>CM060388.1:50335972-50839984 GCA_030545235.1 Helianthus tuberosus | reverse complement strand
GCCCGGTAAAACCGGGTTGCCCTCCGGATCGAACCATGCCTCGGTAGGAAACGATCCATCATTGGGACGACCCCCAATACGCCGCATTCGGGAGTCGAACGGGTGACCTCCAAGGTTAAAGTGTAAATGCTTGCGTTGACTTTTTTTACACCGTTGACTTTTTATGATTGTAAATGTTTTTTGATAAAAATGATAATTTGGAAGGGTTAATTAATGTATGAAGAAATCTAAGTCATGTGGTAATGAATTTTAATCCCGTTTGGGTCGGGGTGTGTGTTGTTTGGTCGTTTGCCCGTCTGAGTGAGTCGGAGGTGTGTTTCAAATGAAGGTTTTTTTCAAAAAAAAAAAAAAAAAAGAAGCTAAAGATACTTTTTGTTGATGATACACGGATAGAAGGTGATACTTTTTTTTTTTAAAGTGACTTCTAAGTTTTAATTGGTATTTGGTGGATTAAAGTAGGGATTAGCAAATGGTATCGGATACCGGTATTGAATTTTTCGAACCGGCTCGATTTTCGGTGCCAGCATTTAGTGTTTTTGGTACCGGTCTAGTACAGTACCGGTTTTTACCTTCAAATACGGGTCTGTACCGGTACCGAACTATAACGTACTGGGTATTTTCGGTATCGGTACCGGTACCCATTTTTTAGGATTTTCGGTACCGGTTCGATACCGGCCTCATCTGCATTGGAAGACGGAAGTATTATAGCATAGAGGGGGTGATGGATACCGCCGGAAGACGAGACACTTCATTTGCAATGGAAGACGGAAGGCACGATGCACGCAGTAGGGTTTTAAGGGGGGCATATTTGGAAACAGGGGACAAAAAATGGGGGATATTAGCCTGAGACCTCCTATGCGTCTTAAAATTGTTATGGGAATTTTCATTTTTGTCCTACTGAAATGCTTTATATGGTATTATAGATTTTACTTGTTGGACAACAGTTACAAGTTTACAAGTAATTACAAGCCAAATTAACTTATTTTCATATAAAAATTGGTTGAAAATTTTAAACTAAAATTTGGGCAATAATGCAGCTTCAAGGGGTTCAAGAATGGTGAGTGCATTAGCTGCTACAAAACTGCATGATGGATATGTTGCATACCCATGGCACAAGAAAATGCAAGAAGTGCTAACCATACCCAACTCAAGCTGCTTTCTATCCATGCTCTTTCTTCCGAAAGCCTCAGAAACGATTGCGTATCGATACAATGACTTGGAAGACACTCTTTCGCGAGCAAACGCGTGGCATACCGCTTCTCAAGCTTCTGGGGTCCCTATCCTTTTTATGAACATCCAAACTGAGTCCCTACTTACCAAGGTAACAAACAAGGCTCGTTATCATTGGTTAGCAGGATATTGATGGGTCATGATAGTTTTCTAGTAACGGTTTTTATTGTTTAGTTGATGTGGAAGTAGTTATCGTCAATGGCGGAGCTTGAACTTTTTTTTTTTTTTTTTTTTGGGGGGGGGGGGGGGGGGGGGGGACCTATATAATTTTAAAATTTTCGGACGAAAAATCGGAAATTTTACACTTCTAACCGAAACAATGGGGGAGGGGGGATTGCACCCCACGGTTCCCACTAAGCTGAGCCACTGGTTATTGTAACATTTTGATGATTGGACAGATTTCTGGAGAAACGGCATCTTGTACTGTAAACGCGGGTTCTCTGTCGGACTTGATGGATCTCGCAAATGTGAGTCTATACGGTTTTGAAGATTACCATGGGGTTGACATTGGTGTGGTTAGAGCCGTTCGTCTTTGGTATGCTCCTATAGGAGGAGAGGTCCCGGTTGAGATCAAAATCAAAGAAGGAGATGAGAAGCTCGGGTTTGCCATAGGTCGAACCGAAGAGGTTAGTCCCACGAGCCACTTATACAGGTTAGGGTGTCAATCACGTCGTGTTAGCGGGCTAATGTGTTGAAAGATTTCTGGTTGGCGGGATAACTTGTTTGATAGGTGTATCAAAAGACGACCTGTAAAAACTAACCTAATTAATTGAGTTAACGGGCCATCTGGCTTATTAAACGGGTTGTGTTCAGATCAACTCCTTTCAATAAACGTGTTATATTAGCCAACCCAAAATTTAAAAATTTTCAAGTCATATTTCTAGCTGCATCAAATATTTGTCCCCTAATACTAAAAATGTAAAGACCAAAACAATGCCTATAATCTGAGCTCATCTAAATATTCATGATCAATATCACAGGGATTTATTCATGTAACTTCCATTATTGAACAAGACGAAGACTCGCCTTCGACACGCTCAGGCCTCAGCAGTTTATACATCGAAGCAAGAAAAGCAAGAAAAAAACTTATAATCTCGCGAATATCAAACCAAAAGGTCCTTCCATGGATGGTTTCACCAGAAGGAGCCATAAGATGCTACGACACCGTTTCACTGAGCCAAAAACTATCCTTACATCGACACGCAAAAGTGCCGATTTCACTTCATGTATTCGCTTGGGACCAAGAAGTGGCCATGTTAGGCAATGCTAACCTTAGGACCCAAACCAACACACCAGTGGCTTTACACTTGCCTCAAGAGACTCAAACCGCACAAACCGCAACTGCAAATGATGGACCAGAGTTCAGACCCGTTAGAGATACTGCCGGTGAAGGTTCGTTTCGGTTCCATAACTTTTCAGCTCCAAATAATTGGGTTTGAGTAATTGAGTTTGACTTTATTTTTTTTTTTGTCCCACTGTATATACAAATGCTTGTAAAATTTGATCTTACTTACGGTTGTCGTCGACACTGATTGGTGTAACGTAGTTCATATGATTTTGAATATAATGTGAAGATTGATTGTTTTTTCTAGTAACAAGTTTAAATTTGAAGAAATCGAATGTGTAAACGATACCAAAACCCGTAAACTTGTACATCAAGAACAGAAAATGTTGATACTAACCAGAAATTTGATTGATAAACACCAATTTTAAAAACAAAAACAACTAAACACAGAAACTAGAAACCTAAATAGATATACAACAATTATTGTTTAAAGCTCCTAAATCAGTTTAGCAAAAGCATTCTTGGGGAGTCTTCCGTCTTACTACCTTGAGGTGTTTAAAGCTCCTAAATCAGTTTTAAACACTCGCGAGAGTCTTAGGAGTCGTTCATTTGGGGCAAAACAGGTTTAAGAAGCAAAATAAAACGGATGAGGTGGGAAAAAATACCAAACCGAAAAGCATGGGCGGTCTCAGGGTGGGAGATTTTAATGTTGCCATGGTTGGGAGATTTGGACTGCGGTTATCTCCGCTATTCACGGGCCACATCGGGGTGATGGGTTGATACCATTGAATATTTGGAGCTGGAACAATGAGGCCAGGTTGAATATTTCAACAATGTCCCTCAGGTTTGAGTTAAGCACAAGGGATTCGGTCGTAAGACTGGCAAATCGTGTCTTAACATGTTTAACAAGTTTCTGACAACGCGCACAACATAAGTTTCAAACATGATTACGACTCGTTTAACTACTTTCTACCTCAAGTTTATAAAACAGTTTTACAATAAAACATAAATAACAGAAACACTAATATTCATTGCCAATTTGATTAAAAACCATAGACTTGATAAACATAACAAACTACTAAACACTGAAATTAAAGCATAAAACAGATAGATCTATCACAAGATGTGAACATCCACTGACAATAACCAAACAACCATAACAACAACATCCTTAAGCTCTCTCACCCCTAATCCTCCTAGCAAGCTGCATATCCTTGGGCATAATCGTAACCCTCTTCGCATGAATCGCACAGAGATTGGTATCCTCAAACAACCCAACAAGATAAGCTTCAGAAGCTTCTTGTAAAGCGGCAACAGCAGAGCTTTGGAACCTCAAATCAGTCTTGAAATCCTGAGCAATCTCCCTCACCAGCCTCTGAAACGGGAGCTTCCTGATCAACAGTTCAGTGCTCTTCTGGTACTTCCTGATTTCCCTCAATGCAACGGTTCCTGGCCTGAATCTGTGGGGTTTCTTCACTCCTCCGGTGGCCGGAGCTGACTTTCTGGCTGCTTTGGTGGCGAGTTGCTTACGTGGAGCCTTTCCTCCGGTGGATTTTCTGGCGGTTTGCTTGGTACGGGCCATCTGGGAAAAGTTTGATTGCTGTGAATGAAAAGATGAGTGAAGAAGAAGATGATTTTTGGGTGATTTGATGAGGAGATTTGAGGGTGGTATTTATAGGAGTGGGGGGGGGGGGGGGGTGATTTAGATGAGCGGGTGGTTTTTGAAAAATTTAAAATTTTGAAGGTTTTGGGGTGGGATTGGGGGGAAGAGGTGAGGCGTTGGATTGGGTTTGATCGGACGGTGGTTAAGGGTGGTCTGGGTTATGGATCGTGATCCGGTTTGTGTTGTTTGGGCCAATGAGATTGCAGCGTTTAAAGAGGCATTTTTACATTTCGATCCCTCTTGTTATTTTATATTTTTATGATTTTATCACTTCCAAGAGATAAGATTTCAACAGGTTTTGTGTTTAAAGTAAATCATTAAATTTTTATATTTACTAGTCATTTTACTTATGTTTTTTACTGTTTTGGCTTTTTACATTTGTTTTTTAGTGTTTTTTTACTTTGTGTATTTAGAGACTTGATTTATATCTTTTTACTCTAGTGTTGATTTCTATATTTTTTTTTTCCTTTGTTCTTAGTGATATATCGATGTTACTTTATCTTTCATCATGTTCTTGGCCTTCCTAGTTTGTCATTATCATTCATTATTACACATTTAAAAAAGATATATTTGATAATTTACAATCATTCATGATCACTTGAGCTTGCCAAATTACCCATTTGGGTGTTGGGTGTTGGGTGTCTTGAGCCTTAGATGGTGGAGGGTTTTGGGTTTTTTTAATGTCATAATAACAAAAGTTTTCGTTTACATTTACATGTATAATGTGAACTCATCAAATGAGTTCACATTGAAATTTATATGCTTAAAGATGAAAAAATAATGTTGGAGACGATTTCAATAACTCATATTGCATTGAATCTTCAAATGGACCATTGACTACTAAAACTGTAAAACATAAAAAACACAAATAATCGGCTGAAATAAAACACCAAGTTGAAAGAAAACACCAAGTAACAATGTACGGTAAACAAAAGCAAAATTGTGTAGAATGTTTCATGAAACACGTATGGTCTCTACACATTATATCATTGTGGTTTCCATCTTGATCTCTTAGGCCTTTGTTCATGATATTGATGTGTGCCAAGTTTGTAAGCAGGTGTGATGGGAGTTGTGCAATCGTCGGTGTTCATGATACCTTTAGCCGTTTGAGACATGATAATAGGGCAAAACAATAAATAGCTATAATATACTAACAAAAAGAACCAATACACAATACAAAATTATAGAGGTGTGCCTTTATAATCATTAATCAAGTACCGTGGGGGTTAAGAGTATTGACCATATTTTCGAACATGATTTGTGGCTTACTCCACGCCTTCTTTCATGCCTCCATCTACTCTCCTTTTGACTAGCTCTTTCCTTTTTTCATTATCAAAACTTGTATTTATAATATTGTCTTTCATTCCTTGTAACTCACTCACAATTTGAGAGATTGAGAATATATCATAATAACAAAGTTAATATGGTATCAGAGCGGGATTAGAAACATCCTACAAAAAAAAACCAAACCAAACCAAACTAAAACAGCCGCCCAGAACCCTAAAACCCCATGGCCGGCCGTGAAGAAAACTCAGGCGATGACTCTAGCAATGTCGCCGGTAATCAGAACAGCAGTAGTGTAGTCGACCACAACTCGCCCTACTACATCCATGCCTCGGATTATCCCAGGCAGGTGCATGTCAATGATGCTCTCACTGATTCTAATTACACCGATTGGTCGCAAGAAATGCTAAATTTCTTGTTCGCCAAGAACAAGGTGGGTTTTATCAATTGGACAATCACGAAGCCAGCACCGGAATCCAATAACTACATGAACTGGATGAGGTGTGACGCCATGATAAAGGGATGGCTAAACGCAGCTATGGAGAAAGAGATCAGAACAAGCGTCAAGTACGCGACAACCGCCAGAGAAATCTGGGAAGACTTGAAGGAAAGGTTTGGGAAAGGAAACGCTCCTAGGGCATACGAGTTGAAGCAGTCCCTCAGCAACATCAGACAAGAAGGTCTTTCAGTCTCCGCCTACTACACCAAGTTGCGGGCCCTTTGGGATGAAATCCAATCGGTCTTTCCGACTCCCACGTGCGGCTGTGATGGCTGCACCTGTGACATTGGGAAGAAGCTAGAAGAACAGAAGGATAAAGAAAGACTGTATGAGTTTTTGCTGGGACTAGACTCCGAGTTCGGTACCATACGAACACAAATACTTTCTATGCAGCCCATACCGACGTTGGGGCCAGCTTACCACCTTGTGGCTGATGACGAACAACAAAGGGCAGTAGTTGGAAACAAAAAGGTTAGTACCGAAAACTCAGCTTTTCAAGCTTATGTTCCTAACAAACGTAATATGTCCGCAAACAAGTCGTTCCGTAAGGACCCGAAATGAAACACTAGCGAGCCGGTAGACCATTGTGACTTCTGCGACAAAGACGGACATAAAAAGGAGGGTTGTTTCAAGCGGATTGGTTATCCCGATTGGTGGCCAGGAAAGGGTAAACAAACCAAACCAAAGGCTGCTCATGTTGAAACCGAAGGCAGCCCGATACCAGGTCTCAATCAAGAGCAGTATCAACAGTTTGTGGCTTTCTTTGGAAACAAGGACAATGTCACCAAGAAAGACAACCCACCAGTTGCTAACATGGCAGGTAAATTATCCGATGAAGGTACGTGGATTTTTTATTCCGGTGCCACCGAGCATTTTTCCCATGATGAAGATGTGTTAGAAAACAAAACTAAACGATTTTTTTGAAACACCGGTCATGATACCAAACGGTGATAACATCCCTGTTAAAGGTCGAGGAGAATATACTCTTCCTAATGGGATGACAATCAAAAATGTTCTTTATGTACCCGATTTTAAATGCAACTTGTTATCGGTTAGTAAATTATCAAAGGACTTACAGTGTGTTGTGACATTCTTTCCAAACTTTTGTATCATGCAGAGCCTTCGTTCGAGGGAATTGATTGGAGCGGGTGAAGGCGTTGGTGGTCTATATAGGATGGGGATGACCAAGGGCAAGAGACAAACTATGACAGTTACTGCGAACACATGGCATAAAAGATTGGGTCACACTTCCATATCTAAACTAAATAACATTGGTTTTGTGAAAGACACTTATTTAAAGGGTTTTTGTGATTCTTGTCTTAAAGCAAAATTTATTAGATTGCCTTTTTTTCTATTAGCAAAACAAAGTCATTTGCATGCTTTGACCTTATACATTGTGACATATGGGGGAAGTATCGCACGCCATCACTCACGCGTGTGAATTACTTTCTCACCATAGTCGATGACTACAGCCGTGCCGTGTGGGTTTTTCTCCTCAAACACAAACACGAGGCTAGTACCCTTTTGGTCTATTTCCACAAAATGGTGCAAGTCCAATTTGCAAAAAATGTAAAACGAATAAGGTGTGATAACGGAGGCGAATTCACATCAAATGACATGCCTGATTTCTATGCTAGAGAAGGTATAATATTGGAGACCACGTGCCCTCACACTCCACAACAAAATGACATTGTGGAAAGAAAACATCGTCGCCTTTTGGAAACGGCGAGGGCTTTAAGATTTGAGGCCAACCTACCCACTAGATTATGGGGAGAGTGCATTTTAACCGCAACACACATCATAAATCGCCTTCCATCAGATGTGATTGATGGTAAGACACCTTACGAAATGTTGCACAATGCCTCCCCCGAATACGAGCATCTCAGGGTATTCAGTTGCCTTGCATATTATCGAAGCACTGAAACGAAAGGAGATAAGCTCGTTGAAAGGGGGAGACCGGGAACATTTTTGGGGTATCCACCAGGGACCAAAGGTTACAAAATCTATGATCTTGAGCACAAAAAGATCATCGTTTCAAGAGATGTTAAGTTCATAGAAAGTGCCTTTCCTTTTGCAATGACCAAAATCACAGCCAATGAGGAAGAAATATTCATCATCCCAAAAATTTGGGAAGAACCGAACATAACCAATCAAGGTCAACAAGAAACCAATGATCAACTGTAAGACTCTTCATGAAGAAGTGAAATTCTATAAAGATTTCACTTATAAATGTATTTATACAAATACAAGTCCGTTAAAAACTTCAAGTTTCAAAATCGTTTAAGATTCAAAACATATAACATATAATAAGTTCACATTTTTATAAACTAAAATGCGAATTACAAAACGCCAAACATGGTTTAAGTAAAATCATACATTAAATTGTCCAAAAGTATGTTTTCTATCATTTAACGAAGTTTAGAATATCCTGAATATCCTAACAAGTGCGGAAGCTTCGACGTTATATGTGTTCGGTTCTTCATCGAGCTTGATCCATCCTATTAGCACATATTAGAGACCTAAACAACATTTAAAAACCTTAAATGTTAGTAATATAAGTGTAAAAGGTTGTTAAATATCATAATTTACCTCGTACACCATCGAAAAACAATCATAAAACAATTTTAACAAACCTGCCGTAGGCTACGGTCTACTGACCGTAGCATACGGTCCATTGAAAACAAACAAACAGCCTCTCCAGACCGTAGCCTACGGTCTGAACCGTAGGCCATGCTGCAGCCCAAAACAAACAAACAGCCCCTCCAGACCGTAGCCTACGGTCTGAACCGTGGGTCACGCTGCAGCCCAGCTGTTCCTATTTTTCAGTTTTGGTCCTTTTTACGAAAACGGGCGTAACTTTCGAACCCTTTATCCGTTTAACCTCACGTTTCTTCCTACGTGATCGTAATTTGGTCCTATATCATTTGGAGTCAAAATCCACCATTTGGATTAACAAAATTTTTCTTTTATAGACCATTGGCTTAATATTTATTTACGAAATTATTCGACCCGTTTCAAGATTTGAGCACTAAGCTAAAATCTTGCTTATTCTTTCCACACCTCCCATTCCTACACTAGGTTTTTCATTTATCTTCCACCATAACTAAATTTGTGGTTGATTTCATATGATAAAATATTATTTTCCGAATTATACCCTTCGGTTCGACAATTTACGCAAAAGACTCATTAAGGGCTTTAAACCCAAAAGACTTACGCCTCTCACATTTTATAATACCGGAGAGGTCTAACTCATTATTGAACTTATTAATAATCTATCATTAATGATTGTTTACCCGTTTCATCATCCGGAGGAATTTTAGTCAATTCTAGTTCTTTTAACTACGAAGTACATTTAAAAACATGTTTTGGACAAAGCGAGCACCTTTAACCCGCATTTCATTTAACTTTTATTTTGTTCTTAAAAACATAAAAGTCTCCCATTGTTTAGTATTTTAGACTCACTCAAATGCATTTTTCGCTATGAACATATCCTCGACTATAATGGTCGTTTTACCCACAGGTTAGATTTACCTCACTTGAGGTGATCTTGTATCCACCCTTAATTTGACTAACTTTAGTCATACCACAAACTCTCATCGAGAGCATGACCACTACACGTACCTGGCGTGGGTCTAAGCATTGACCCGTTAGCGATACTTTGCGGTTTTATCTACTAACTTACGGCAATACTTGCCCACAAATCATCCTTACCTGTAAGCATGATGTCACACCCCGATATTTCCACGTATTACCGGTGGGCCCGATGGGGAGTATCGTGACGTAGTTGATATCATCATAGTCAAACAACACAATTTAAATGCACAGCGGAAGCAAAGGATAAATATATTACAATCTGATTCAAAAGTAATATTTAATATTACAACGGAATGTAAGATGGATCCACAGGCGGATCTTAAAACAGAAAGATAACATTTGTTCAACAGACTTTAGGCATCTAGAACTTGCAAGATTCCCTATTAACGCCCCGAGCTTCCAGCCAATTACGTACAGTACCTGTATCTTTTTGGAAAAATACGTCAGTTTACACTGGTAAATACAATTAACTGACTCATTTTGAAAATGTTTTTAGAAAATTGATTTGAATGCACATGGCACAAAACTTTTTATAACTTGGGATAATTATTTATATATAAACTTGTAAAAGAATTACATGTTCGTTATACGTTCAGTAGCCCGGGTTGAATACCGGGTTAAAGATTAATAGACACACCACATGGTATAGTCCCACGGCGAGTTATTCTCGTAACCGACGGTTATACCTTATTATTTATATATGCACTGGCGGGTGTACGCCTACACCCCGTGCTAAGGTCGTGGCCATTTCATGAATGATGCCAAGGATATCCGGGACATGGTCATTAACCCCCCAAAGGCTTTAAGCAAACACAACAATTTAAACGGGTCATCTCAATAAAGTAACCTTCATATGATTAAAAATTCAATGCCCGACCAAGCGGTATTTTATATACCGTACCCCAAGCCCGTATAAGGTAAAATAAGTTAAAAATATTTACCTGAGCTTAAAAAATGCAATTTATACTCAGCCGTATATCCTAATCAGCAAGTGCAAGTACCTTTACTGGGGCTCTTAATCTGGAACGAAGGTTTTTAATAACCTATTAGATTCCTAACGGGTCTTAATTAAGCCTATGCTTAGACCGGTTAGTTTTAAATGGGGATACGGTTCAAAACGCATGATTAAGCGAATGCCGGATTAGAATGTGGTTTAGACCCGACAAGCTTGTATACTTGTGTAATAATGGTAAACTAAACACATTCTGGATTTTGAGATAAAAAAGATAAGGTTTGACCCGTTTCGGCTAATTTATGCAAACTAGTTACATAAGCCGATACGAACGCGAAAAGTGCGTAACGGGTAACCAAAAGAGTCATGAACAGGTTTCCTAAGTTAATATGCCTTTAATATGTTGTGATATTAGTAGGATACCTTCCATTATGCCCAAAGCGAATTTAAAACCAATTTATGCCCTATAGGGGTATTTTGGTCATTTTAAAGGTTATAAGAGAGTTTAAATATAAATCTAAGTTTCAGGTCTGATATATTAAGTAAAATACTTATTTTTATAAGTCATAACAGTAGGGTATGACATATATGTGAAATTTACCTTTTATAACCAAACTATGCACCGTAGGGGTATTTTGGTAATTTCACATAAGCTTTAAAGGTCAAAACAGGGAATCTGAGTTAAAAACTTTTCTTTACTATTAAAATATAAAAATTTGCTTTAAACATCAGTAGGTATCAAGTCCCATATATTTAAAGTAGTTTTAATACATACTATGCGTTTAAAACGCGTAAAAAGACGGTTTTAAGCGATTTCCGGGTTTTTAAAGAAAAACTGATATTTTTATCATTCTAGAAGACTCAAAATATTTTATTTATTATATAAAATCAGTAACAAAAGGTTTGGTATCAAAATATTATGTAAAACTCATTTTATAGGGCAAAACCGACAATTACCGAATCAAAGCTATAACCCTATGTTATGCTCAGCCTAAAAATAAATAAAAATCTTCAAAAATTCCAAAATATTATTTTACATCAGTAGGTAAAAAGTTTGGTATCAAAAATTTGGTTTAGATAGGCTTTATGCTAATTACGCCGTTTAATTAATAAAAAGCTTTCTAATTACGCTATTGAGCATAACTCTTAATCTAGACCTCAAACTGATGTCAAAATTTAGGGACATGTTTATAAATCAGTAATAAAGATTATTGTCCTCTCACATTTTCAAAATTCTTGTTTTAAGGTCAAATGGGCATATTGGTCAACATTTAGGCATATAACGGAAACATGCATATGAATCGGATAACTAATGAACCAAGTTGTATAATCACAGAGGGTTATACTAACATGTAACCTGGTCCTAATAAAGCTCTAAGGCATTTCTAAATCATGCTACATTGGGTCAGAACTGAAAGTCAAAGCAAAAGTCTAATTATGCGACTTTCGGTTCCGAACCGAGCTTAAACGGAAAATTGTCGGGTTGAACATGTTTAGACATGTTCTTACATTAATTACCAAGTTATATAAGCGATAAAACAGGTTCCATAGCTCCTACATTGTTAATTATGCGTTTATGCAAAAATTTGCTTTCTGTTGACTTTTTATAATTAACTTTGACCCGACAATTGACCTAGTTAGAGTGGGAATCAGAGGGTGCCCTTTTAAGGTTTTATTACCCACATAATTACCAACTCATAGGTACTTTCAATTCGAGAATTGACTGGACCATTAGTGATTAATCACTAAGTCAAACCTTAATTACGACGGTTTTGACTTTAGGCCATTAAACTAATAAAATACGATTAAAAGAGGTTAAGGATACTTACAAGGGTCCAATGGACTGAATAGAGGTTCCAAAAATGTCTAGGATCCTCTTCAGAATTGAGAGAAAGCAGATTTGAAAAGAAAAGTGCAAATGTTCAAGTGGGTGTTCACTCCTATTTATAGTATTTTGAAAGGAACAAGATTGTGACAAGTGTTTCAAGGGTTTGAGAGATTGTTACAGGTGTTATACCACTTTTTAAGTCAGTGGGCAGCCCCTAGAGTGAATTATGTGTGAGTGGAAACCAGAAACCAGCAGCAGATTTGAATAAAACTGATTTCAGCAACTTTGAAATATTGCAGAACAGCCCCTGCACTTGTTATTTGCCATTTCTGACACATTTAAAGCCCGTTAACTTCATTTCAAGGCTCTAATATGACGCCTAAACATAGGGGACACGAAACATGCTCAAAAATATGTCGGATGTCGGTTCGTTTGGCCGTACGGTCACGTTGTTTGTCTAATTACGACGAAACACGAACGGATGCGAAAAACGACCCAAATTACGCGATGGATGGAATTTTATCACGCCGATCACTAAAATAAAATAATTTAGTGGTTACATAAATTTTTGGGTGTCCGGATTTGTAACGCCCCGCGTTTTCATACTTTCCATATTTAGAAACCATCGTTTGTAAAACTATTTTTGGAAACTTTGTTTTCTTGTAATCGTTCTATCTTTATAATTGTTGAGAAACCGAGACTTGGATCATTAACGAAACTCGTATTTTGTTACAAATATGTCGTACACACTTTATATAAGCTCGTATGTTCGAAACGGTGAATCAATTGGTGTTTAATCATTATTCTTGGAAACTATGTGCTAAACTTGTAAATACATGAAACTTATGTATAAAACGTGTTTTGAACGAGAACGACACTTGATTATGATACTTTTACACTCAATTATACTTGGTTTATACTCCTCATACTTGGTTTTATCTTAAAGTATGCTTTTGTGGCAAGAATGGTCCATAAAAGTCCTAAAAACATCAAAATAAACAAGTCTGGGGGCTAAAGTGTAATTTTTGAAACTTTATGTCAAATAAGCAGGCCCGGGCGGCCCGCTTCAGCTTACATGATATCTCATGCAGGCCGCATGGCCTTCATGTTCGCAGAAAAACACAGCAGCTTCAATCAGACGCGAATTTGGCACGAATCCCATCATTCTAACACTCCCCAATCACCTTTAATCCACCTCTAAACACCTCCAATCATCTCTAACCTCTTCCACTATAAATACACACCCTCTCCAAGCATTTTGACACTTTCACAACTCTCTACAACTCACAAATTCACTCTCAAATTAGTTACAAGTATGCATTTTCGGACAGATTCATACACTTGCACTAAAGTGAGCATAACTTGCTCATTTCTCAACGAAATCACTCGACTCTTCTTCCTACTTGCTTGGATAATCATGGGCTTCGATTCCTTGACTTCTCCTTGGAGAAATCAGACCTGGAAATTCCCTGAAATGATCCAAAAACTTTCTGTTTTGTTTTATGTTCTTTAAAAAACTTGTTTAAACTTATCCAACTTGTGTCTAACACATCTCATACCTATGTCCCAATGCTTACAACCTCTCTTATGGTTGGTTAGGCTTAAAAACAAGGTTGAGACACTTGAAATCAGAGGATTAAACCTCAAATACTTTCTGTTTTGCTAGGGTATTTAACCCACAAATCGTGTCAAGCTTAGGTCTTGATGAATGAGTGATTATGGAACAACTTGGGTTGTCCTACATACAATCCTCACATGATTTGATGATTTCTCATAGATTAGATTATTTATATTATTGTACTAATCCTAGTTCGTGACCCTCCTTGGTTGTTTTTACATCAAGTGTAGTGGTGAACATACAAGGGGTTCCTAAACGGAAGCTAGTTCTTCCTACCCCATACTTGACATCCATGACTACTCGAGGTGCCTAAATGAAGATCCTAATCTTCTACCTCCTACTTGAATTATTGGACTAAATAATATGTAATACTTAACCTAGATATATATATATACACACATTCGAACCTTTGATGTTGAACTTATGTTTATATGTTAAAGTAGTAGAACATCATACAAAGACCTAAACCTTGTTGTGATTCTTATGGGTGTTCAACTCATGAAAACATTATCATAACCCTTGTGGTTACCAAGTGTCATACAAGTGTTAGGAGTTGAAGATGATTATTTTCACATGTTATTCTCATATCTTATTTTTATGTTGTTTTAAATACCGAATCTTGTCTCTATGCATACTCGAACTTTAACCCTTACACATTCAATCTTTTAACCTCATCAACTCGTCAATAATTGGATAATTGGAAAGCATATGCAAACTTTGTGAGTATACTCGTATTTCCCCCTTTTACTTTTACCACTTTTGGGGTGTAACATGTTTACTTATCAACAACTTACACATGAACATTTTGCTTAAACACATGAACATTCCTATTAACATGCTTGTATACGTGATGGCTTGATATTTAAACTTGGGTGAATCTTATGTGTTGAACTTATCATTAACTTCGTACGAGCCAAACCGTGACATATGTAGCGCTATAGGATTAACGACCCGCCCGTAAACTTGAGGTAATGTCATGAGCCTGTTGCGTTTCCTTGGTTTGATATGTTAGACACATGCCATGTTTTTATGTTTATCTTGAATCACATGCTTGCTATGAGGAATTGTTCAAAACTTATCTTTTGCTATGTACGTACCAAACTTGTATACTCGCCATTGCTTTTGCATTGAACATTATTTTAAACATGTTACAGGTTGAGGATGACGATGCCATGAAATGAAGTAGCGTTGATACCTAGATACACATATAGACGTTTAGATTAAATACGTTGTAAAAATGTCATATTTGTTGTCGTATTGTTCTTTTGTATTTAACATGTTATATTTCAAATTTCATGTATTGTAACATTTATTTATGAAAGAAATCAATTTATCTTTAATTCTATTGTCACAATTTAGCGTTATGTGTGATGAGCAATCTTTCTTCGTCTCACTCCGATGTTTCCGCCATCGGTTGGGGTGTGACAGGATATATTCAGAATGTGAGATATGTGCGAAAATGCAAACTTGTGCACTTTTTGACACTTTTAGTCCCTGCATGACTTAAAAGTTTATTTTTGCGCAGGAAACACCTCTAAGCCTATTTCTAAGCTAGGTAAGGGATAATTAGGGTATGTTTAACTCATGGTCATATTCCGGAAGGTCCGTTACCATACGAATCGACATACTTTTGCAGTTTGACGCAATTAGTCCTTTAATCACTCAAAGTGACGCGAAATGTCGTTTAATGATATCCAAGCCTTACATGGCCTATAATGGTCATTCCCAAGCATATACTTAAATGTTACTACGCTCCCTTTCGCTTAAATGGTCACCAAGAGGCGTAGATTCAAAAGTTGACGCTTTAGGTCCCTCTATTGTGCAAACTTGCGCATCTCATCATTTAATAGCATTGAAGCCTCATCTAATCCATATTAAGAATTCTTGGAAGTATTATTAAACATCACGATGCTTCGGGTTCGCTAAAATGTCATTCAGAGGTATAATTAAACATATTGACACTTTTAGTCCCTCTAACTTGCAAAGTTGCGCGTAACCTTACTTATAGGCATAAAAACCTTAGACGACCAATAATTTGCATTCCATAGAGTATAATCAAATACCATGATGTTCCCAGTTTGTTAAAAGGTCACTCAGAGGTAAGAATTAACATGTTGACGCTTTTAACCCTTCATTGCGCAAACTTTCAATTAATTCCGCAAACGGCTACACTCGATCGCCAAGTGGCTCATTTGTGAATATAAATATCGTCAGAGGTTATTTAGAACTTATTTTAGGTATGCTAACACTTCCAGTCCTTTCATATTCAAAGTTTTCGATTTTTCAAAAAAATTAGTCCCTTAAATTCAATGTTTGACTTCATTAGGGTTTATTACACGTGTCGATACATCGTTGGACGTGATTTTATGAGGTGTTACATCCTCACCCCCTTAAAAGAAATCTCAACCTCGAGATTTGCTAAAATGCTGGAAGTTCTTTTTGTCGCATAATGGACTTAACTTCTATAGCCTATCTGGAGCCTCTCTAAGCTCCCAAACTGACCTCTATAATATGTATATGTATTCTTTTTGGAGCTTCTTAACCTGTCGATCCTTAATCGATACAGGTTTCTCATCATATCATCCATCTGCATATCATTATGTGATAATGCTTCTCGACTTATTGGTGAAACACATCCTTAAATCATTAGTGTGTAATGCATTGCGAGCTCCGCCAAGCTCCTTAAATAGGTTTTAGCTTATAAGCTATTTGATCTTGATACATTCGATTCCCTCCAATGATTCTATATATTCAGAGCTTAACTAGCCTGATAATTAACAAATTGGCACACCCTTCCAGGGTGATATCTTTTGTTGAACCTTATTTCTTAACAAGAACTTAGGAGGGTTGCTACTTTCATAAATCCTTGATTTTCTGCCGAATATTGGCAACTTACAGATGATTATGGATTTGTTTGATCTTATTCGTTGTTTCCAAGGCAACTTTCAGATCCTGATAATTGGACTTACTAATCTTCTGTCTAACAATAGATGTTTAACATCCCATCTATGCAAGGTCTCCAAAGAAGCAGCCTTGATATTTATATAACATCTATTATAAAAATGCATATTTATGGTGAGATGGTTATTCCAACTATAGCTTAAAACCAATCTTAAGGGATAGCTAATCCTTACAGTTAGTCGAACAAATCGATGATCCTGGGCAGCTGATGGCGATTCTTAATTGTTGCCTAAATAGGGTTACGGTAATCATTGCATAAGTAAAATGAACCATTTTTCTTAATTAACAATACCGAACTTCCCAGAATAATGAATTAGGCTTTATGAACCTCTATCTTAAAACTCACATAATCAGGGATTCGATTATTCGATAATCAACATGGAGTCTTTACAATACTGCAGCCCTAAGCGGGATGTTAATCTTAACTCTACTTGCCTCTCAGAAGGTAAACAGGGTAATCTTTGGAGAAGATAACCAAGGTACAAGGAGGTTACAGAGATTTTCCAATTCTCAGGCTTCAGTTCATTTATCCTAGTCTGTGTCAGGTAAGTGACACATTTATGTTACGAGTCCATGAATTCCTTAATCGGAGACATTTACTTAGACAATTCCATTCTGGATATCTTCTATGAATACCATTAGCTGACTTTAGTACCATATGGCCATTGGAATAACCTTGCGGTTCCATGCATTAAACCTCCATACTGATCAGGCATGGAAGCAATCTATGGAACTTATTAAGATACATCAATCCTCATGTGGTGCTTTTGTCATACCATCTGGTATTCGCAATCGATAGGGATCAAGAGATATCAATTACATATGCTGACGTACTACACCTAGAGAGAGGATGCTTGTAGAATTCTACGACCGAAGGTTTCTGACAGGAACAAAAGAAATAGTTCTTATGATTTCGCCTGTAAGTTTTACCTTACACTTAATCTCTGGGGTTCTTATGGAAAAATTTCTAAAAGTTTGCTAAGCTTATGGTCTTATGAGAGACTCAGCAGCACCTGAAACCAAACGCATCTCCTAGCAATAAAATCACAATAAGGGATTTATCTGGTGTTATTATTAATGTGAATTGCCTCTAATAATTCATCAGGAGGGTTACACGCCTCCATTCTTAATCCTTTTAAACTTAGCTTCAAAATCTTTGGCAAATTTTTTTAGGGCAGACTTAGCTTGACTGGTTGTTTCTTAATCTATATAATGTGAGTAGCTGAGGTAGATCCATAATGGATTTATAATAAGCAGGCTTTGAAATCTTAATGTGCCCTCTTATTGCCGATGCTAACCACCAATAATTGTTTGCATTAAGCTTAGATTTGGGTAGACTGAATAGGGCACTATCTCAGCCAATGCATTAAAATTCGTAACATATTGTCTACAGTCTAGAACTTTTTATGGTGAGAGTCAGAAAATTCTTATTCCATCTTTTTTTCCATTTCGTGATGCGGATAATAGGTTTTTCTAATAAGGTCCTTAAAACTTGGACCATCCCTTAATGTATAAGAGGATCTTCCTTGTTGTTTTGGTCAAAAAATCTGATGAGGATAATGCAACCAAACTCTCTGTTACGGGGTATGATGCTTGAATTACTTTGTAGCAATAAGAATCACTATGAAAAATAAATAACAAGCGACACAAGGTTTATACGGGGAAAAAGCCCTTGATCAGGAGTTGATCTTCGGCACAAAAAACCCCGGGTGATGGAAACTACCGATCACCAAGCTCAAATAAATCAGTAAATGTTTACAACTTCGGATAGTAACGAGCTAGGTACAAGGATCACTATGGTGAAATGTGTAAAAGTGAGTGAAAATTGTTAAGTGTTTGCGGAAAGCTTCAAGAGTGCAATTGTACGAGAGTGTGTGTAGCTGAAAAATGGCTAAGTGTTCTAAATACTAGCTCGTCACCCCTTTAAAAATAG
Organism: Helianthus tuberosus; assembly: GCA_030545235.1. Classification (NCBI taxonomy): domain Eukaryota; kingdom Viridiplantae; phylum Streptophyta; class Magnoliopsida; order Asterales; family Asteraceae; genus Helianthus; species Helianthus tuberosus. The sequence goes on along the minus strand of CM060388.1, from coordinate 50,821,137 downwards.
AAGTTAACTACGGTAACAAACTATCCGACTTTTGTGCCATGCTCCCACGTTCTCCACAACGTCCATTTCCAGTCAAACGTGTGCGAAATACCCGTGGAATATTCCATAGTAACGTTGCCAAGACCAAGTCAAGCTTGTTACTCCTGCAACATAATACGAAACACAAACAAACAATCGTTAGTATGAGGATCCTTAAAGTGATCCATGATCCTGATCCTGATCCTGAAGCTCTTCTGAGGATCACTATCTGTCACAGAAGTAAGGATCATTTATTAGGATAACAAGTAAGGATCACTAATTGTTAGAAAATCCTCCCCTAACAATTGCCCCCAAAATATAAGGAGTTATATCGTAAATAAACGAGTTATATTTTTTCGATCTTATCCCCAACAAACTAACGGATAACTAGCCGTTGGAGACGGACTAGCCGTTGCAAAGCTGACGTCACTGAAGTGACAATCCTGCAAATCATCATTATAAATAGGAGTTAGAGATAGGATCAATATGCATTTAAATTCGAAGAAACTCCCTTTAAATTCTCGGTCGAAGATCAATCATGTATCTCTTCTCTTATCTCTCCTTCTCTTACTCTGTTGTTCTTTCTTTACCAACATCAATGATGCTCCGGTCTTCCCCCGCCAAGGATCACCAGAAGGATAGCCCCTTGAAGAGTCAAGGGATTATCAAAGACTCAATACATGAGAGGTGTTGCTTTAACGATGCTCAAATAGATAAGATCCGTCTCTGCTTTCCGGCGAACACCTTTTTCAAACCCTTCGATCCCACTATTCTGAGCGACTATGTTTTTGAAACATGGGTTGCCTTTCCAGTTACTCCATTCACCATAGGATACACCTACCCTTTTCCAGACTTTACAGAATCCTTCTTTTCTCTTACCGGCATCTCTTACATCCAAGCTATGCCGATGATTTGGAGGGTCTTGTATACCCTGGAGAGGATCATAGAGCAGGAAGGGATTGATTTAGGAATGTCAGAGCTGACACAGATGTATGATCTTATGACATTTGGATCGCATCGATATCTGTTTAAGCGAAAACCCGGTGAAGAACACCCCATTTTTAAAGCCACCAAGAATGACACAAATTGGAAACGACGCTTCTTCTTTGTCAGGAGGGATACCATTCCAAACGGAAAGCATTTACCCAGGAAGTGGTCCACTAATGGTAGGACAGAGGATCCTGCGAAGGATCATCGGGTAATCTGGCTCTTGTGAAAGGATCACTAACCCTTTTTTTGTCTTGTGTTATGCAGCTATTTCTGTTTCGCACCTCATCACAACACCCGCAACCAAGGATAGGCTTGCTGCTTTTTGGAAGCTTGATCCTGAAATAAGGTCATTCAAGATAGACACCCAAGACTCACAAGAAGTATCCTCGGGTTCCATCACCATGTCAAGTAAGTATCCTGCTTTTTGCATAGTTGAATATTAAAATAGGATAAGGATACTTATCTTGCTTTAAATGTGTAGGTGCCGGAAAATCTTCCAAGCCTGCCTCCCAATTCAACACAGCCGACCTTGATGTTGTTCGATCCAGGAAGAAGAGGGCCACTACCAGTCCTAGAATCTCCATTCCCAAGGCACCCACTAAAGGAAGGGGTGGCAAGAAGAGGAAAACTTCTGACACAGAGGACCTACAAGGCCTACCACTGATCCGCCACCAGTTCCTCGAATACTTCAATGATGTAAGGATCACCAATTCTGCCTAGGTATCCTACTCATTTGAGGATCATCTGATCTTGAATTGCTTTGTCTTTTTCTTTGCAGAAATTTGCTGAGATTGAAGATTTTGTGGGAAGCGTCGAGGAGCAGGATAAGAAGATTGCTGACCTTCAACAAGTTGGAGTACTTAAGGATCTCAAGATTGCTGATCTTGAAAAGGCCCTTCAAGATGCCAAGACTAAGACGGCTAAAATCCTGATCGACATTGACTATGAAAAGCATGATCTCATAGAAGGTGCAAAGGTCTCTGCTGCCATCACAATGTATCAGACAAAACTAAAGATGGCCCAGGAAGCTCAAGATCCTAACTTCGACAGAAGCAGCTGGGATGTTGAGGGCTGGAAAGCAAGGTTGGCTGATCTTCAAGATGATGAAGAGGCTGAGGAGGTTTTGGCGATCGAGGCTGGAGGCAAGGGTGAAGGTGGTGAAGCAAGTGGAGCCGGAGGTGGTGATGCAGCGAAGGTTTAGGCTGCATGATTGGGCGATGATGGAAATTTCTAGACATAGCCGGAGCCCAATTTTTTAGTTTGATGGTTGTTTTGTTGAACAATTTGATGGTTTGTACTGAACAATAGTTTTTAGGATTAAGGATCATGTATGATCCTTTGGACAATAGGTAGGATTGCAAATGGTGGAGGGATCCTCTGTTTGGGGGATGAAGCCATTGTGATCCTGCCGCCTTTATATTCCTGCACTACTTTGAACCTATTATCATGGACACCCTTTACCTACCTGTTTTGGTCAAAAAATCTGATGAGGATAATGCAACCAAACTCTTTGTTATGGGGTATGATGCTTGAAATGAGGAACAATGATAAGGATCACTTCAGTGTAAATTGCACAAACGACATAAGGATTTATACGGGGAAAAAGCCCTTGATCAAGAGTTGATCTCCGGCACAAAAAACCCCGGGTGATGGAAACTACCGATCACCAAGCTTAAATAAATCAGTAAATGTTTACAACTTCGGATGGTAACGAGCTAGGTACAAGGATCACTAGGGTGAAACGTGTAAATGTGAGCGAAAACTGTTAAGTGTTTGCCGAAAGCTTCAAGAGTGCGATTGTATGAGAGTGTGTGTAGCTGAAAATGGCTAAGTGTTCTAATTACTAGCTCGTCACCCCTTTAAAAATAGAAGTTCACTATACTAACAAACTATCCGACTTTTGTGCCATGCTCCCACGTTCTCCACAACGTCCATTTCCAGTCAAACGTGTGCGAAATACCCGTGGAATATTCCATAGTAATGTTGCCAAGACCAAGTCAAGCTTGTTACTCCTGCAAAATAATACGAGACATAAACAAACAATCGTTAGTATGTGGATCCTTAAGGTGATCCATGATCCTGATCCTGAAGCTCTTCTGAGAATCACTATCTGTCACAGAAGTAAGGATCATTAATTAGGATAACAAGTAAGGATCACTAATTGTTAAAAAATCCTCCCCTAACAATTGCCCCCAAAATATAAGGAGTGATATGTAAAATGAGCGAATTATATTTTCTTGATCTTATCCGCAACTAACTATCGTAAATATAGCCGTTGTTGTAGAACTATCCGTTGCAACTATGACGTCACAGAAGTGACAACCCTGCATAATCATGATTATAAATAGGAGATATAGATAGGATCGTTTGCATTTAAATTTCAGAGATACTCCCTTTATAACTGCATCTGAAGATAAACAAGTATTCTCTCTTCATCTTCTTCCTTCTTTTGCTCTGTTTTCCGTCTCTTTCCATCATTCTGTCAAAGATGTTGCTCCGGAACTCCCCAGCTAAGGATCACCCGAAAAACAGCCCACTGAAGAGCCAGGGGATCATCGAAGATTCCATAAAAGAACACTGCTGTTTCAACGATGCGCAGATTGACAGGATCCGTCACTGTTTCCTGGCGAACACCGAGTTCAAATCTTTTGATCCCAATGCCCTGAGTGATCATATTTCCGACAACTGGGTTGCTTTTCCCGTCACTCCGTTTACCATAGGCTATACATATCCTTTTCCAGCCTTCACCCAATCTTTCTTTTCCCTAACCGGCATCTCTTATATCCAAGCCATGCCGATGATCTGGAGGGTTTTGTATACCCTTGAAAGGATCATCGAGCAGGAAGGGATAGACCTAGGAATGTCAGAGCTGGGAGAGCTGTATGATCTTACTACCTTTGGTTCTCATCATTATTTGTTCAAACGTAAACCTGGTGAGGAACACCCGATCTTCAAAGCTACCAAGAATGATGCTAACTGGAAGCGGCGTTTCTTTTTTGTCAAAAGAGATTCTATCAATGATGGAAAGAATCTACCCCAGAAATGGGCTACCCATGGTAGGGTGGAGGATCCTGAGAAGGATCACCAGAGAACTTTCCTTTGATATAAGGATCACTTATATATTTTTGCTTTCTTGTTATGCAGCTATCACCGTCTCACACCTCAGACTGTCTCCTGCTGCCAAAGAGAGACTCATCGCTTTCAAGAAACTTGATCCTGAAACAAGATCTTTCAAGACAACCACCCAGGATTCTCAGGAGGTATCCTCAGGCTCTGTCACGATGTCAAGTAAGTATCTTTGTTTAAAAATTTAAATAAATAGTGAAATATAAGTGAAGTAAAGATACTTATCTTGTTTTGGTTATGTAGGTGCTGGAAAATCCACCAAGTCTGCTTCAAAGTTCAATGTCACCGATCTCACCACCGTCAGATCCTCCAAAAGAAAGGCTCCTACCAGCCCGACAGCTTCAGTCCCAAAGGCACCCCTCAAAGGAAAGGGAATCAAGAAGAGAAAGGCCTCTGAAGCTGAGGATCTGCAGGGTCTGCCTCTAATCCGCCACCAATTCCTCGAGTACTTCAACGATGTAAGGATCACTGTCTCTGCTAGTATATCCTGCTGACATATCCTGCTGATATATCCTGCTGATTTGAGGATCACTTGGTCCTGACCTTATCTTTTATCCCCTTTGCAGAAATTCACTGAGATTGAGGATTATGTTGGCCACGTTGAGGATCAGGATAGGAAGATTGCCGACCTCCAGCATGTTGCATTGCTAAAGGACCTCAAAATTGCTGATCTTCAGAAGGAGCTCCAGGATGCCAAGACTAAGACGGCTAAACTTCTGATCGACCTTGACTATGAAAAGCATGATCTCATAGAAGGTGCAAAGGTCTCTGCTGCCATCACAATGTATCAGACAAAACTAAAGATGGCCCAGGAAGCTCAAGATCCTAACTTCGACAGAAGCAGCTGGGATGTTGAGGACTGGAAAGCAAGGTTGGCTGATCTTGAAGATGATGAAGAGGCTGAGGAGGTTTTGGCAATCGAGGCTGGAGGCAAGGGTGAAGGTGGTGAAGCAAGTGGAGCCGGAGGTGGTGATGCAGGGAAGGTTTAGGCTGCATGATTGGGCGATGATGGAAACTTCTAGACATAGCCGGAGCCCAATTTTTTAGTTTGATGGTTGTTTTGTTGAACAATTTGATGGTTTGTACTGAACAATAGTTTTTAGGATTAAGGATCATGTATGATCCTTTGGACAATAGGTAGGATTACAAATGGTGGAGGGATCCTCTGTTTGGGGGATGAAACCATTGTGATCCTGCCGCCTTTATATTCCTGCACTACTTTTGAACCTATTATCATGGACACCCTTTACCTACCCCAGCGGACGGGCCACGTATTGCTGGTAGATGCTCGGGGTAGGTAATTTTGACAACCTTTTAAGGGTTAATCTTTTGTTAATAAATAAAACCTTAATCTTTTGTCGCTTATCTTGTATTGTTATCCTTTTTGTCTCTTTAATTCTCAATTGTTTTGATGTACACTTATTGAATAAGCAATTTTGAATAAGTCAGATTGAAAATATTTTAGGATATGATCCATAATCAAATATCCTATAGTTAAAGAATCCCATAAAGTAATATATTTTAAGGATCACAAGTTTGGTTGTCAAACTTTAAGGGTTATTCAAATAAACAATGAATAGAATTAAAAATAGTTAAGGATCATACCTGAGGATCCAAGTTAGGATCCTAACCATAATCAGGATAACTATAAGATAAACCTTAGAGAGAAGTAAGGATCGAGGATCCCTAGTTGCTTATCATCAAGGACCTGAAATAGAGCATAACTTGGGACTAAGCCAATATAAGATAAGAGTTAGCAACTGGGGACAAGCCCAAGGACAACTGGGGACAAGCCCAAGGATAACTGGGGACAAGCCCAAGGATAACTGGGGACAAGCCCAAGGATAACTGGGGACAAGCCCAAGGATCGTATGTAAACTGGAGTATGGCCCTAACTGGCGACTATCCAAACTTAGTGACATGAAAATGCCAAAACCTTAGCTAACGTGAAAACGTTAGAAACCTTAGGAACGGATGTATGGTACGTCTACCATTATACGTAGGATCCTAGGTATAGCCAGTACAATGGAATTATCAGCCCCTAGAGCGAGTACTGGTCCCACTGCCTTGAACTATACCAGGATCATCATGCGCTACAGGCGGAACTGGGGTCAAGCCCAAATAACTGGGGTTAAACCCAAGGAACGGATTGCTTCTGCAGATAACCAATATTTTGCTAAGGATACCTGAACTTTCAAAACTTAAAATCACGTAAGAGATGGATAAAGGACACATGATCCTTATCCTTATATGAGAAAATAAAGAAATGAAATAGTTTAAGATTAGGATATTACCAAAGTAAGGATCACCGATACTTTAAGGATCCTTTAAGGATACCCCTAACGTAAGGATCATCTGTGTCATGAGGATCCTGCTCACATGAAATAATTCTTCAAGTGGACAGCGTTCCAAGCTCTTGGTAGCAAATCACCTTCCATGGTTAGCAATCTATATGCCCCCTTCCCTACTTCAGCTTCAATCAAATAAGGGCCTTCCCATTTTGGAGCCAATTTTCCATCAGCAGGATTGGTGGTATTCTGAAATGCTTTCCTTAATACCATATCTCCAACTTGAAACTTCCTGATCCTGACATTTTTGTTGTAAGCACCGGCCATTCTTTGTTGATAACTGGCCATCCTTATCCTAGCCAGATCCCTGATTTCTTCAATAGTATCCAGGTCTTGAGCCAAGTTCTCATCATTTTCCTCAGGATCACGGGTACTTGTTCTAGCAGTTGGAACCACCATTTCTGTTGGGATCACTGATTCTGCCCCAAATACCAAAGAGAATGGCGTTTGACCAGTAGCATTCTTAGAGGTTGTCCTATCAGCCCAAAGCACATAAGGTAATTCTTCTGCCCATTTTCCTTTCTTGGATCCAAGCTTCTTCTTCAAATTGTTGATGATGATCTTGTTGGATGATTCTGCTTGACCATTAGCTTGTGGGTGGACTGGTGTTGATGTTATCATCTTAATCCCCCAGCTGTCACAAAAGTTAGTAGTTCTGCCCCCAATAAATTGGGAACCATTATCACATATAATTTCAGAAGGAATACCGAATCTAGTTATAATATTTCTTTTAATGAAGGATATAACTTCCTTTTCTCTGACTTGGGCAAAAGCTTCAGCCTCTATCCACTTGGAGAAGTAATCAGTCATAGTAAGCATGAATACTTTTCCACCAGGTGCCTTAGGGAGCTTACCAACTATATCCATACCCCATCTCATAAATGGCCAAGAGGAGGATATCGGATGCAAAAATTCAGCTGGTTGATGAAGGATATTGCTGTGTCTCTGACAAGGATCACATCTCTTAGCATACTCCACAACATCTCTCTTCATGGTTGGCCAGTAGTATCCTGTCCTCAGGATCCTTGAGAATAATGCCCTGCCCCCAGTGTGGTTTCCACAATCTCCTTCATGGAAATCTTTTAAAACTTCTTGGGTCTCAGGATCCTCAATGCATCTTAGGTATGGTCCTGCAAGAGATCGTTTATACAACATATTATTTAAAATTGTGAATTGAGATACCTTAATTTTGAAAGCCCTAGGGTTTTCTCCTGTAGGAATCTCTCCATGTTGTAAGTATCTCATGATTGGTAAGATCCATGATCCTGATCCTGAATGGGATTGAGTATCCTCACCAGGGATAATTGCAGAATTCTTTCCTATCTCCATAGCTACATGATCCTCGATAGCCGGGGTCAGGATATGGATAACAGGGATCTTGATATCCTCCGGGATCTTCAAAGATGATCCTAAGTTAGCCAATGCATCAGCTTCTGTATTTTCTTCCCTTGGTACCTGTGTCAAACTAAAGGAAACAAAAGAGAGTGCCAATTCTTTGACTATCTCTAAATATTTGGTTAGCTTTTCACCTTTAACAGCATAGGATCCATTAAAGTGGTTAGTGATTAACAAAGAATCTACATGTACCTCAAGATACCTGATCCTCATATGCTTAGCGATTTGCAAGCCAGCTATCAAGGCTTCGTATTCAGCCTCATTGTTAGTGGTTTGGAACTCACAAGCTATAGAGTGGGGTATTATGTCCCCCTGTGGCGATTTTAGTAGTATTCCAAGCCCTGTTCCCTTGACATTTGAGGATCCATCAGTATAGAGTATCCAAGGATCCTTGGTCTCTTCTAGCTGCTGGACTTCTAACTCAGCTTCTTTTTGTAAATCACTACTGAAATCAGCCACAAAGTCAGCTAATGCTTGGGATTTGATGGCTGTCCTAGGCTCATATCTTATATCATAGGCACTAAGCTTCACTGCCCACTTAGCCATCCTTCCTGACATCTCTGGTTTCCTGAGGACATTCTTAATTGGAAAATTAGTTTTAACAACAATAACATGAGTTTCAAAATAATGTCTCAACTTAATAGATGCCATAATTAATGCAAGAATAAGCTTTTCAAGGTGTGAATACCTGGATTCGGCATCAAGTAAACTTTTACTTACATAATAGACAGGATGTTGTGTACCTTCATGATCCTTAACAAGGACCGCACTTACTGCTTTTGAGGATACTGCAAGATACAAGGATAGCACATCGCCTTTTTCTGGTTTCATCAAGGCCGGGGCTGAGGATAGGTAATCTTTGAGAGCTCTTAAGGCATTTTCATGCTTCTCAGTCCACTCAAATTTCTTATTCTTCCTTAGGATATCATAGAATTCTTTGCACTTCTCTGAGGATTTGGATATAAATCTGTTCAAAGCTGCTATCCTGCCTGTTAGCCTTTGAACATCCTTAGCATTGGCCGGAGATTTGATGTTCACTATTGCTTTGATTTGTTCTGGACTGGCTTCAATGCCTCTCTTGGTCACCGTGTATCCTAAGAATTTGCCTGCTGTCATGTCTTCGTGTTTCCATGCAAAGGTAGTCTTTCTCCTTTTGAGGAAGGATACGAGGTCTTCTTTCATTTTGCCAAGGATCCCTGATCCAATATAGATTTTGGATTCAGGATCATGAGGATCCATGAGGATTTCTACCACATCCTGCTCTCTTGCCTCCAAGACATCCCTTGGAGGATGCTTTGATTGCTATTGCTCCCTTGACTTCGAGGCTGGTTTCATCGATGAAGTATAACAATTCTTAGCCTCCTGCTGATCACTATCAATCTTGACTATTCCCCAAGGACTAGGGAGCTTCACACATTGATGGTAAGTAGATGGGACTGCCTTTATATCGTGTATCCAGGGCCTGCCAAGGATAACATTACAACAAGATAAACAGTCAATAACACAAAATTTTTGATAAGAGTGAAGGCCTTCGATGTATATTGGGAGCTTAATATCCCCCAGGGTATTCTTAGTTTCGCCACTAAATCCCACGAGCACGGAGGATCTTGGTATGATATCTGATTCCGGGATACCCATCTTCTTTAGAACATCAAGCTGGATAATGTTTACTGAGCTTCCTCCGGCTATAAGGATCCTGCGGACAAAATGGTTAGAAATGAAAAGAGTAATAACTAAGCCATCGTGATGAGGATCCTGGATATCAACACGATCATCCTCATCAAAGGTTATGACTTATCCATTTTGGTTGCAACTGGTCTTTCTCCATTATCCATTTTAGTTGCAACTGGTCTGTCATTTTTTCTGGGCCATCTGACTTTATCACCTAGATTCTGCATCGCAAGGATTAGTTCATTGTTATCAACAGAAAAACAATATTCAGAGATTGGAGGATAATCCTCATCGTCCTCTTCCTGATCAACAACATGCACGTTCTGGTTATCAGATCTGTTATAGGATCTGAACTTGTGGTTCTTGAACGAGGATCCTTGCTTCTCTTGTTTTGAGGATCCTGCTAATCTTTCCTGGATCCTCTTATCGTCCTCTAGCCGGATGAACCTGAGTGCCCGGGTTCTTACCTCATCTAGGTTCCTGCATGGTGTCATAACAAGATCATCATAGAATAATGAATCCCTAAGCAATCCCATTTTGAAGGCCTCAACAGCCGTGGCTATATCCAAGTTGGGAATGTCTAAGGATTCTTTACTAAATTTGGTAATGTAATCCCTTAATGATTCATTATGACCCTGGGTTATCCTATATAGATCACTAGTTAATCGTTCAAATTTTCTACTACAAGAAAACTGATTATTAAATAGGTTAACTAGATTAGCAAATGAGGTAATAGAGTAGGGGGAAGACTTAGCAGCCATTTGAGAGCTGATCCAGTAAGAGTGGATCCGAATCCCTTGCACAGGCATGCTTCCTTTAACCTTTCTGGGATGGGATTGATCTCCATCCTCTCCCTGTATTGTGCTATGTGTTCTTCAGGATCCGTCGAACCATCATACAGCTTCATGGTTGGCACATGGAACCTCTTGGGTATCTCAGCATCACAGATTGGTGGTGCAAAACGAGATATCTTGTGGCTCCCATCTGCAATCTCTGGGATAGGTTTGACCACTCCTGGAACACTTGATATCATATCCTTCAACTTTTGCAACTCTCTGGCCATGGCGTGGTTGATACCTGGATCCTGCATAAGGCCATGGTTAGTAGTATAAGAATTATTAAAAGTGTTACCTCCCATTGGATTCAAATTAGGAAGAATGGATGTTAATCCATATTGTTGGGGCTCTGGAATGATCGAAGGACCAGTAGAAGCAATGGTCTGCATCGGAATAAAATCTCCCTGATGGACATCTGAACTTCCTGTTTGCAAACTCCTCAAGGATCCTGGCATCTGGGAGGATCCCTGAACCTGGGACGATCCTGGAACAAGGGAGGATCCTTGAACCTGGGATGATCCTGGAACAAAGGAGGATCCTTGAAACTGGGATGATCCTGGAACAAAGGAGGATCCTTGAACCTGGGATGATCCTGGAACAAAGGAGGATCCTTGAACCTGGGATGATCCTGGAACAAAGGAGGATCCTTGAACCTGGAATGATCCTCTGCCGTTTTCTTTTGTTTCTTGAGATCTCCAATTTCTTTGAGAATCCTTTCATTGGTCTTATCCTGTTGCTGTATATGATCCTTCATCTGCAAAATCAAAGTAAACATGTCACTAGTAGTGGGAGTGTAAGAAGCAGAAGAAGTTGGAGGTTTGGAGAAAATGGGAGTTTGTTTCTTCTCGGCATTTTTCTGAGGTCCAGAAGGTGGTGGAGGCAAAGGTGGAATGCCCTGAGATGAATTGACCGCAGACATTACAGTGGAGGTATTCTTCAATGATGAAGCCATGTATTTGTATGCAATGAACCGAAATGATCACCAACAGAAAAAATTCTTAAGAATGAAGCACCAATTGCCCCACGGTGGGCGCCAAACTGTTTTGGTCAAAAAATCTGATGAGGATAATGCAACCAAACTCTCTGTTACGGGGTATGATGCTTGAATTACTTTGTAGCAATAAGAATCACTATGAAAAATAAATAACAAGCGACACAAGGTTTATACGGGGAAAAAGCCCTTGATCAGGAGTTGATCTCCGGCACAAAAAACCCCGGGTGATGGAAACTACCGATCACCAAGCTCAAATAAATCAGTAAATGTTTACAACTTCGGATAGTAACGAGCTAGGTACAAGGATCACTATGGTGAAATGTGTAAAAGTGAGTGAAAATTGTTAAGTGTTTGCGGAAAGCTTCAAGAGTGCAATTGTACGAGAGTGTGTGTAGCTGAAAAATGGCTAAGTGTTCTAAATACTAGCTCGTCACCCCTTTAAAAATAGAAGTTAACTACGCTAACAAACTATCCGACTTTTGTGCCATGCTCCCACGTTCTCCACAACGTCCATTTCCAGTCAAACGTGTGCGAAATACCCGTGGAATATTCCATAGTAACGTTGCCAAGACCAAGTCAAGCTTGTTACTCCTGCAACATAATACAAAACACAAACAAACAATTGTTAGTATGAGGATCCTTAAAGTGATCCATGATCCTGATCCTGAAGCTCTTCTGAGGATCACTATCTATCACAGAAGTAAGGATCATTTATTAGGATAACAAGTAAGGATCACTAATTGTTAGAAAATCCTCCCCTAACACTTGTGGACTTCATTAATGTCCTCACTAATTAAGGGTATTGCCATCGAATGACTGTGATGCATACCTCACCGTGTTCTTTCTAGCATAACCGCTGATACACCTAATGGTTTCTACTTCATCCCATAATTTCCTGCAATCGATGGCCCCTTTTTCTTATTGAAGTCTCTTAACTTCCAAGAGACGAAGTACTTTTAAGTATATCCTAAAAAGAATGGGCTCCTTGCCATATATGATTTTGTTTGGGTTATTCTTCGCATTTGAAGTGTGAATAAAGCTCTTCTCATGAGCAGCGACATGTGCTTTAGAGCGAGCAACATTTGGCTCCTTGAACTTTTTCGTGACTTTTCTCATAGCCTTCCTAACAGCTGCGTTAATTACAGTTTTGGAGTATAACTCCATTAACATTGAGGTTCACATTTGATGCATCATTAACATTTGTCGCATTTCCTGCATCGCGACTGTTGTTTGTCTCTTCTGAGTTTTCCATACTCGAAGCTTTGGTGTTAAATACCAAATTCAACAAGTGCTTAGGCAATCCATACCCAGTGTCTCCTTGAATTGTCAAAGGCTCACCATAAGGAGTCTTGATAACTACTTGCTTCTTATCACACACAATTTGGGCTTGATTTTAAGACGACCAATCCATTCCTATCACTATATCGAATTCCTCTTATTTTTAACGGAAACAAGGACAGCAGAGAAGAATGATTCCTGTTTTGGTCAAAAATTACCGAAGCAATTAAGTGATCAAATTAGTTAAGTGAGGTAGTGTGCTAGAAATATGTGTTGAAAATATGCTGATTAATTTGTTTGTAAAAACAGTTTTCAGGATACGGCTCAAGATATAGAGCTGTATCTATGATCAAACAATGAGCAAAAAATGTAAGGGGTGACACGAGATATACGAGGAAAGCCCTTGATCAATCTAGATCGCCGGCACAAAACCTCGGGAGCTGACAATCGCAGCTGCCTTGTTCTTCTATTACTTCGAATATCAGGATACAGTGCATGATGTGATGCGGATCAACTAGGTGTTACAAGGTAATTCGAGTACAAGTGTTTGTGTGTAGTGATTGCTAGTAGCTAGAGGAAAAGAGTATAAGTGAAATTGCGTGCCTTAATCTGATCCGATCCATCTATTTATAGTAAAAGAAATTTAACAAACTACCCTATTAAACCGGGATTCGGCAATTAAATCGAAATGACGGTCAAGATTGCACTATACAACTTCCAACGAGCTTTTCACTCGATGGACATCTACAACGCTCCTATATCTTCTCTCTTTTTGTTTGAGAAGCAGATATCATCAACAGAATCTCCAGGTAATCACTTATCCCTTCCACGTTTTCTGTTAACTTTATTCTTCCTCCGATGGCTACTGTAGTCCATTCTCAGACCGGTGAATCGTCGAAATCCTTCGTTCAGCAAAACCTTCTCAAAAATCCCGAGAAGGAGATCTGTGCTTTTGATAATGCAGACATTACGGCGTTGAGAGCCTCCGGCGCTTTCCCCGATGGCACGATTTTTAGACCATTTGATCGAACAATTCGATCAGATATTTCTTCTACTGATTGGGTCTGTTTTCCGGCATACCCTTTCTCGCTAGGTCTACGATATCCATTTCCCGAATTCATGATGCAATTCTTCTGGACTACCGGTATTTCATTTGCCCAAACCCTGCCCATGGTCTGGAGAGTATTAATCGTGCTCAACCAAATTAAAAACCTTCACTATCCCGACCTCTGCATCGAAGATATGCCAATCGCTTACCGCCTCCGATCCCACGGTTCCAGTCGGTTCCTGCTCTTTTCAACTTCCAGCAAACCGCTTATTCTTAAAGCCACCAAAAACGAAGATGGATGGCAACGCAAGTTCTTCTTCGTCAAACGAGACTCCATTCATGAGGGTGCTAGTCTTCCGGTGGAGTGGTTAACCACCGGTAGGATCATGAATGTCCCCATGTACTTCTAGACTTTTATCTTGTGCTAATATCTTCTTATTTGATCTTTTCGCAGTGAATTTTAAGGAAGTAGCTCCCCATACTGCGGAATCAGAAAAAAGAATCGAAGCAATTTACCAATTGCCTGCAACTGACAGGAGTTTTACCACACATATCCCGAGTTCCAGCCAATATTCATCATCCGAAATGTCTGGTAAGAGTTACTTTTGAAATGACTAATTAATGTAATATAATATAATGAAGAGTAATGAGGATGTAGGACTTTTCCCTTTATGCAGCACCATCCAAGATCCCTGAGGTTTTCGACCTTGATGAGCTGGACAATTATTCTGATCAGGTCCAGATCAAGAAGGAACCTAGTCCCAAGGCCACGGCCTCATCCAAGCCCAGCAGCTCCAAGGCCATCATCATTCCCAAACCTTCGCCAGCTACTAAGCCCCGGAGTTCAAGTTCTCGTAAAAGGAAAGAGCCTGATTCTCCTGTTATCTCTGATACATTCCCCTACGAGAATCACAGGTTCATTGAGGCAAGCAGATTCATGACTTCTTTTCTCAACCAGGTTAATATCCTTGAGCCATATCCTGCACCTTATACCACTTATAAGTATTTATTAAAACCAATACCTGTCCTCTTACTTTGCAGGGTCTCGAACGTCTGGTTCATTTATATCAAGAATCATGTGGGCTCAACAAGACGCTTGAATCCAAGTTGAAGAAAGCCGAGGTTACCATCTCCGATCAGGGTATGATTGCAGCCGCCAAATCTTGGCATTACGAGGACAAGTTCAAGGCTATGACCCAAGAACACCAGGCCGCCCTCAACAAAGCTGCTCTCCAGGCCCAAGCCGATCTTGATGCTGCCCATGCTCAACACGAACAGGATATGATCAGCTACCGAGAAAGCCTTAAAAGTTCCGTCATCACTTCCCTTCTCCAGGCCAGGCTAAAGATGGCCCACGAAGCCAAAGCACTGGGCTTCGAATGCCCTTCTTGGGACATCAATGCCTGGGAAACAAAGCTAAGGAGTCTCGGCGGCACTTCTGCTAAACCTGCAGCTGAAGGATCTTCAAAGGCAGTCGAAAAACCAACTGATGCTGAGAGGGATGCTCAGGTTGATCCCGAGACGGATGCTGTTGAAAATGCCACGAACGAAGAAGGCGCTGCCTCCTAAAACTTATTTCCCTTAAATTTGAGAGTTATGCTTATTTGAACAATTTTATTTTCTTTTTCCGTTGAACCATTTTATTTCCTGTATAAAACAATTTGATAACCAAGAGTGGATGGGTCCTAGGTTTTAGGACGAAGCCTTTGGTTATCGGCTGGCATCGTTTATTTTTAAATAATACCATCTTCTGACTTATTTGTTGTTGCCTTCTAATTTCTGTCATGCATTTCTTAGTTTAGATTTTAGCTTTGCAAAATTTGTGCAACTATCTTTTGAAAATATCCTGATCAATATACTCAGTGATATCTTATGAAGACTTTTATCAAATAGAATTTCTCAAAATCCAAACAATTTTAGACAAAATTTCTAAAGAATAAAAGATAGTCTATTTTCCAAAACCTGTTTTGATAACACTTGTTTGATCAGAGTATTAATTTTCAATCCAAGTATCATTTCCCAAATATTCCAATCAAATATCCCGAAACGTATCCCAAAAACACATTTTGAAGACATATCCTAAAGATATATCCTTATCAGGATATTTTGAGCCTTAAACAGAGTTAAACAATTCATGTAAGGTTCACAAAGGAAAGATCATACCAGGAATTGAGTGTAACCCTAGTATTAAACTCCAACCCCTTTTGCGACTTCTCCCACTAAGATGTCCCCAGTCCGAGACACTTAGCCCAATTTTGATCTTTTGAGCTTCACACAATTGCTTTAGAAGGAATGTCCCCTGTGCATGAAGTCTATAAACACTTAGAAAATTTTTGAATATCAGTTCCAACTGTTTAGACAATTCTTGTGTTACAGGGGTAAAACCCAAAAATATACTGGAGATAAATCCTTAGTACCCTGGGGGAAATCCCAAATTTTCATGCGCTACAGGCGGGAGTGTATAAACTCCAAGACTTAGAAAGGTGATAACCTTTAAACCTTAGAGAGTATGAAAATACGCTTTCATGAGAGAGGGTGATCAATCCTCATATACCTTTAGGATTCAGGATATAGCCAATAGTAACGAAATTGTCAGCCACTTTTACATGAACTGGTCCCGCCACCTTGAACTATTCCCGAATAACTTGCGCTCCAGGCGGGGTGTTTAAACCCAATTCGGAAGAAAGGTGAATACCTTTAAACCTGTGAAGGGATCAGGATCCCTTAGACGTGAGAGAGGGGGCCAATCCTCTAATCTTCTGAAGTATCCTGGAGCTTTATCTCGAAGCATATACTGCAAAATAACCGTAAGCTAAGGTGGGTGTTAGCCTGGCTAACACCCCTCTGATGCTTAAGTCAGTAATGGGTTCAAAACAGTAAATAATATTAAAATTTAATAAAAGAGACAGAATCCATACCATCCTGAGTTAGAATTTAAATTTCATACTCACTTGAAATAGAGTTTTAGATGTATAGCATTCCAGGATCTCGGTAGCATATCCCCCTCCATATTCTTGAGTCGGTATGCTCCTTTTCCTGATTCTGATTCAACCTCATAGGGTCCTTCCCATTTTGGAGCCAACTTTCCATCAGCAGGATTAGTAGTATTCTGAAAAGCCTTTCTCAATACCCAATCTCCAACTTGAAATCTTCTAGTCCTTATATTCTTGTTATATGCTTTAAATATCCTCTGTTGATATGCTGCCATCCTTAGCCTTGCTGCGTCTCTTGTCTCATCAATAGTATCCAGTTCCTGGCATAGGACTTCAGGATTCTGCTCAGGATCTCGGAGGTTGGATCTCGCTGTAGGTATCTGTTTTGGTCAAAAATTACCGAAGCAATTTAGTGATCAAATTAGTAAAGTGAGGTAGTGTGCTAGAAAGTGTACTTGAAAATGTGCTTGTTGAGTTAATTAGGAAATCAGTATTCAGGATACGGCTCAGGATATCGAGCTGTATCTATGATCAAACAATGAGCAAAAGTAAAGTAAACGACACGAGATGTACGAGGAAAGCCCTTGATCAATCTAGATCGCCGGCATAAAACCTCGGGAGCTGACAATCGCAGCTGCCTTGTTCTTCTATTGCTTCAAATATCAGGATACAGTGCAGGATGTGGTACGGATCGACTAAGTGTTACAACGAAATTTGAATACAAGTGTGGTGTTTGCAATGAGCTAGAAAGTGAAAGTATGCGAGATTGTAAGTGGAGATTGTGTGACTTAAACTGATCCGCCCCCATCTATTTATAGTAAAGATAAGCTAACAAACTATCCTAAACTTCCGGGATCCACCGAATATTCCTTAATCGAACGTTGTAGACCTGGTCTTTCGGGTTCAACGTCTCTCCTTCAACAAACTCGTCCGAGTCTTGAGGAGAAGAAGTCCTCTTGACCGTTAGCAAGTCTCAGCCTTTAACCTGCACGTGGTTAATTCAATAAACTTCAGGATATCACCCAAGATGTTAGCAATATCCTCTTCCAGCATCCTGGTCACAAATAAACAAACAAAGGCAGGATATTGGTCAGGATACGTACGTTAAGAAAATGACCCCTAACAATTGTCCCCAAATATATCAGTTGGTATACCAATCCAACGGATATATTTCAAAAGTTTCACCTCATAACTTAAGGTAATTAATACGACTAGACCCTTGAAATGACAGTGGTGCAACTTCCAAAGCATTATTTACTCTTTACCCCCTATATTCATCCTATATTAACCGAGGGACTCCTTATTACAGTTATCCTTATCTTCAAGCGGACATCAGGTATTTCCCTTTCTATCCTTCTTTCTTGAATCGCTTTTAGTTTCCTCAATACTTTTTATGGCACCACGAACGAAATCCCGACCGGACCGACCAGCCTCAAGCCTCGTAAGCCAGAACTTCATTGTTGATCCAGCAAAGGAGATCTGCTGCTTCAACAATGCCGACATTGCTGTTCTTAAAGATTCCGGTGCCTTCCCCACCGGAACAGTCTTTCGCCCTTTTGATCGGGAAGCCCGATCAGATGCAATATCCGATGAATGGGTTTGTTTCTTCGCCTACCCCTTCTCTCTTGGACTCCGGTACCCGTTTCCACCCTTTATTTCTAGCTTTTTCGACCTCACCGGTCTTAGTTACGCCCAGGTTATGCCAATGGTTTGGCGAGTTTTAATAGTGATGGATCAAATCAAATCTCGTCATTTTCCTAACCTACTTGTTGAGGACCTTCCTATAGCATACCGGTTGAGATCCCACGGCAATCATCGTTATCTTCTGTTTTCTACCTCCAAGAACCCTCTGGTTCTTAAAGCCACCAAGAACGAGGATCGATGGCGACGAAAATTCTTTTTCGTAAAAAGAGACTCTATTGATAAGGGTTTCGATCTACCGGTTAAATGGTTAACCAAGGGTAGGATTTAGGGTTTTAGGAATATCCCCAATTATATCTTCAAACTGTATCCCAGACTTATATCCTGATGTTTTTATGCAGCGAATTTCAGAGATTTAGTGCCTCCCAGTGCAGAATCCGAATCCAAGATCGAAGAAATCTACCGTCTTCCTGCTAGTGAAAGAACTTTATCCCTGTCTCTTACCGATTCAAGCCAGAAATCAAGCTCAGAAATGTCTGGTAAGCACGTTCTCAACATATATAAATTACTTTTCAAAAGTATGATAAATTTAAGAACATCTTCCCTTGTGTAGTACCAGTCGTCAACCTTGAAGGTTTTGAACTTGATGAGTTGGATTGCTACTCCAGCCTTGAACCCATCAAACAAGAATCCAAGCCAAAGCCGTCTGCTACACCAAAGCCTACCTCCTCGAAGACTGTTTCTGCTCCCAAAGGCCCTCCGGCATCCAGGACCCGGGCATCCAGCTCTCGGAAGAGAAAGGAGACGGACTCCCCATCTGTTTCCGAAACATTCTCTCTCGAGAATCATGGGTTCAACGAAGCCACCTCATTCCTCAAACAGGTAGAATTTTCTTTTCGATATCCTGCACAAGTATGTTAGCCCTTATCCTGCTTATTTTTTACATCAATACCTGTGTCTTTATTGATAGGGTCTGGATCATCTTATGCACTTGTATGAAGACGCTTGTGGGCTTAACAAGATGTTGGAGATCAAGCTGGAGAAAGCTGAGGCTACCATAGCCGACCAAGGAACCATTGCAGCTGCTAAATCCCAACATTATGAAGACAAATACAAGGCAATGATCCGGGATCACCAAGCTACTCTCCACAAAGCCAATGAGGATGCTCAAGCCAAACTAGATGCCGCTCTTCTTCAATATCAGCAGAATATGAGCTCATACCGGGATAGCCTAAAAACATCTGTGGTCGTCTCTCTTCTCCAAGCCAGGATAAGGATGGCTTATGAGGCCATGGATTTGGGTTTTGAATGCCCCTCCTGGAATGTAAAGGCTTGGGAGGAGAAACTACAGGGCCTCGGAGGTCATCCCGTTGCTCATCCTGCAAAACATACTGGTGAAGAGCCTTCTAAGGCGGCAAAGGAAGCGGCCAATGCTGGTGATGATGCCGAGAAGAATCCTGAGGCTGATGCCAGTGCAAACACTGGGAAGGAGGTTGCTGTTCAAGCGGGTGCTGCCCCTTAGGCAGCGGAGTGGGCGATGATGGATATACGTGCCAAGGCCGGAGCCCACTTTTTTTAATTTCATGGTTGTGGTTGCATAAACAATTTACTTTTCCTGTCTTTGAACAATTTACATTTCCTGCACTAGAACAATGTGATGACCAAAGGTGGATGGGTCCTAGGTTTTAGGACGAAGCCCTTGATCATCAATTAGTATAACTTGTTTTGAATGTGATAACGGTTGTAGGTGGACAGGTCATATTTTGAGATATATCCTGCAACCGTTACACAAGTATGGTAAAAACTAATTGTGCTTTTGGCGGATGGGCCTCGGTTTGGGGTGAAACCAAAAGCACAACTTTTGACTTGTTAATAATATAACTATCTTTTGACTTATTCACTGTTGTCTTGCATTACTTAGTGTAACTCTTAGCTTTACAAAAAATTTCATACTGTTATCTTATAAAATATCCTGATCAGTATGCTCAGCGGTATACTGTAAAAACCTTTTATTAGATAGAACTTCCAAACGTTCCTTCAACTTTGTAAAAATTTCTTTAGAAAGTGAAAAACAGTCTATCTTTTCAAAACTAAGTTTTGATAATATTTAAATGATCAGAGTTCCAAACTAATACTAGTTTCAAACACCCTAATCAAATATCCTGAAAAGGACTTTGAGAATATATCAGGATACTTAAAATAATGTTACTAAAAACTTAGACGACGTTTACAAAGGAAAGATCATACCAGAAATAGGGTATAAACCTATTACCAAACTTCAATCCCTTTGCAACTCTCCCAACGATGGTGTCCCCTGTGCAAGGTACTTAGTGCATTAGTTCCGAGCTTCATCCTTTTAGCTTTACATCACCATCTTGGCAGGGATATCCCCTGTGTACAATGTCTTCAAATACTTTAGAAATCTACTGAATGTTAGTTTCCATTGCCTTGGCAATTTTTTACGTCCCAAGGGTAAAACCCAAGGATGTACTGGAGATAAATCCCTTGTATCCTGGGGAAAATCCCAAATTTTCATGCGCTACAGGCGGGAGTGTATAAACTCCAAGACTTAGAAAGGTGAAAACCTTTAAACCTTAGAGAGTATGAAAATACCCTTTCGTGAGAGAGGGTGATCAATCCTCATATACCTTTAGGATTCAGGATATAGCCAACAGTAACGAAATTGTCAGCCACTTTTACATGGACTGGTCCCGCCACCTTGAACTATCCCTGAATAACTTGCGCTCCAGGCGGGGTGTTTAAACCCAATTCGGAAGAAAGGTGAATACCTTTAAACCTGTGAAGGGATCAATATCCCTTAAACGTGAAAGAGGGGGCCAATCCTCTAATCTTTCGAGTTATCCTGAGTACATATCCTGGAGCTATATCCTGAAACATATCTTGCAAAACAATTGTAAACTAAGGTGGGTGTTAGCTTAGCTAACACCCCTCCGATGCTTAAGTCAGTATTGGGTTACAAAGAACAAATTAAACCAAACATATTTAAAAAAGGTAGAATTCATACCATCCTGAGTTAGAAATTAAATTCTAAACTCACTTGAAATAGAGCTTAAGGTGTATAGCATTCCAAGATCTCGGTAGCATATCCCCCTCTATATTCTTGAGTCTGTATGCTCCTTTCCCTGCTTCTGATTCAACTTCGTATGGTCCTTCCCATTTTGGAGCTAATTTGCCATCGGCAGGATTAGTAGTATTCTGAAAAGCCTTTCTTAACACCCAATCTCCAATCTTAAATCTTCTGGTCCTAATATTCTTGTTATATGCCCTGGATATTCTCTGTTGATATGCTGCCATCCTTAGCCTTGCCGCATCTCTCTTCTCATCTATAGTGTCTAAATCCTGACTCAAGGCTTCAGGATTCTGCTCAGGATCACTTAAGATAGATCTTGCAGTAGGTATTGTCACTTCCGTTGGAATCATTGCTTCTGCTCCAAACACCAAGGAAAATGGGGTTTGGCCTGTTGCATTTTTTACCGTTGTCCTATCAGCCCATAAAACAAAGGGTAGTTCTTCTGCCCATCTTCCTTTTTTGGCTCCAAGCCTTTTCTTTAAGTTATTGACAATTATCTTGTTTGAGGATTCTGCTTGTCCATTTGCTTGAGGATGTACCGGAGTAGACGTAATCATTTTGATTCCCCAACTCTTGCAAAAGTCAGTAGTCCTCTTACTTATGAACTGAGAACCGTTGTCACAAATTATCTCGGCTGGTACTCCGAATCTGGTCAGGATATTTCTCTTGATGAAGGATACTACTTCTTGGTCTCTAACTTGAACAAATGCTTCTGCTTCAACCCACTTAGAGAAATAATCCGTCATTGCTAGCATAAAGACTTTTCCTCCCGGAGCTTTTGGTAGCTTTCCCACTATATCCATACCCCACTTCATAAATGGCCAAGGGGAAACAATAGGATATAATGGTTCAGCCGGCTGATGCAGTATGTTACTATGTCTTTGACATGGGTCACATCTTCGAACATATTCTGCGGCATCTTTTCTCATTGTTGGCCAATAATATCCTGTCCTTAACACTTTTGAGAATAACGACCTGCCCCCAGCATGGTTACCACAATCCCCTTCATGTATATCCTTCATCCTAAATGCCTTAGGATTTTCATTTCCAGGGATGTGTCCTTCTTTGAGATATCTCATGATTGGAGCCGTCCAGGATTTAGGATCCTCTTCAGGATGTTCTGCTCCAGGATCCTGAATACCAGCTACTTCTTTATCCTGAGGATTCGTTGCAGGATATAAGACATGTAATATTGGTATTTGCGTCCCTTCAGGTATCCTGATCGATGATCCCAAATTTGCTAAGGCATCCGCTTCAGCATTATCCTCCCTTGGTACCTGTTCAAGTATAAAAACATCGAAATATCCTGCTAATTTTTTGAGAATATCGAGATATTCGATTAGTTTCTCACCCTTAACTGCATAGGATCCATTAAAATGGTTAGTAATTAACAAAGAGTCAACATATACTTGCAATTTTTTGATACTCATGCTCTTAGCCAATTCTAATCCTGCAATTAAAGCCTCATACTCTGCTTCAATATTAGTAGCAGGAAATTTACACCTAATAGCCTGGGGTAATATGTCCCCATGTGGCGATTTTAGTAGTATTCCTAATCCTACTCCTCTTACATTAGATGCACCGTCAGTATATAATGTCCAGGATCCTGAGGATTCTCCTAACTGTTGAACTTCTAGGTCTACCTCGTCCTGAATGTCACTACTAAAGTCAGCCACAAAGTCAGCTAAAGCCTGAGATTTTATGGCATTTCTAGGTTCATATACTAAATCATAAGCACTTAACTTTACTGACCACTTGGCCATCCTGCCTGACATCTCTGGTTTCCTAAGCACATTTTTGACAGGATAATTTGTTTTAACATGTATCCTATGTGTCTCGAAATAATGCCTAAGTTTCGTTGATGCCATGACTAATGCTAGTATCAATTTTTCTAAATGAGAATACCTAGTTTCAGCATCTAGCAAACTTTTACTAACATAATAAACAGGATATTGCTGACCTTCATGATCCTTTATGAGAACGGCACTTACAGCATTCCCTGATACAGCAAGGTACAGGGATAGTGGTTCACCATTTTCAGGCTTCATCAATAGAGGTGCGGTTGATAGATATCTTTTCAAATCCTGCAATGCTGCTTCATGCTTCTCCCCCCATTCGAATCTTTTGTTCTTCTTTAGGATATTATAAAAGTCTTTGCATTTCTCTGAGGATCTCGAGATAAACCTGTTTAAAGCTGCTACTCGGCCTGTCAATCTTTGTACGTCCTTCATATTTGAGGGTGATTTTATATCCAGGATAGCTTTGATCTGCTCTGGGCTTGCTTCTATCCCCCTTTTTGTCACCATATATCCAAGAAACTTTCCTGCCCCCACTCCGAAATGGCATTTAGCAGGATTCAGCTTCATGTTGTATTGATCCAGGATATCAAATGCTCCCTTGATATCCTGGAGGTGATCCTCAGCCTTTTTAGATTTCACCACCATATCATCGATATATACCTCCATGGTGTCCCCCAGTTTGTCTTTGAACATCATGTTTACCAATCTTTGGTATGTTGCACCTGCATTTTTCAAACCAAAAGGCATAGCTGTATAACAATAAATACCTGTTGGTGTCATGAAGGCAGTATCCTCCTGGTCAGAAGGCTCCATTTGGATCTGTTGAAATCCTGAAGAAGCGTCCATAAAGGTCAGCATTTCATGCCCGGCAGTGGCATCTACCATTGCATCAATGTGGGGAAGAGGAAATGGGTCTTTAGGACAGGCTTTGTTCAAGTCTGTATAGTCTACACAAACTCTCCATTTCCCATTTTTCTTTTGTACTACAACCACGTTTGCTAGCCATCTTGGGAACTTAACCTCTCTGATCATTCTGGACTTTAATAGTCTTTCAACTTCCTCCTGGATAATAGTGTTCCGCTCGGGAGCAAACTTCCTTCTTTTTTGTTGCACAGGCTTGAATGATTTATCAATTCCAAGCTTGTGAGTGATAATATCTTTGGATATGCCTGTCATATCCTCATGCTTCCATGCAAACGTTGACATCCTGCATTTCAAAAAGTTAATTAATTGTTCTTCAATATCCTGAGGGATATTGGTCCCTACGAGCACCGAAATATCGGGATTATCCTGGTCCAGGATAATTTTCTTCACATCCTGCTCCGGATCCTCCACGATATCCTGGGCACGCGTCTTTAATTGCTATGCTGCACTAGGTTTGGTTGAGGATTTCATCGAGGATGAGTAGCATTCTTTCGCCTCCTGCTGATCACTATCAACTTTGACCACTCCCCAAGGGGTAGGTATCTTGATGCATTGGTGATATGTTGATGGCACGGCCTTCATATCGTGAATCCACGGTCTTCCCAGTATGATGTTATAGCAGGATAGAGAATCCATCACACAGAAACGTTGTATCGAGTTGACTCCTTCAACGTATACTGGCAACTTTATCTCTCCCACTGTATTTCTAGCCTCTCCACTAAATCCAACAAGCACGGTAGACTTCGAAGTGATATCCATCGGAGATACATTCATTCTCTTCAGAGTTTCTAGTTGGATTATGTTGACGGAGCTGCCATTATCGACCAGTATCCTGCGTACAAAATGGTTAGCCACATATAACGTTATTACCAGAGCATCATGGTGAGGATCCTGGACAGTATCCCTGTCATCAGCATCAAAAGTGATCACTTTGTCAGTTGTGAGGGTAGTCATTCTGACAGGTTTGTCTCCCCTTTCGGCCTTAGCTTCCTTTGCATGTCTCTTTGCTGCCGAATACGAAGTCCCACAAATGTCGGATCCTCCCGAAATGAAGTTGATTATCTTGGCATCCGCGGGAGGTGATGCTGCTCGCTCAGGATCCTTCTCAGTATCCTGACCCTTATTCTTCTTTCTTCCTAAGAGATCTTTCAGATATCCCTTGCTTAGAAGATAGCTTATTTCCTTCCTTAGAGCAATGCAATCCTCAGTTACATGTCCGAAATCTTCGTGGAAAGCACACCATTTTGACTTATCTTTCCAGTCAGCCTTTTGTTGATTCTTTCGAGGCCACCTAGCCTTGTCTCCTAGACCCTGCATAGCATACATCAATTCAGGAATATTAACAGAAAAGCAATATTCAGACAACTCAGGATACTCTTCAGGATCCTCATCTTCGACAGCATTCACTCTCTTGTTTTCATTTCTACCATATGGCTTAGGCCGATATGACTTGAATGAGGATTCTGACTTCCTGTTAGTTGACTCATAAGTGTTAGATGAGTTCATCCTTTCTTGCATTTTCCTGTCATCTTCCAGACGGATATATCTCAAAGCCCTGTTACGAGCTTCGTCGAGATTCCTGCAGGGATTCATTACAAGATCCTGATAAAACTGAGAATGCTTTTGTAATCCCATCTTAAAAGCTTGCACAGCTGTTGCAACATCAAGATGTGGGATATCCAAGGATTCTCGACTGAATTTGTTCACATAATCCCTCAAGGATTCCTGAGGCCCTTGAGTTATCCTGTAAAGATCACTGGTTAGTTTCTCAAAACTCCGACTACAAGAAAATTGACTGTTAAATAAATTAACCAAATGAGCAAACGAAGTAATTGAGTGAGGAGGAACGTTTAACAGCCATTTCAAGGCTGATCCTGTTAAGGTAGAACCAAATCCCTTGCATAAGCACGCTTCCTTGAGCTCCGGAGGGATAGGGTTAATCTCCATTCTTTCCCTATATTGAGCAATATGCTCCTCAGGATCCGTAGTTCCGTCGTAAAGCTTCATGTTGGGGGTTTGAAATCTCTTTGGGATCTCAGCATCACAGATAGGATGTGCAAAACGAGATATCTTATGGCTGTCTTGGGACACTTCCGGGATCGGCTGGACCACCCCAGGTACACTGGATATCATGTCCTTCAACTTTTGAAGTTCCCTAGTAAGTGCTGATGTCACACCTGTATCCTGCAAAGATCCACTATTGGTAGTAGCATGAGTATTATTATTATTTGACACGTTACCCGTTGGAGGATTTTGCCCATATCCTGAAGCATATCCTGAGCTCCTCATGGTTGACATCCTGACCGAGGAGGGTATTTCAGGAGTATGATTCTGAGGAAGACTGGGCACAATATTCCCCCTGTTATCCTCAGTATACACAGCTGAACTGAAGTTCAACACTCTGGGGTGTAAGGGAGTGACATTATCCTCAGCAGATCTGCTCGAGCCAGACTTCAGGAGTTGTATTTCCCTTAAAAGCATTTGGTTTGTTTCCTGTTGCTGCCTCATTTGTTCCTGCACACTTCCAAATAAAGTCAAAATTTCATCATTAGAGGCTAAAACAGGAGCAGATCCCTGGACACTCCGAGTAGGGACAACATCTTGAGGTTGTGAAGAAAACGACATCCTTGGAGGAGGTGGTGGAAGCACCGAACCAGTGGTAGCAGAGGTTGTAGCAGACATAGTGGAAGAGCTCATGTTTGATCTTGAGGCCATTGTAAACAATGTGGCAAAAAGTTTAGAAAATAGAAAACCGATTAATGATTTTGCAAAGATTTTTAGTAAAAGTAGCACCACTCGCCCCACGGTGGGCGCCAAATTGTTTTGGTCAAAAATTACCGAAGCAATTTAGTGATCAAATTAGTAAAGTGAGGTAGTGTGCTAGAAAGTGTTCTTGAAAATGTGCTTGTTGAGTTAATTAGGAAATCAGTATTCAGGATACGGGTCAGGATATCGAGCTGTATCTATGATCAAACAATGAGCAAAAGTAAAGTAAACGACACGAGATGTACGAGGAAAGCCCTTGATCAATCTAGATCGCCGGCATAAAACCTCGGGAGCTGACAATCGCAGCTGCCTTGTTCTTCTATTGCTTCAAATATCAGGATACAGTGCAGGATGTGGTACGGATCTTACAACGAAATTTGAATACAAGTGTGGTGTTTGCAATGAGCTAGAAAGTGAAAGTATGCGAGAGTGTAAGTGGAGATTGTGTGACTTAAACTGATCCGCCCCCATCTATTTATAGTAAATATAAGCTAACAAACTATCCTAAACTTCCAGGATCCACCGAATATTCCTTAATCGAACGTTGTAGACCTGGTCTTTCGGGTTCAACGTCTCTCCTTCAACAAACTCGTCCGAGTCTTGAGGAGAAGAAGTCCTCTTGACCGTTAGCAAGTCTCAGCCTTTAACCTGCACGTGGTTAATTCAATAAACTTCAGGATATCACCCAAGATGTTAGCAATATCCTCTTCCAGCATCCTGGTCACAAATAAACAAACAAAGGCAGGATATTGGTCAGGATACGTACGTTAAGAAAATGACCCCTAACAGTATCACCATTTCTGTCGGGATCACCGCTTCTGCTCCAAACACCAAGGAAAACGGGGGTTGGCCAGTTGCACTTTTCACTGTCGTCCTATCAGCCCACAAAACAAAGGGTAATTCTTCTGCCCATATTCCTTTCTTAGCCCCTAGTCTCCTTTTCAAGTTGTTGACAATTATCTTGTTTGAGGATTCTGCCTGCCCATTTGCTTGAGGTTGTACCGGTGTGGATGTAATCATTTTGATTCCCCAACTCTTGCAAAATTCAGTAGTACTTTTACTTATAAATTGAGATCCATTGTCACAAATTATCTCAGCTGGTACTCCAAACCTAGTCAGGATATTCCTTTTTATGAAGGATACCACTTCTTGATCTCTAACCTGAACGAATGCTTCAGCTTCGACCCACTTAGAGAAATAATCGGTCATTGCCAACATGAAGACCTTTCCTCCTGGAGCCTTTGGCAATTTTCCTACTATGTCCATTCCCCACTTCATGAATGGCCAAGGGGAAGCTATAGGATAAAGTGGCTCGGCCGGCTGATGTAATATATTACTGTGCCTTTGACATGCATCGCATCTTCGAGCATATTCTGCAGCATCTTTTCTCATGGTTGGCCAATAATATCTTATTCTTAACGCCTTTGAGAACAATGACCTGCCCCCAGTATGGTTACCACAATCCCCTTCGTGTATATCCTGAAGCACTTCCTTAGTTTCGGGATCCTCTAAGCACCTCAGATATGGTCCTGCAAGAGATTTCTTATACAAGACATTATTTATAATAGTAAATCGTGATACCTTCATTCTAAAGGCCTTAGGATTCTCATCCTTTGGGATGTGTCCTTCCTTGAGATATCTTATAATTGGAACCATCCAGGACTTGGGATCCTTCTCAGGATACCCATCAGGATCCTGAATACTTAGTACTTCCTTATCCTGAGGGTTCGTCGCAGGATATAAGATATGTAACATTGGTATTCGGGTTCCTTCTGGTATCCTGACTGATGATCCTAGATTTGCCAAGGCATCAGCTTCAGCATTATCCTCTCTTGGTACCTGTTCAAGTGTGAAAATATCGAAATATCCTGCTAATTTTTTGAGAATTTCGAGATACTCGATTAACTTCTCACCTTTAACTGCATATGATCCATTAAAATGATTAGTGATTAACAAGGAGTCAACATATACTTGCAAATTCTTGATACTCATATTTTTAGCCAACTCTAATCCTGCAATTAAAGCCTCATATTCTGCTTCATTATTAGTAGCAGGAAATTCACACCTAACAGCCTGGGGTAATATGTCCCCCTGTGGCGATTTTAGTAGTATACCTAAACCTACACCTCTTACATTAGATGCACCATCAATATATAATGTCCAGGATTGTAAGTTTTCTCCTAGCTGCTGTACTTCTAAGTCTACTTCATTTTGAATGTCACTACTGAAATCAGCCACAAAGTCAGCTAAAGCCTGAGACTTTATGGCATTTCTAGGATCATAAACTAAATCATAGGCACTTAATTTTACTGACCACTTAGCCATCCTACCCGACATCTCGGGTTTCCTAAGCACGTTCTTAACAGGATAATTAGTTTTAACATGAATCCTATGTGTCTCAAAATAATGTCTAAGTTTTGTTGATGCCATAACTAGGGCTAATATCAGTTTCTCTAAGTGAGAATACCTAGTTTCAGCATCTAATAAACTTTTACTAACATAATAAACAGGATACTGCTGACCTTCATGATCCTTTACAAGGACATCACTTACTGCATTCCCTGATACTGCAAGATACATGGATAATGGTTCGCCATCCTCAGGCTTCATCAATAAGGGTGCGGTTGAAAGATACTGCTTCAAATCCTGCAAGGCTGCTTCATGCTTTGCTCCCCATTCGAACTTCTTATTCTTCTTGAGGATATCATAAAATTCCTTGCACTTTTCCGAGGATCTTGAAATAAATCTGTTCAATGCTGCTACTCGGCCTGTTAACCGTTGAACATCCTTCATATTTGAAGGTGACTTAATATCCAAGATAGCTTTAATCTACTCCGGGCTTGCCTCTATCCCTCTTTTAGTCACCATATATCCTAGAAACTTTCCTGCCCCCACTCCGAAATGGCACTTAGCAGGATTTAGCTTCATGTTATACTGATCCAGGATATCAAATGCTCCCTTGATATCCTGGAGGTGATCCTCAGCCTTTTTAGACTTTACTACCATGTCGTCGATGTATACCTCCATAGTGTCCCCCAGCTTGTCTTTAAACATCACGTTCACCAATCTCTGATATGTTGCACCTGCATTTTTCAAACCAAAGGGCATAGCAGTATAACAATAAATACCTGTGGGTGTCATGAAAGCAGTATCCTCCTGATCAGAGGGTTCCATTTGGATTTGCTAAAATCCTGAAGAGGCATCCATGAAGGTTAACATCTCATGGCCAGCGGTAGCATCCACCATTGAATCAATATGAGGTAGAGGAAACAGGTCTTTGGGACAAGCTTTATTCAAGTCGGTGTAATCCACACATACTCTCCATTTCCCGTTTTTCTTTTGCACCACAACCACATTAGCCAGCCATTTGAGAAACTTCACTTCCCTAATCATCTTGCTCTTTAGTAGCCTTTCAACTTCCTCTTGGATGATCATATTTCGTTCCGGAGCAAATTTCCTTCTCTTTTATTGGACAGGCTTGAATGACCTGTCAATACCAAGCTTATGTGTTATAATATCCTTGGAAATACCTGTCATATCCTCGTGCTTCCACGCGAACGTTGACATCCTGCATTTCAAAAAATTAGTTAATTGATCTTCAATATCCCGAGGGATATTGGTTCCCACGAGCACCGAGATATCCGGATTATTCTGATCCAGGACCACTTTCTTTACATCCTGCTCCGAAGCCTCCACGATATCCTGGGCCCGCATCTTTAATTGCTATGCTGCATTAGGCTTGATTGAGGATTTCATTGAGGATGAGTAACATTCCTTCACCTCCTGCTGATCACTATCAACCTTGACAACCCCCCAAGGGGTAGGGATCTTGATGCACTGATGATAAGTTGATGGCACAGCCTTCATATCATGGATCCATGGCCTGCCTAGTATGATGTTATAGCAGGATAGGGAGTCCATTACACAGAAACGTTGTATTGAGTTGACCCCTTCTACATATACTGGTAACTTTATCTCTCCCACTGTGTTCCTGGCCTCTCCACTGAACCCAACAAGCACGGTGGATTTTGAAGTAATATCCATTGGAGATACATTCATTCTTTTCAAAGTTTCTAGTTGGATTATGTTGACGGAGCTGTCATTATCCACCAATATCCTGCGTACAAAATGGTTAGCAACATATAACGTTATCACTAAGGCATCATGATGGGGATCCTGGACAGTATCCCTGTCATCATTATCGAACGTGATGACTTTGTCAGTTGTGAGCGTCGTCATCCTGGTTGGCTTTTCTCCTCTTTCTGCCTTAGCTTCCTTTGCATGTCTCTTGGCTGTGGAATATGAGGTCCCGCAAGTATTGGACCCTCCTGAAATAAAGTTAATTATTTTGGCATCTGCTGGGGGTGATGTTGCTCGTTCAGGATCCTTCTCAGGATCCTGCCCTTTATTCTTCTTTCTTCCCAGCAGATCCTTTAGATATCCCTTGCTCAATAGGTAGCTTATTTCTTTCCTTAGAGCAATGCAATCCTCGGTAATATGTCCGAA
Organism: Helianthus tuberosus; assembly: GCA_030545235.1. Lineage (NCBI taxonomy): Eukaryota > Viridiplantae > Streptophyta > Magnoliopsida > Asterales > Asteraceae > Helianthus > Helianthus tuberosus. The sequence continues at coordinate 50,789,773 of CM060388.1, read as the reverse complement.
ATCCTCGTGGAAGGCACACCATTTGGACTTATCCTTCCAATCAGCTTTTTGTTGATTTTTGCGAGGCCACCTGGCTTTGTCTCCTAAACCCTGCATAGCATACATTAATTCAGGTATATTAACAGAAAAACAATATTCAGACAACTCAGGATACTCCTCAGGATCCTCATCTTCAACATCGTTGACTTTTTTGCTATCATTTCTGCCATATGGCTTTGAGCGATATGGCTTATATGAGGATTCTGATTTTCTGTTGGTTGACTCATAGGTTGTGGACGAATTCATTCTTTCTTGCATCCTTTTCATCCTCCAAGAGAATATATCTCAAGGCCCTGTTACGAGCTTCGTCGAGATTCCTGCAGGGATTCATTACAAGATCCTGATAAAACTGAGAATCTTTTTGTAATCCCATCTTAAAAGCCTGCACAGCTGTTGCAATATCAAGATGTGGGATATCCAAGGATTCCCGACTAAACTTGTTCACATAATCCCTCAAGGATTCCTGAGGCCCTTGAGTTATCCTGTAAAGATCACTGGTTAGTTTCTCAAAACTCCGGCTGCAAGAAAACTGACTATTAAATAAATTAACCAAATGAGCAAACGAAGTAATTGAGTGAGGAGGAACATTTAACAGCCATTTTAAGGCTGATCCTATCAAGGTAGAACCAAAACCCTTGCAGAGGCATGCTTCCTTGAGATCTGGAGGGATAGGGTTTATCTCCATCCTTTCCCTATACTGGGCGATATGCTCTTCAGGATCCGTGGTTCCGTCATAGAGTTTCATGTTGGGGGTTTGAAATCTCTTCGGGATTTCAGCATCACAGATAGGATGCGCAAACCGTGATATCCTGTGGCTATCCTGAGATACTTCGGGAATCGGCTGCACCACCCCAGGTACACTGGATATCATGTCCTTCAGCTTCTGAAGCTCTCTAGACAGTGCTGACGTCATACCTACATCCTGCAAAGATCCAACACCGTTAGTAGCAAGAGTATTATTATTATTAGATACATTACCGTTCTGAGGATTCTGGCCATATCCTGAAGCATATCCTGAGCTTCTCACAGTTGATATTCTAACTGATGAGGGTATCTCAGGAGTATGAATCTGGGAATGGCTAGGCACAATATTTCCTCGGTTATCCTCGGTATAAACTGCAGAACTGAAGTTCAAAGCCCTGGGTTGCAAAGGAGTGACAGTTTCTTCAGCAGGCCTACTTGGGCCGGATTTCAAGAGCTGTATCTCTCTCATCAGCATCCGATTAGTTTCCTGCTGCTGCCTCATTTGTTCCTGTACACTACCAAACAAATTCAGAATTTCATCATTAGAAGCCAAAACAGGACCAGGTCCCTGGGCACTAGGAGCGGGGATAACATCCCGAGCCACATGACTCTCAGTTCCCTGTGAAGAGGCTTGCATTCTTGGAGGAGGAGGTGGAAGCACCGAACCAATTGTTGTAGAGGTTGTACAGACATGGTGGAAGAGCTCATGTTTGATCTCGAGGCCATTGAAAACAATGTAGCAAAAAGTTTTGACAATAGAAAACCGAGTAATGATTTTACTAAAGTTTTTAGTAAAAATAGCACCACTTGCCCCACGGTGGGCACCAAATTGTTTTGGTCAAAAATTACCGAAGCAATTAAGTGATCAAATTAGTTAAGTGAGGTAGTGTGCTAGAAATATGTGTTGAAAATATGCTGATTAAGTTGTTTGTAAAAACAGTTTTCAGGATACGGCTCAAGATATAGAGCTGTATCTATGATCAAACAATGAGCAAAAAATGTAAGGGGTGACACGAGATATACGAGGAAAGCCCTTGATCAATCTAGATCGCCGGCACAAAACCTCGGGAGCTGACAATCGCAGCTGCCTTGTTCTTCTATTACTTCGAATATCAGGATACAGTGTAGGATGTGATGCGGATCAACTAGGTGTTACAAGGTAATTCGAGTACAAGTGTTTGTGTGTAGTGATTGCTAGTAGCTAGAGGAAAAGAGTATAAGTGAAATTGCGTGCCTTAATCTGATCCGATCCATCTATTTATAGTAAAAGAAATTTAACAAACTACCCTATTAAACCGGGATTCGGCGGATATTCCCCATACGAACGTTGTAGACCTGGTCTTTCGGGTTCAACGTCTCTCATATAACTGGTTTGCCCGAGTCTTAAGGAGAAGAGGTCCACTTGACCGTTAGTGACCCACAGCTTCTAACCTGCACGTGGTTAATTTAGTTAATACCAGGATATCGCACCAGGATGTTACCAATATCCTGATCCGGTATCCTGATCACAAGTAAACAACCAAAAGCAGAATATTAGTCATGATATATATGCTCAGAAAATGACCCATAACAATTCCTAATGGATATAAAATGTCACGGCCCCCGACCCGGTTTGACCCGTTTCAGGAGCCGCGGGACAGAAAACCCGTGGTATTTATTTAATTGAGTTTAACAGCGGAAGGTTATCATCAGGATCTTTTTAAAGCTAAAATTTTTCCCGATTATTTTATTTCACAATTCGGGATAAAACCCCGGTAATTTACAATACTATGATTTCACGGAGAAATCTTTATTTTACAAAACATATTTCTTTATTTTATAATGAGCCACTTTCTTAAGCTTGCAGTGCTCCACAGCACCTTTCCTGGATCACAACAGATTACCTGAAACATGTTTGAAAAAATTTTGTCAGCGGAAATACTGAGTGAATCATTCTATTTATTAAAACGACACATTTGTTATAATTTACAGTATTAAGAAAGATTATAATGTTTCCAGATATCAACCAACTACCCACAGTACTTTGTCACTCGACCCATTGGCCCATTCGTCCAATGGTGTCTGTGATTATGGTCATATCACCCCTTGGCTGCCCCAATGGTGAAGATTATCAAGTAATGTATACAAAACCCCACATACCGGCTGTAACTTGGTGATTACATAAACTTAATCACTGTAATTATAACTTTGAAAATAAACATGCTTTTGTAAACAAATTTGATAAAAAGAGAATGACTCACTTTGCAGATTTAACACGGACAGAGTCTAGTCTATGGATTAGCCTTGTTAACCTAATTTAAATAACAATGCACACAAAACTGGGTTAGTAATCAATACAACATTTACGATAACTCACGAGATCAAACCCTCACAACGAATGACAAAGTGCGATACTTAAACATCCATCGAATTAACGACTAATGACAAAGTATCACCCTAATGTGGGCAACACTTAAACATCCATTGGATTATTGATCGATCGGAAAATGAATCGTAATAGCGATCGAGTTATTACCCTGTTTTGCGGCAGCAATTTAGTGATCCGTGTGTGTTTTGATAGTATACAGAATGTAACTCGGTGTGTATTTCGAATTTGTTCGTCGTTTTAATTCCAGAAATCAAGTGCCAAACCCTGCTATTTATACACGAATTTGGACTAGCTTACGGACCGTAAGACTCAACCCTTACGGTCCGTAAGGGTCACAGAATCTTCATAGGGTTGCCACGACTGGGACTAGCCTTGCTGACTTGATGATTTTGTAAATTTCAATTTTGACAGCATTTTCTATAGATAATCGTCACTAGGGTTTACCCCCCTGAGTTTTAGGGGCCCTGATCATGATTCCGATTGTTCTGAAAATTTTAGGGTTTGCGCAGAATCACTTGGGTGTCTCAATTAGGGTTTCCTATTGGACAATTAAAATAATAATTAAGACTTTTTGATAGGAGTTGTTACATTCTCCCCACCTTAATAAAAATCTCGTCCTCGAGATTTACTGGAATAAGTGTGGATACTTTCGCTTCATTTCTGATTCCAGCTCCCAAGTGTATTCAGCTCCTCTCTTTGAATCCCACTTGACTTTAACTAGCACTAGTCGTTTGTGCTTGAGAAACTTCACTTTTCTGTCTTTTATCTGAAGAGGTTTCTCAATAAATTTTAACTTTTCGTTTACCTCTATGTCTTGAAGAGGTACTACCAGAGATTCGTCTTCTAGACATTTCTTGAGATTGGATACATGAAATACGTCATGTACTCCAGCTAACTCTTCTGGTAGTTGTAAACGATAAGCAACTGGTCCTATACGTTGGATCACTGGAAATGGTCCTACATACCTTGGACTTAGCTTTCCTTTCTTACCGAATCTAACAACTCCTTTCCAAGGGGAAACTTTCAACAATACTCTGTCTCCAACTTGGAATTCTAACGGCTTGCATCTATTGTCTGCATAACTCTTCTGGCGATCTCGAGCCGTCTTCAGTCTTTCCTTGATTTGTGTGATCTTATCAGTTGTCTCTTGTACAATCTCTGGGCCTGATAATTGACTTTCTCCTATTTCTGCCCAACAAACCGGAGTTCTGCATTTTCTTCCATACAGTGCTTCAAATGGGGCAGTTTCAATACTTGTATGATAACTATTGTTATAGGAGAATTCAATTAATGGTAAGTGATCGTCCCAATTTCCACCAAAATCTATCACACATGCTCGGAGCATGTCTTCCAGAGTTTGGATTGTCCTTTCACTTTGCCCATCTGTTTGGGGCTGATATGCAGTGCTTAAGTTTAGTCGAGTTCCCATTGCTTTCTGGAAACTTGTCCAAAAATGAGAAGTGAACCGACTATCCCTAACTGATACAATGGAGAGTGGAACTCCATGTAAGGATACTACTTCGTCTACATACAATTTGGCTAACCTTTCCATACTAAAGGTTTCCTTCATGGGTAGAAAATGAGCTGATTTGGTTAATCGATCTACAATTACCCAAATCGCATCATTACCTTTTCTGGTTTTGGGCAACTTAGTAACAAAATCCATTGTTATGAGTTCCCATTTCCATACCGGCATCTCTAATTGTTGTAGTAGACCTGAAGGTTTCTGATGTTCTGCCTTAACTTGTGAACAAGTAAGACACTTTGATACATACCTAGCTATATCCTTTTTCATACCTATCCACCAGAAATTATTTCTTAAATCTTGGTACATCTTATTGTTTCCAGGGTGTATGGTATACCTAGATTTATGAGCTTCCTCTAAGATCTTATTTCTTAATTCTCCCTGTTTTGGTACCCAGATCCTTTTCTTATGGAATCTCCAAATTCCATCAGCTCCTTGTTCTAAATATTTTATTCGTCCCTTCATTCCTTCAGCAACATCTTCTATTGCTATTTCTTGAAAATACTTCAGTTGTTCCATTAAATCTAACTGTAGATTTAATCTGAGAGCACGAACCCGTCGTTGTTTCTCATGGTATTTACGACTTAAGGCATCTGCAACTACATTTGCCTTTCCCTCGTGATATTGAATATCACAGTCGTAGTCACTTAAAATTTCCATCCATCTTCTTTGCCTCATGTTTAACTCTTTTTGCCCAAAAATATATTTTAAACTTTTGTGGTCTGTATAGACAGTAAATTTACTTCCGTAAAGATAATGTCTCCAAATCTTAAGGGCAAAAATTATGGAGCCTAACTCTAAGTCATGAGTTGTATAATTTTCCTCGTGCTTTTTCAATTGCCTTGAAGCATATGCAATTACCTTCTTGCGTTGCATCAGCACGCATCCAAATCCTAGTTTTGAAGCATCACAGTAAATTTCAAAATCTTCAGTTCCCTCTGGTAAAGCTAGGATTGGAGCATTTGTTAATTTCTGCTTCAAGATTCTAAAGGCTTCTTCTTGCTTAGGTCCCCATTCAAACTTAATGGGTTTGCAGGTTAGCTTAGTTAATGGTACAACTATTTTGGAAAAATCCTTAATAAACCGTCTATAATACCCAACTAAACCTATAAAACTTCTAATTTCCATTGCAGTTTGTGGAACCTTCCAATTGGTAATTGCCTCTATTTTAGCAGGGTCTACATGAATTCCTTCATGATTTACCATGTGTCCTAAAAATTGCACTTCCTTTAGCCAAAATTCACACTTTGAGAATTTAGCATAAAGCTTTTCTTTTCTTAACAAAGTTAAGAGTGCATGCAAATGCTCACAATGTTCTGTCTGACTTTTGGAATAAATAAGTATATCGTCTATGAAGACAATTACAAATTTATCCAAATACGGTTTACAGATTCTATTCATCATGTCCATGAATGGTGCAGGTGCATTCGTTAACCCGAAGGGCATGACTGTAAACTCGTAATGACCATACCTAGTTCTGAAAGCAGTCTTAGGTATGTCTTCCTCTTGTACTTTCAATTGATGATATCCAGAGCGTAAATCTATCTTAGAGAAGTATCTAGCCCCCTGAAGTTGATCAAAAAGATCATCAATCCTAGGTAATGGGTATCGATTCTTAATTGTAACTTTATTCAATTCTCTATAATCAATACACATTCTCATCGAACCATCCTTCTTCTTTACAAACAACACTGGAGCTCCCCAAGGGGATGAGCTAGGTTGTATGAATCCTTTACTTAGTAATTCATCTAATTGCTTTTTCAGTTCTAACATTTCGGTAGGAGCTAACTGATAAGGTGCCTTAGCTATCGGTGTAGTTCCAGGAATTAGATGAATCCTAAATTCTACTTCCCTATCTGGTGGTAATCCGGGTAACTCTTCTGGGAATATATATGAGTATTCTGAGACCACAGGAATTTCCTTAAGTTCTTTACCCTTAGTATTAATGATTACCGAAATCATATATACTATTCCTTGTTTTCGTTCATAACTAGCAACTTTCATTACTGATATGAATTTCATGGGTTTACACGGTTTATCTCCTGTAATTATAATTATTTCACCAGTAGGTGCCTGAATTTCTATGGAATTCTTATCACAAAGAATTCGAGCATGGTTGGCTATTAACCAATCCATTCCTAACACAACATCAAATTCAGCTAATTTCATAGGTAACAGATTTGCAGAAAATTTATGACCTGAAAGTTCTACTTCTACTTTTTGCAAAACCTGATCTATTTTAACTGAATTCCCATCTGCAGTTTCGACTGTAAAAATCTGCTTAATTTGGGTTAAAGGTACTTTAAGAGCTTAGCAGAATAAAGTATTGATAAAACTTTGGTTTGCACCAGAGTCAAATAATACTTTTGCATATACGTTGTGAACTAAGAACGTACCAGCTATCACATCTGGAATGAGTTCTGCTTCTTGAGTGGTTAGCTGGAATGCTCTGACATTCTTCTTAGTAGCTCCGTCTGTCGCCTTGGTTTTGTTGTCTGCTGGTTTGGCCAATTTAGGACATTCTGTTTTATAATGCCCCGCTTCTCCACAGTTAAAACAGATTATGATTTTCTTTCTGCAGTTTTCTTCACGATGTCCTATAGCTTTGCAAAGGTTGCAGGTTACATTACATCTTCCATAATGTTTCCTTTTGCAATTTCTACAGAAAGGCGGATTTGAAGATTGCCCTGCTCCTCTTTTCTTGAAGTTATTACTATTACCTACGCGAAATCCTTGGGTAATTTTCTGAGCCAGTTCCTTTTTCCTGTCTTCATCTCTTGTGCGTACCAGTTCATCAGTTAGGGTGTTGGCTAATTCCACTACATCGTCAATAATGCGAGGTCTCGCAGCTTTAACAATGTTACGGATTTCGCTAATCAGCCCCCAAATATAGCGAGAAATAAGTACTGGTTCTGGCGAAGCCAGTGTTGGTACCACCCTAGCATATTCGAAGAATGTCGAAGTATATCCTCGACAGTCCACATTAACCATCCGATGGTTTAGGAACTTATTTGCCATTTAATCTTTTTCATACTCGGGACAGAATTTTCTTTCTACAAGACTCTTAAATTCTTCCCAGTTCATGGCATAGGCCACAATCCTTCTTTTAGCTTGTAATACTGTGTTCCACCATTCTAATGCCCCTTCTTTAAAAAGATTGGAAGCATACATAACTTGATCTTCCTCAACACATTTACTTATAGCAATTACTGCCTCAGTTTTCTCTAACCAACGTAATGCTGGAATAGCCCCTTCATTACCTGAAAACTCAGTTGGTTTACAGGCAAGGAATTCTTTGTAAGTGCAACCAGGTGTTGCAGCTTTCATTTTCTTGAAAATTGGGGCTTGCAGATCATTATTGTTATTAACATGATTTCCGCCTCCGTTTATACTATTACTAAAGTTATCGCCTTGTGTACGTTTACTAGGAATGATTGATTGAGGTTTAACAGGTTTTTGAACAGCAGCAACGATTGCTGGAATAGCATTGGCTATTCCTTGAGCAACAATATCCTCTATATCTTGTCTATTTAACAATTGTTCTTCCTGAATTTGCTCAGATTAATTTACTTCATTTACTGGTTCATTACCAATGTTTGCCATCTGATAATTAATTTATAGATAAATAATTAGTATAAAAGAAATAATCCAATGTCACAATTAATTGCACATAATCACGTAAACGAATATATAAACAAAATTGTAAATTTTCTAAAATTTTATTTGTTTTATAGATTATATCATGCCTCTATATACAACCGTTTTATTATTTATTTTTACACATACTGATTTTTCTATTACTATTACACAACCACAGTCTCACTACCCACTTCTTTCTCGTCACTTGTTTTCCTAAAAACGAAGCTCCCTTTCATCATATTTCCAGGCAATTTGTCCTCCTATCTCTCGGATCCTATTTCCAGCATCCATCAACTCTTCGCCAAAATGGCGAAGTTCAGCCATATTCTCGTTACTCATCGGTGGATTTGGTAGAGGTTCTGGATCGAATTGTGGAAGAAAGGAATAAGGACTGTTGATAATGTTTTGGAATTGCCAATCATTTGTCCACCATTCATCCATTCCTAAAGGTTGGGTATGGATTATTGGTTCTGGGATTGCTGATGCAAGATTTATAGGGATTTGAGTTTCAATAGGACGAGTAAAAACATTTGTATTGACAGGCTGAATAGTATCATAGCTTGCCAATATGAAATCTATTTCCTCCTGAAATGTCATTTTCTGGTTTCGGTTAGAGCTTTTTCCAATTTCCATCTGAGTTTGTCTAGCACCTTTTCCAATCTCCATTTCTATTTCTTTAGTATATTCCTCAAACTGTATTCCCATTTGCCTAGATTCTTCCCCAACTTCTATCTCCAATTCCTGCTGTCTTGAACTTTCCCCGGATTCAATTTCTTTTCCTTTTTCTAAGGGATTATTTATTTTAGGAAGTTTCTTAGCTGGCTTTTTCTTACGTATACGACGCCCCCATACATATCTCCTTTTTTTCTTTGGTTTTGGCTTTTTCAAAGGTGGAGCGTTGAATTCTATAGGTTGTTCCACATCAGGAAAGTACCCAGTAAATTCTTTAGAAACTTCTATGTTTACGGGGTAAATGTTGAGATTCTCTAGGGCTCCAGATAACTCATTCATGCTGTTTATGTAAAAATAATAAGTTAAAATTTTATAACAAATTTTCAAAAATAACCTTTACTTATTATTGCATACCATATTATTACAAAACAACTGAAATTTAAAACACACTTATGCTTTACTGTAATTTATTTATTTACTGGATGGATTTTCTAGCTTGTAGGTGATATGGTTTGCTAATCAATTTATTTAGAGATCTGCATTTACTGCTACTGTAGCTAACATATAAAGATCTGCCCATTTTTCCTCTAACTTGTCTTCCCAAGGTGATTTACTGATTAATTCCTGGGTTTCCTTTTTAACTTTCTTTTCTCGGGCTTTCTTTATTTTCTCCTGACTTTTCCTAAGAATCAATCTTCTTTTATCAGGAGAAAGGGGTTTCTCGTATTGGACTTTGCGAACAAATATTCCTTCTTCAGGAATTGCAGGGAGTTTTGGGGATTTAGGTTGAGATGAACTTCCCTTCTCGTTGACTGACCTATCTAATTTAAGATAGATGTTTGAAAGCTTTTGTTTACCCATACTGTAACTAACAAATAGTCAGTTAATAAAACACATAATCACATAATAGTAATCAGGAAAATTAAGTATTTCTAAATACTTAATTAGCTTAACTCAGTGGCTCTGATACCACCTTTTTCTGTCACGGCCCCCGACCCGGTTTGACCCGTTTCAGGAGCCGCGGGACAGAAAACCCGTGGTATTTATTTAATTGAGTTTAACAGCGGAAGGTTATCATCAAGATCTTTTTAAAGCTAAATTTTTTCCCGATTATTTTATTTCACAATTCGGGATAAAACCCCGGTAATTTACAATACTATGATTTCACGGAGAAATCTTTATTTTACAAAACATATTTCTTTATTTTATAATGAGCCACTTTCTTAAGCTTGCAGTGCTCCACAGCACCTTTCCTGGATCACAACAGATTACCTGAAACATGTTTGAAAAAAAATTGTCAGCGGAAATACTGAGTGAATCATTCTATTTATTAAAACGACACATTTGTTATAATTTACAGTATTAAGAAAGATTACAATGTTTCCAGATATCAACCAACTACCCACAGTACTTTGTCACTCGACCCATTGGCCCAATCGTCCAATGGTGTCTGTGATTATGGTCATATCACCCCTTGGCTGCCCCAATGGTGAAGATTATCAAGTAATGTATACAAAACCCCACATACCGGCTGTAACTTGGTGATTACATAAACTTAATCACTGTAATTATAACTTTGAAAATAAACATGCTTTTGTAAACAAATTTGATAAAAAGAGAATGACTCACTTTGCAGATTTAACACGGACAGAGTCTAGTCTATGGATTAGCCTTGTTAACCTAATTTAAATAACAATGCACACAAAACTGGGTTAGTAATCAATACAGCATTTACGATAACTCACGAGATCAAACCCTCACAACGAATGACAAAGTGCGATACTTAAACATCCATCGAATTAACGACTAATGACAAAGTATCACCCTAATGTGGGCAGCACTTAAACATCCATTGGATTATTGATCGATCGAAAAATGAATCGTAATAGCGATCGAGTTATTACCCTGTTTTGCGGCAGCAATTTAGTGATCCGTGTGTGTTTTGATAGTATACAAAATGTAACTCGGTGTGTATTTCGAATTTGTTCGTCGTTTTAATTCCAGAAATCAAGTGCCAAACCCTGCTATTTATACACGAATTTGGACTAGCTTACGGACCGTAAGACTCAACCCTTACGGTCCGTAAGGGTCACAGAATCTTCATAGGGTTGCCACGACTGGGACTAGCCTTGCTGACTTGATGATTTCATAAATTTCAATTTTGACAGCATTTTCTATAGATAATCGTCACTAGGGTTTACCCCCCCTGAGTTTTAGGGGCCCTGATCCTGATTCCGATTGTTCTGAAAATTTTAGGGTTTGTGCAGAATCACTTGGGTGTCTCAATTAGGGATTCCTATTGGACAATTAAAATAATAATTAAGACTTTTTGATAGGAGTTGTTACATAAAACATCCATCTAATATTGTTGAAGCATTCTCTGAGGTACCATCGGCCAATTCTACTTCATATTTAACGCTTAGAGTTTTAACAGGCAGATTTAATAATTTACAAAATCTATTGTCTAGGAAAAACTTATGTCACACCCCGATTTCCACGTGTCACCGGTGGGCCCGGTGGGGGAGTATCGTGACGTGGTTGGCAACATAATAGTCAAACAACACAATATTTAAGTGCACAGCGGAAGCAAAGTATAGATTCATTTCAACCAAACAAATATTGTAATATTAAGTATCACAAATAGTTGAATATAAATCCACAGGTAGATCAAAACAAAAAAAGAAACAATGTTCAACAGTCTATGACATCCAAGCTTGCGAGACTTATTGTGGATGCTAGGAGCAAAGCCAGCCTATTACGCGTAGTACCTGCACTTAACCTTTTTGAGAAAATACGTCAGTTTACACTGGTAAATACAATCAACCGACTCATTTTGAAAAGAGTTTAAGAAAATGCATTTAAGGCACAAGGCACAAATAATATTTTATAACTTGGGACAATTATGTAGAAATAATACTTGTAAAAGAATTACATGTTTCTTATGCGTTCAGTAGCCCGGATCGTGCCGGGTTAAAGATCAATAGACACACCACATTATGTATATGAGACACTGACAGGTGTACGCCTACACCTGTGTGCTAAGGTCGTGGCCATTTCGTAAAATGATGCCAGGGATATCCGGGACATGGTCATTAACCCCCCAAAGGCTTTAAGCAACAAAACAATTTAAACGGTCATCTCGATAATACTTAATCCCCAAAATGATTAAGGTCGAATGCCCGACCAAGTGGTATTTTATATACCGTACCCCAAGCCCGTATAGGGAAAATAAGTTAAAAGTATTTACCTGAGCAAGTATAAATCAAAATCAGCGAGTGCAAGTATCTGTTACCGGTTCTCCTAATCTGGAACGAAGGTTTAATAATAACCTATTAGAATCCTAACGGGTCTTTAGTTAAGCTTACGCTTAGACCGGTTAGTTTTAAAGATACGGTTCGCACGCACGATTAAGGGAAGACCGGATAGAATGTGATTTAGACCCGACAAGTTTGAAGACTTGTTTAATATGGGTATATTATACACATTCTGGATTTTGAGATAAAACCGATAAGGTTTGACCCGTTTCGGCTAATTTATGTAAACTAGTTACATAAACCGAACCGAACGCGTATGAAGCGTAACGGGTAACCATAAGAGTCCTAAACAGGTTTCCTAAGTTAACATGCCTTAAATATGTTGTGATATCAGTATGATACTTTCCATTATGCCCATAACGAGTTAAATTTCATATTAAGCCCCGTAGGGGTAATTTGGTCATTTTAAAGGTTATAAAAGGAATTAATTAAGTTTCTGTGAACCGGGCCTGAATACATCAGTAAAATAGTTTATTTTAAAAGGTTATAACATTTGGTTATAAGTCTTATATGCCAAAATAGTTTTTAAACCCAAACTATGCGTTTAATACGCGTATAAAGCCGTTTTAAGCGACGTACGGTTTAAAATAGGATTATGAGTTTCCAAGTCAGTTTATAAGGTTCAAAACACTTCATTTATTATTTAAAATCAGTAGCAATTTGATTGGCATTAAAAGGATTTGTAAAACTCATTTCATGGCCAAAAAGGGCATATTCGGTATTTACCGAATCAAGGCACTAAGCCTAGCTTATGATTAGTTTAAAAATAATTAAAAATCTTCAAAAATCCCAAAATATTATATTACATCAGTGGGTAAAAGGTTTGGTGTCAAAAATGGGGTTTAGATAGGTTTTACGCTAATGACGCCGCTTAATTACTAAGAAGCGTTATAATTACGTCATTAAGCATAACTCCTAATCTAGACCTCCGATTGATGTGAAAATTTACAGACATGTTTAATAATCAGTAACTAAGATTATTGCACTTTCACATTTCCAAAATTCTCGTTGTATGGTCATAAGGGCATTATGGTCCATATTTAAGCATTTAACGGAAACGTCGGACAATCGAGGTTTTATGTGGTATAAACACAGAGGGTTATACACACATGTAACTAGGCCCTAATGGAACTTTAAGGCATGTCTAAACATAACTAAACCGGGTCAGAACTGAGGTCAAAGAAAAAGTCAAACTTTTGCATCTTTCGGTTCCGAATCGGTTCAAAACAGAAAGTTGTCGAATCAAACAAGCGTAGACAAGTTTTTATACTTATTATCAGGTTATAAGAATGATAAAATAGGTGATACTTCTTTTACATCGTTAATCATGCGTTAAATCGAAAATAACACTTCTGTTGACTTTTTCGGACAACCTTTGACTCGACAAACGCCCTAGTAAGGATTGGAATCAGTGAGTGCCCTTTTAGGGGTTTATTACTCACATAATTACCAACTTATAACAACTTTAACTTAGCCTAATCGCTGGACCATTTGTGTTTAAACGATAAGTCAAACCGTAGTTACGTCGGTTTGACTTTTAAGCTAAATACAAAGCAAAACTGAAATAGAGAAGGTCAAGGGTACTTACACTTGTCTAATGGATGATTTGGAATGCTTGGGATCTGCTTGAATGCTCCAGAAATGATCAGGAAGTGAATGCAAGATGAATGCAAAGAATGTGGGTCTTTTATATCAATTCAAACATCTTGGATCATCAACACATAAGTCTAGGAGTGTTACCAAATCACCAACATGTGTCCTACAAGCTAAAAACCACCTTAGGCAGCCCAAGGTATCGAAAAACTTGCATGTAAGTCGGTTAGAAGCTGAAAACAGCCACCTGCCATTCTTTTCCGCATCAGAGGACCCCTCGCGTGACGCGAGGGTACCCCAAGGGGTCGTCGCGTGGCGCGAGGCCCCTTATTACCTTTAATCAAATTTCAAAATTTGTTGTTTTGGTCCTTGGTCCTCCTAAACATCGCTTTCGCACAATTCTTTGCATTATGAGGCTTTTATATTTGACATATGGGGCTTTAAGGCTTATACCATCTTTGTAAAGTCCTCGGGTAACTTTGTGATCACCCGAAAAGCCCTGATTTTCAATGTTGACGATTTTAACCCTCACACACGAATTTTATCATACTTTCTCATACGGTAACGAAACTTGGTGAAAATTTTATGGTGCATTCCAGTGAGCATAATTAATAGTTACAAGGCTTCGGGTTTGCTAAAAGGTCACTCAGAGGTATATCTTAACATGTTGACACATTTAACCCCTGTAGTTTGTAATCTCTCACTTTCTTTCACAATTCGCTTCGTATGATCCATGATCCATTCGTTTAAGGTTATAAACATCATGTAGGGTTATTGTAAAGTATATTTATTCATTGTTGACACTTTGAACCCTTATATTTACATAGTTTCATTTTTTGTCAACTTTAGTCCTTTAAGAACATTCTTTCACACGTTCAAACCTATGACACGTGTCATCACATTATAGGACATAAATTTTCGAGGTGTTACATCCTCACCCCCTTAAAAGAAATCTCGCCCTCGAGATTTACTGAAAACGATAAGGGTACTTTTCTTTCATCGTGGACTCAACCTCCCACGTATACTCGAGGCCTCTACGGGCATCCCACTTGACCTTTACAATCGGTACATGCTTCCTTCGAAGCTTCTTAACCTGTCGATCCTCGATCGACAATGGTTTTTCCACAAATTTCAAGCTCTCATCTATATGCACATCTGTATGGGGTATGACCAGTGATTCGTCAGCGAAACACTTCTTCAGATTGCAGATGTGGAACACATTGTGTATACTACTGAGCTCTTCAGGTAAGTTTAACTTATAGGCAACTGACCCGATACGTTCGATAACCTCGAAAGGTCCTATGTATCTCGAGCTTAACTTGCCTTTCTTACCAAATCGCATCACCCCCTTCCAGGGTGATACCTTAAGCAAAACTTTATCACCTACCTCGAAGTTAAAAGCTTTACGCTTTGGATCAGCGTAACTCTTTTGCCTATCTCGAGCAGCTTTGAGACGGTCTCGAATCTGGACAACCTTGTCTGTCGTTTCAAAGACTATCTCTGGTCCTGATAATTGGACGTCTCCAACTTCTGCCCAACAAATGGTCGATCTACACTTTCTACCGTATAATGCCTCAAAAGGCGCAGCCTTAATGCTGGTATGGTAGCTATTGTTATAGGAGAATTCGACTAATGGTAGGTGCTTATCCCAGCTACCACCCAAGTCAATTGCGCATGCACGAAGCATGTCTTCCAACGTTTGAATAGTACGCTCACTCTGACCGTCTGTCTGAGGATGGTAAGCCGTACTAAAATTTAAACGCGTGCCCAAAGATTGTTGGAAGCTTTTCCAAAAATGTGACGTGTATCTAGTATCTCGGTCAGAGATAATAGACACAGGTATGCCATGTAAGGCTACAATCTTATCAACGTATAACTGGGCTAACATGTCGGAGCTATACGTCTCCTTGATGGGTAAGAAATGAGCTGACTTAGTCAGTCTATCAACGATCACCCATATAGTATCATTGCCTTTCCTTGTCTTAGGTAACTTGGTGATGAAATCCATCATCACCATCTCCCACTTCCACGTAGGAAGTTCAGGCTGTTGTAGCAAACCTGACGGTTTCTGATGCTCGGCTTTGACTTGCGCACATGTCAAGCATTTAGCTACATATGTGGCTACAGACTTCTTCAAGCCTATCCACCAATAATTCGCCCTTAGATCCTGGTACATCTTATCGGCTCTAGGATGAACGGAGTATTTGGAACTATGGGCTTCCTGAAGGATAACATCTCGAAGTCCTCCATAAATTGGAACCCATATTCGTCCATTCAATCTTAGTATTCCGTCCTTGCTAAGAGTTAACTGCTCCTCAGTTACCCCTAGCTTTTCATTCGGATAGTTAGCTTCCAACACAGCTTCCTTCTGTGCAGCTAACAACCTTTCAATCAAATTATTCTTTATTTCCATGCGCTTGGCATTGATTCGGATGGGTTTCACCCTTTCCTTCCGACTCAAGGCATCGGCGACTACATTCGCCTTGCTGGGATGATACCTTATTTCACAATCGTAATCATTCAGAGTTTCCATCCAACGGCGTTGCCTCATGTTCAAGTCCTTCTGATTGAACAGATATTGAAGGCTTTTGTGATCAGAATAGATCACACATTTGATTCCATATAAATAGTGCCTCCACAGTTTTAGTGCGAATACAAAGGCACCCAACTCCAAGTCATGGGTGGTGTAATTCTTTTCGTGCACCTTTAACTGGCGTGAAGCATAGGCAATGACCTTGCCTTTCTGCATAAGCACACATCCCATCCCGGTGTGTGATGCATCACAATAAACTATAAACTCCTCCGTTCCTTCAGGCAATGTCAGTACTGGAGCATTGCTCAACTTTTGTTTCAAAATATCAAAGGATTCCTGCTGCTTAGGACCCCAGTCAAATTTAATCTTCTTACGCGTTAGTGAAGTCAGGGGTGCAGCAATCCTTGAGAAGTTTTCAATGAATCGCCTATAGTATCCTGCCAAACCTAGGAAGCTACGAATTTATGTAGGCGTCTTTGGCTCATGCCAATTCATGACAGCTTCAACTTTAGCGGGATCCACTTGGATACCACGCTCACTAACAACATGTCCAAGAAATTGGACTTCTCGAAGCCAGAATTCACACTTCGAGAACTTGGCATAGAGCTTTTCTTTATGAAGTAGTTCCAGAATGCAGTGAAGATGCTTCTCGTGGTCAGCTTGGTTCTTTGAGTAGATGAGGATATCATCGATGAAAACGATGACGAATTTATCTAAGTGCGGCTTGCAAACGCGATTCATGAGATCCATGAACGCGGCCGGTGCATTAGTGAGCCCAAAAGGCATCACTAGGAACTCGTAATGACCATAACGAGTCCTAAATGCAGTCTTGTGCACGTCTTCATCTCTAACCTTCAGTTGGTGATAGCCTGACCTTAAGTCAATCTTCGAGAAGAAACTTGCCCCTTGAAGTTGATCGAACAGATCGTCGATTCTGGGCAAAGGATACCTATTCTTGATAGCGACCTTATTAAGCTCGCGGTAGTCGATGCACAGACGCATCGATCCATCCTTCTTCTTGACAAATAAAACTGGTGCTCCCCAAGGAGACGAACTAGGTTTGATGAAACCTTTAGCTAGCAAATCATCTAGCTGCGTTCTCAATTCCTTCATCTCGGTTGGTGCTAACCTATAAGGCGCCCTTGCATCTGGTGCTGATCCAGGAATAATGTCGATTCTGAATTCTACTTGTCTATCTGGTGGCAAACCAGGTAGTTCTTCAGGAAAAACTTCAGGGTATTCAGAAATGACGGGGATATCCCCAATCTTGGGTTTCGGCTCTTCAATAATCACTTGTGCCATGTAGATGACACAACCCTTCTTCAAACATTTAGAGTCCTTGAGCAGAGACATTCGCTCAGGCAGCCCATATTGGGTATCTCCCTGGATAGTAAGTGATTCACCAGACGGAGTCTTGATCATCACTTGCTTCTTATCGCAAATAATCTGGGCCTGGTTATGAGATAACCAGTCCATACCCAAAACTATGTCGAAACCGGCTAGTTTCAAAGGAAGTAGGGACAAAGGAAAAGAGTGGTTCTTAATGGATATGAAACATCCATCTAATAAGGTTGAGGCGGTTTCTAAAGTGCCATCTGCTAGTTCCACCTCATACTTCACACTTAAAGTCTTAACAGGTAATTTTAACAATTCACAAAACTTATTTTCTACGAACGACTTATCAGCGCCTGAATCAAATAACACTCTCGCATAAACATCATTTACGAGAAAGGTACCCTTGACGGCTTCCTTAGCATCCATCCAGAAGACCCTAGCATTGGTCTTCTTAGCCTCTTCAGGCTTCTTGGCGTATTTTGGGCAATTGGTCTTGATGTGCCCCTTTTCATTGCAACCGTAGCAGGTCGCATCCTTCATCTTTTTGCAATCCAAGGTTTTGTGTTCCTTGGACTTGCACAACCCACATGCAAAAGCTTTCGATTGTGAATTCGAATTCGATTCAAACCTGCACTTCCCAAAGTGCTGCCTCTTGCAGATTTTACATCTGGGTTTTTCACCCGACTGCTGGCCATCCTTCCTAAATCCTGACCCCTTCTTATGGTCATTGTTTCCCTTCTGCTTCTTGTCTGAACGCCGTGAGTTGTCATCCTCACGCTTCCTCTTTTCGGTATCAGTGTTCCTCTGCGATTTCAGCCTGACCGCATCCAGGGTAAGGGACAATGATATGTCCGCAGTGGACCGAAAAGTAGCTGGTCTGGAGGCCTTTACACTTGCCTTGATCTCCGGGGCCAAACCCCCAATGAATCGGGCTATACGTTTGGGTTCCGGAGTTACTAAATATGGAACCAACCTTGACAAGGTGTTGAAACTGGTAAGATAGGCCTGACAGTCTAGGTTTCTCATGACCAGCGACAAGAAGTCAGATTCAATCTTCTCAACCTCGTGTTGAGGGCAGTAATTTTCCTTGATCAGCGTCATAAACTGTTCCCAGGTCATATTGTATAACGGGACTTTCCCCGTAGCTTGGATTAACGATCTCCACCAAGCTAATGCTTCACCCTTGAAGGACTGTGACACAAATTTCACAATATCCCTATTATCGCAACCACTTATATCCACCACCGTATCCATCTCGTCCAACCAAGTCATGCAATCAACAGCTCCTTTTTCCCCAGTGAAATCCCTGGGTTTGCATGAAACGAAGTACTTATATGAGCAACCCTTATTACGGGGTTCTTGATTCCGTACGACTCGTTGGGATGGAGCACTCCTCTGATTTGACGAGTGGTGAGAATTACTGTTGTGGGCAGTGTGGGTCCTGGAGGGTGTTCTAGAGTGTGGTGCAGTTTGGGTCCTTGTATGGGTACCACTGGAATCATGGTGCTGTCTATCCATAGCTCGATTTACGGCATTGTCTATCATTGCCGGTAATTCTGCACCCGCTACATTTACTCGGGCATTATCATGCTCTCTCCCTGGGTGACTGTTGACCTAATTTGAGTCTGCCATGTAGCTTGAACTGTTACATATCGACAATAATTCATTGGTGAGTTTATTATAGAATTGCCTTTTATGGCAATTTTATTAACCGTGGTAAACATAGACCATATATGGTTAATTTATTACTCACATTTATTTAGGATTTTAAATAAAATTTATCCTAATTATAAAACAATAACAGTTTTATTAGCACATAAGGCCTAGTCACAGGGACAATTTAGATCATAAGCTATGATTTCAGAGAATCAAAGCATGAAGGTTTGAACAAAGTTCATTACCTTTATCAGACAGGGTCACAGACTATTACTGTCTTTTGTCTCATATGAAAATGAGAAGGGCCCGTAGGCATTCTATTACCAATCGATGGTAAAAAGAATTGATCATATATATTAATGATCTAACCCATGATTCAGAGATCATTTAGTTGGGTTTGGAATCTTTGAAAAGATCCATATATAATAATAACACATGTGTTTTTAACGAATCATGTCTGCCAGGAGTGTTAACATGTTTTCAGATGTTAACAGGAATTTGAATCTTTTTAACAGGTTTTACCATCTTGGCCAGGTCTTAAAATGACATGCGGGCTAGGTTATACCTTTAAGATCCCAAATAAAAATAACATAGGCAGATAGATTTTAAAAGGAATGATTCCGATTTATTTATTTAATATAAAATTTAATTATGCATAACATAGAAAAAATGAAATTTATAAACTTACATTCCATTAAAATTTAAAAGTAGTACACTTTGCCCTAAACGGGACTTTTCATATAACACTTGCCCACGCAGGAGCTATACAGATAATACATGTCCTCACATGGACGGTTTACACAAGTAAATGTCCACGCAGGGACTAATAGAGACAAGTCCTCGTAGGGACTAAGTACTAAGATAGATGTCCACGCAGGGACTACATACATACATAAATAAATAAATGTCCACGCAGGGACTACATGCATACATAAAGGAATGTCCACACAGGGACTTAATTTAAACAAGGAAATACAATAATACATATTGGGATTTAACGATCCCGTTTCTTCTTTCCTTTCAGCAAACTTGCTAAGCCACTCATGAATCCCTCATTCTTCTTACGCTCTTTCTGGAGGTCTCGCTCAACCCTGCCCAGTCTTTGACGGAGATCCTCCTGCTCTGGTGGAGAAAACCGTGGTGGCTGGTATTGTGGCGGCGGCTGAACAGGTACTTGATACCCTCGAGCTGGGCGTCCTATTCCCCAAGGGGTTCCATAAGGTCCTTCTGGGTTAAAGGCATTGTAGTTTGCTGCTACTTGGTAAGGATCCTCAGCATAGTTATAGTTATGGTATGCTGGCGGTCCGTATGGGTTGTAAGCTGCCGGAGCAGTATAAGCAGGGATAGGGTTGCCAAAACCCGATGGTGAAGGTGCAATAGGTGCCGAATTCACCTCTGATACTGGAACTGAAGGTCCATCCTCCTGTGGCTCTTCATACAGTGGCGGGTAGTGGCTGCCACTAGAGTGTTGAGGGGTGCCAAAATGAAAATCCCCTGCTCGTGCTGACATCCGTGCGCCAGTCCTCCTACGTCTTGGTGGTGCTGGAGGCTCTAGATGAACTGGCGGCGGTGGAGGCGGTGGCGTGACTGCCTCGAAACGTGGATCCCCAGAGGGATCTTGCTGCTGCGGTTGCGGCTGCTGGTGAGGCGATGAATGGTAAGATGGTGTATAGTACCACTCACACCGTTCGAACCGTGCCTGGTGACTATCCGGACCTTGGTAAGGTGTTCCGTGAAAAGACGAACCATCGGAGATCACAAAAGGATGGTTCGGGGTTCCGGTTGAAGCCTCGACGGGATCTGTATCCTCGTCCATGTCTTGATCGCCGGAAAAGTGATCCTCCGGTCCTAGTGGGTTAAAGCCCACTTGTTCTGGTAGGTACTCTGCTGGGTTAAACTGGCCCTGAAAGACAGGAGTAGGGTCCTCGAAGGAACGGTGCGATGCTGATCGTTGGAGAGGTATGTATGAAGGTTGCGGGTTGTGGGGATCATTCTCGGAATGAGGCCCATAGGAGTGATGATATGGAGGCGTTGAGCTATACGACGTCGATCGTCTGGAAGGCTCCTCATAAATCCTCCATGGTTCTTGTGGATCTGCACTCCTTGTAGTAGAAGGAGTTCGCCGGCCCGAAGGCCCAGCCTCATGGTCGTTAGGGGCGCTCATTGGCTCCTTTCCTCGACTTCCTCGCCTGAATCTTGGCGGCATAGTTAAACCTGTCCATAAAAGTAAAGGTAATAACAAGGAAGAATAAAGGACAAAGTTAAAAATAAAATAAAACATTTTGGATTAGTCCTAAGTTCTTTGTCTAGACTCGAAGATTTAGGAATGTGCATTTGTGTAACTGAGATTAAACACAAAAGGCTAGTGTTTAATTCACTCAGTGTTGGCTCTGATACTAACCTGTCACACCCCGATTTCCACGTGTCACCGGTGGGCCCGGTGGGGGAGTATCGTGACGTGGTTGGCAACATAATAGTCAAACAACACAATATTTAAGTGCACAGCGGAAGCAAAGTATAGATTCATTTCAACCAAACAAATATTGTAATATTAAGTATCACAAATAGTTGAATATAAATCCACAGGTAGATCAAAACAAAAAAAGAAACAATGTTCAACAGTCTATGACATCCAAGCTTGCAAGACTTATTGTGGATGCTAGGAGCAAAGCCAGCCTATTACACGTAGTACCTGCACTTAACCTTTTTGAGAAAATACGTCAGTTTACACTGGTAAATACAATCAACCGACTCATTTTGAAAAGAGTTTAAGAAAATGCATTTAAGGCACAAGGCACAAATAATATTTTATAACTTGGGACAATTATGTAGAAATAATACTTGTAAAAGAATTACATGTTTCTTATGCGTTCAGTAGCCCGGATCGTGCCGGGTTAAAGATCAATAGACACACCACATTATGTATATGAGACACTGACAGGTGTACGCCTACACCTGTGTGCTAAGGTTGTGGCCATTTCGTAAAATGATGCCAGGGATATCCGGGACATGGTCATTAACCCCCCAAAGGCTTTAAGCAACAAAACAATTTAAACGGTCATCTCGATAATACTTAATCCCCAAAACGATTAAGGTCGAATGCCCAACCAAGTGGTATTTTATATACCGTACCCCAAGCCCGTATAGGGAAAATAAGTTAAAAGTATTTACCTGAGCAAGTATAAATCAAAATCAGCGAGTGCAAGTATCTGTTACCGGTTCTCCTAATCTGGAACGAAGGTTTAATAATAACCTATTAGAATCCTAACGGGTCTTTAGTTAAGCTTACGCTTAGACCGGTTAGTTTTAAAGATACGGTTCGCACGCACGATTAAGCGAAGACCGGATAGAATGTGATTTAGACCCGACAAGTTTGAAGACTTGCTTAATATGGGTATATTATACACATTCTGGATTTTGAGATAAAACCGATAAGGTTTGACCCGTTTCGGCTAATTTATGTAAACTAGTTACATAAACCGAACCGAACGCGTATGAAGCGTAACGGGTAACCATAAGAGTCCTAAACAGGTTTCCTAAGTTAACATGCCTTAAATATGTTGTGATATCAGTATGATACTTTCCATTATGCCCATAACGAGTTAAATTTCATATTAAGCCCCGTAGGGGTAATTTGGTCATTTTAAAGGTTATAAAAGGAATTAATTAAGTTTCTATGAACCGGGTCTGAATACATCAGTAAAATAGTTTATTTTAACAGGTTATAACATTTGGTTATAAGTCTTATATGCCAAAATAGTTTTTAAACCCAAACTATGTGTTTAATACACGTATAAAGCCGTTTTAAGCGACGTACGGTTTAAAATAGGATTCTGAGTTTCCAATTCAGTTTATAAGGTTCAAAACACTTCATTTATTATTTAAAATCAGTAGCAATTTGATTGGCATTAAAAGGATTTGTAAAACTCATTTCATGGCCAAAAAGGGCATATTCGGTATTTACCGAATCAAGGCACTAATCCTAGCTTATGATTAGTTTAAAAATAATTAAAAATCTTCAAAAATCCAAAAATATTATATTACATCAGTGGGTAAAAGGTTTGGTGTCAAAAATGGGGTTTAGATAGGTTTTACGCTAATGACGCCGCTTAATTACTAAGAAGCGTTATAATTACGTCATTAAGCATAACTCCTAATCTAGACCTCCGATTGATGTGAAAATTTACAGACATGTTTAATAATCAGTAACTAAGATTATTGCACTTTCACATTTCCAAAATTCTCGTTGTATGGTCATAAGGGCATTATGGTCCATATTTAAGCATTTAACGGAAACGTCGGACAATCGAGGTTTTATGTGGTATAAACGCAGAGGGTTATACACACATGTAACTAGGCCCTAATGGAACTTTAAGGCATGTCTAAACATAACTAAACCGGGTCAGAACTGAGGTCAAAGCAAAAGTCAAACTTTTGCATCTTTCGGTTCCGAATCGGTTCAAAACAGAAAGTTGTCGAATCAAACAAGCGTAGACAAGTTTTTATACTTATTATCAGGTTATAAGAATGATAAAATAGGTGATACGCCTTTTACATCGTTAATCATGCGTTAAATCGAAAATAACACTTCTGTTGACTTTTTCGGACAACCTTTGACTCGACAAACGACCTAGTAAGGATTGGAATCAGTGAGTGCCCTTTTAGGGGTTTATTACTCACATAATTACCAACTTATAACAACTTTAACTTAGCCTAATCGCTGGACCATTTGTGTTTAAACGATAAGTCAAACCGTAGTTACGTCGGTTTGACTTTTAAGCTAAATACAAAGCAAAACTGAAATAGAGAAGGTCAAGGGTACTTACACTTGTCTAATGGATGATTTGGAATGCTTGGGATCTGCTTGAATGCTCCAGAAATGATCAGGAAGTGAATGCAAGATGAATGCAAAGAATGTGGGTCTTTTATATGAATTCAAACATCTTGGATCATCAACACATAAGTCTAGGAGTGTTACCAAATCACCAACATGTGTCCTACAAGCTAAAAACCACCTTAGGCAGCCCAAGGTATCGAAAAACTTGCATGTAAGTCGGTTAGAAGCTGAAAACAGCCACCTGCCATTCTTTTCCGCATCAGAGGACCCCTCGCGTGACGCGAGGGTACCCCAGGGGGTCGTCGCGTGGCGCGAGGCCCCTTATTACCTTTAATCAAATTTCAAAATTTGTTGTTTTGGTCCTTGGTCCTCCTAAACATCGCTTTCGCACAATTCTTTGCATTATGAGGCTTTTATATTTGACATATGGGGCTTTAAGGCTTATACCATCTTTGTCAAGTCCTCGGGTAACTTTGTGATCACCCGAAAAGCCCTGATTTTCAATGTTGACGATTTTAACCCTCACACACGAATTTTATCATAACTTTCTCATACGGTAACGAAACTTGGTGAAATTTTTATGGTGCATTCCAGTGAGCATAATTAATAGTTACAAGGCTTCGGGTTTGCTAAAAGGTCACTCAGAGGTATATCTTAACATGTTGACACATTTAACCCCTGTAGTTTGTAATCTCTCACTTTCTTTCACAATTCGCTTCGTATGATCCATGATCCATTCGTTTAAGGTTATAAACATCATGTAGGGTTATTGTAAAGTATATTTATTCATTGTTGACACTTTGAACCCTTATATTTACATAGTTTCATTGTTTGTCAACTTTAGTCCTTTAAGAACATTCTTTCACACGTTCAAACCTATGACACGTGTCATCATATTATAGGACATAAATTTTCGAGGTGTTACAACTTATCTGCACTTAAATCAAATAATACTCTAGCATAAACGTCATTGATAAGGAAAGTACCTGTTGTGACATTGTCATCCTGAACGGCCTCTGGAGCATTCATTTGAGAGCCCCCAGCTTTGGTCTTCCTAGCCTCCCCAGGCTTCTTGGTTTTATTTGGGCAATTAGTTTTGATGTGCCCTTTTTCATTGCAACCATAGTAGGTTGCGTCCTTTATGCCTTGGCACTCCAAAGTCTTGTGCCCTTCCTTATTACAAATCCCACAAGGCCTAGCTTGTGACTCTAAAGTGCATTTCCCTTTAGTTGCCTTCTTTGGGCAGCGGGTCTTTATGTGCCCCTTCTCGTCACAACCATAGCATGTGGCGTCCTTCAAGTCCTTGCATTCATGGGTCTTGTGATCCATCTCTTTACAGATGACACATCCCCTGTTCTGTTCATAGAAACATTTTCCGAAGTGCTTCTTCCCGCAGGTTTTACATTTAGGTTTTGCCTCCTTTGGCTTGGACGGGTTATAGTTTGAACCAGTCTTACCCTTTTTGTAACCCTGATTTGGGGTATTATCGCACTTTCGCTTATGATCCTTTAATACTCGGTCCACAGCTTTGTTTACGGTTGTATCTATCATATCCTGTAAGTCGGTGCCCGTTACATTCAGTCTTGCATCATTATTCTGATCAACTGGATGATTGTGAGCTTCAGAGGAGTCAGCCATGGTGAAGCTTTGAAGGCTAAAAACCAAGTAGTAATAATTTATTTAATTATATAGTGAATTGTTGAACTTGATAATTAAATAGCCATGGTGCAAATAAACCATATAGGCCAATAGATAGTATTAATTTATTTGATTATGTTTTGCCTAGGTTTTTAATAATCCATCTTTGGCGTTTAAACGGAATATAATCCTTCATATTTATTAGACAGTGGGCATAAGTCACGACTGTCAATGTCGTACCGACATTTTATTTAGCACCTGGGCTTGTTCCAAAGGACTTTTTGATGGCACAAAGGCCTTGTCACCAGGGAAATTTTAAAACATAATCAATGATCCTTTGGGTCAGAAAATTTCACAGTTCATTGTCATGACAAGAAAATTTCATGTATACATCTTTGCCCGAAGGTATACATCCCAAATGGATGTTTTGATGTGTACATCATGTTCGACGTTTATTAGCCATGATTCCTATTGATCATTTTGGCTAAATAAGGGGTTTGGAAGTTCCTAATATAAGGATGACAAGTGTGATTTTATCGCATCACCTGTTGTCAGGAGTGTTAACACGTTTTCAGATGTTAACAAGGATTGGAATCTTTTGAATAGGTTTTACCATCTTGGCCATGTCTGAAATGACATCTAGGCTAGGTTTTACTTTTAAGATTCTTTTTAATATTTAACGCAGAACAATCCTAAAGTGAGATGTTAATAAGGATCTGAATCTCCTTTAAACAGGTTTTACCATCATAGCCAGGTCTTTAATGACATTCAAGCTAGGTTTACTTTTAAGATTCTTTTTAATATATAATTACTGGCAGATCATTTACAAAAAGGAATGGTATTCCAATTTATTTCATATATTATATTCGTATATAATGATATAAATGAAATTTAGATAAAACATCCCAATGATTTCAAAAGAGGTACAGAATTGCCCTAAACGGGACTTGAAAGAAATAATGTTGTCCACGAAGGGATTGAAAGATACGTATGCCCTTATAAGGACTTACTAAGGAAACGAACTTCAGTAAAAGGAGTTTATTCTTCATTTTATTTCTGAATGTTTTCTCCTTGGTTGCACGTTTATCCTAGTCGTAGTACAAAGCTCGGCCTTTCCTAGGCTTCGAATGGGGAGAATTTTCATTACGGCTTCTTTACTTGGCGACGAATTAAAAATATATAGAAGTGAAAGCAACAATTCTCCGAATAGAGATGAGAGTATTCCTATGTTAAGTCTAGACTCAGAAGGTCAAGGAATGTGCTATTGTGTCATTGAGATTAAACACAAAAGGCTAGTGTTTAATTCACTCAATGTTGGCTCTGATACCAACCTGTCACACCCCGATATTTCCACGTATTACCGGTGGGCCCGGTGGGGAGTATCGTGACGTAGTTGATATCATCATAGTCAAACAACACAATTTAAATGCACAGCGGAAGCAAACGATAAATATATTACAATCTGATTCAAAAGTAATATTTAATATTACAACGGAATGAAAGATGGATCCACAGGCGGATCTTAAAACAGAAAGATAACATTTGTTCAACAGACTTTAGGCATCTAGAACTTGCAAGATTCCCTATTAACGCCCTGAGCTTCCAGCCAATTACGTACAGTACCTGTCACTTAATCTTTTTGGAAAAATACGTCAGTTTACACTGGTAAATACAATTAACTGACTCATTTTGAAAATGTTTTTAGAAAATTGATTTGAATGCACATGGCACAAAACTTTTTATAACTTGGGATAATTATTTATATATAAACTTGTAAAAGAATTACATGTTCGTTATACGTTCAGTAGCCCGGGTTGAATACCGGGTTAAAGATTAATAGACACACCACATGGTATAGTCCCGCGGCGAGTTATTCTCGTAACCGGCGGTTATACCTTATTATTTATATATGCACTGGCGGGTGTACGCCGACACCCCGTGCTAAGGTCGTGGCCATTTCATGAATGATGCCAAGGATATCCGGGACATGGTCATTAACCCCCCAAAGGCTTTAAGAAAACACAACAATTTAAACGGGTCATCTCAATAAAGTAACCTTCATATGATTAAAAATTCAATGCCCGACCAAGCGGTATTTTATATACCGTACCCTAAGCCCGTATAAGGGAAAACAAGTTAAAAGTATTTACCTGAGCTTAAAAAATGCAATTTATACTCAGCCGTATATCCTAATCAGCAAGTGCAAGTACCTTTACTGGGGCTCCTAATCTGGAACGAAGGTTTTTAATAACCTATTAGATTCCTAACGGGTCTTAATTAAGCCTATGCTTAGACCGGTTAGTTTTAAAGGGGGATACGGTTCAAAACGCATGATTAAGCGAAGGCCGGATTAGAATGTTGTTTAGACCCGACAAGCTTGTATACTTGTGTAATAAGGGTAAACTAAACACATTCTGGATTTTGAGATAAAAAAGATAAGGTTTGACCCGTTTCGGCTAATTTATGCAAACTAGTTATATAAGCCGATCCGAACGTGAAAAGTGCGTAACGGGTAACCAAAAGAGTCATGAACAGGTTTCCTAAGTTAATATGCCTTTAATATGTTGTGATATCAGTAGGATACCTTCCATTATGCCCAAAGCGAATTTAAAACCAATTTATGCCCTGTAGGGGTATTTTGGTCATTTTAAAGGTTATAAGAGAGTTTAAATATAAATCTGAGTTTCAGGTCTAATATATTAAGTAAAATACTTATTTTTATAAGTCATAACAGTAGGGTATGGCATATATGTGAAATTTACATTTTATAACCAAACTATGCACCGTAGGGGCATTTTGGTAATTTCACATAAGCTTTAAAGGTCAAAACAGGGAATCTGAGTTAAAAACTTTTCTTTACTGTTAAAATATAAAAAATTGCTTTAAACATCAGTAGGTATCAAGTCCCATACATTTAAAGTAGTTTTAATACATACAATGCGTTTAAAACGCGTAAAAATACGGTTTTAAGCGATTTCCGAGTTTTTAAAGAAAACCTGATATTTTTATCATTCCAGAAGACTCAAAATATTTTATTTATTATATAAAATCAGTAGCAAAAGGTTTGGTATCAAAATATTATGTAAAACTCATTTTATAGGCCAAAAGGGCAAAACCGACAATTACCGAATCAAAGTTATAACCCTATGTTATTCTCAGCCTAAAAATAAATAAAAATATTCAAAAATTACAAAATATTATTTTACATCAGTAGGTAAAAAGTTTGGTATCAAAAATTTGGTTTAGATAGGCTTTATGCTAATTACGCCGTTTAATTAATAAAAAGCTTTCTAATTACGCTATTGAGCATAACTCTTAATCTAGACCTCAAACTGATGTCAAAATTTAGGGACATGTTTATAAATCAGTAATAAAGATTATTGTCCTCTCACATTTTCAAAATTCTTGTTTTAAGGTCAAATGAGCATATTGGTCAACATTTAGGCATATAACGGAAACATGCATATGAATCGGATAACTAATGAACCAAGTTGTATAATCACAGAGGGTTATACTAACATGTAACCTGGTCCTAATAAATCTCTAAGGCATTTCTAAATCATGCTACATTGGGTCAGAACTGAAAGTCAAAGCAAAAGTCTAATTATACGACTTTCGGTTCCGAATCGAGCTTAAATTGAAAATTGTCGGTTTGAACATGTTTAGACATGTTCTTACATTAATTACCAAGTTATATAAGTGATAAAACAGGTTCCATAGCTCCTACATTGTTAATAATGCGTTTATGCGAAAATTTACTTTCTGTTGACTTTTTATAATTAACTTTGACCCGACAATTGACCTAGTTAGAGTGGGAATCAGAGGGTGCCCTTTTAAGGGTTTATTACCCACATAATTACCAACTCATAGGTACTTTCAATTCGAGAATTGACTGGACCATTAGTGATTAATCACTAAGTCAAACCTTAATTACGACGGTTTTGACTTTAGGCCATTAAACTAATAAAACACGATTAAAAGAGGTTAAGGATACTTACAAGGGTCCAATGGACTGAATAGAGGTTCCAAAAATGTATAGGATCCTCTTCAGAATTGAGAGAAAGCAGATTTTAAAAGAAAAGTGCAAATGTTCAAGTGGGTGTTCACTCCTATTTATAGTATTTTAAAAGGAACAAGATTGTGACAAGTGTTTCAAGGGTTTGAGAGATTGTTACAGGTGTTATACCACTTTTTAAGTCAGTGGGCAGCCCCTAGAGTGAATTATGTGTGAGTGGAAACCAGAAACCAGCAGCAGATTTGAATAAAACTGATTTCAGCAACTTTGAAATATTACAGAACAGCCCCTGCACTTGTTATTTGCCATTTCTGACTCATTTAAAGCCCGTTAACTTCATATCAAGGCTCTACTATGATGCCTAAACATAGGGGACACGAAACATGCTCAAAAATATGTCGGATGTCAGTTCGTTTGGCCGTACGGTCACGTTGTTCGTCTAATTACGACGAAACACGAACGGATGCGAAAAACGACCCAAATTACGCGACGAAAGGAATTTTATCATGCCGATCACTAAAATAAAATATTTTAGTGGTTACATAAATTTTTGGGTGTCTGGATATATTCACAATGTGAGATATGCGCGAAAATGCAAACTTGTGCACTTTTTGACACTTTTAGTCCCTGCATGACTTAAAAGTTTATTTTTGCGCACGAAACACCTCTAAGCCTATTTCTAAGCTAGGTAAGGGATAATTAGGGTATGTTTAACTCATGGTCATATTCCGGAAGGTCCGTTACCATACGAATCGACATACTTTTGCAGTTTGACGCAATTAGTCCTTTAATCACTCAAAGTGGCGCGAAATGTCGTTTAATGATATCCAAGCCTTCCATGGCCCATAATGGTCATTCTCAAGCATATACTTAAATATTACTACGCTCCCGTTCGCTTAAATGGTCACCAAGAGGCGTAGATTAAAAAGTTGACGCTTTAGGTCCCTCTATTGCGCAAACTTGCGCATCTCATCATTTAATAGCATTGAAGCCTCATCTAATCCATATTAGGCATTCTTGGAAGTATTATTAAACATCACGATGCTTCGGGTTCGCTAAAAGGTCATTCAGAGGTATAATTAAACATATTGACACTTTTAGTCCCTCTAACTTGCAAAGTTGCGCGTAACCTTACTTATAGGCATAAAAAGCTTAGACGGCCAATAATTTGCATTCCATAGAGTATAATCAAATACCATGATGTTCCCGGTTTGTTAAAAGGTCACTCAGATGTAAGAATTAACATGTTGACGCTTTTAACCCTTCATTGCGCAAACTTTCAATTAATTCCGCAAACGGCTACACTCGATCGCCAAGTGGCTCATTTGTGAATATAAATATCGTCAGAGGTTATTTTGAACTTATTTTAGGTATGCTAACACTTCCAGTCCTTTCATAATCAAAGTTTTCGATTTTTCAAAAAAAATTATCCCTTAAATTCAATGTTTGACTTCATTAGGGTTTATTACACGTGTCGATACATCGTTGGACGTGATTTTACGAGGTGTTACACATGAAACTTGACAATTGAAATATTATATATCATTTTCAAATGATGATAATATCACCATTTGACCCGTTTGTCCACTTGACTTATTTCTTGGTTCGCCTTTTTTTTACATATCGAGATACCCAAACAATGTTTATTATAAAAGAGATATCTACATACCGTTTACCATTTATTTCATTCGACCCATCATGGTTCTCATCATAAGGTCAAATTACTTAAAATTCGTTTCTTTATTCATTTAACTCATTATGGCTTTTACCATGAAATGTCTTTTGAAAATTTCTTGTTTATTCGTCAACACTTGACCAAATTACCGTTTTTACCCTTTCTACCATCAAATATGGTTTCTACCATTTTCACTTGTTCCGACTCGTATCGATTTGCGTCGGAACGTCGTATTCCAAGACTCATTTAAATACTAGATAACTTTGTTCTTATTCAATACTTAAGTTGATGTTCTACTTAAAGTATGTAAGCTTTACTTAACTCGCGTCCAATTTTGCTCTTTTTCCGTGCACTCGATCCGTTTGACCCGCTTCTTTCCCAAGCCTCCACCTAGCTTGTCGAGCGTCAAACTATTATCATAATCCGTAAGACAATTAGATTAGTCATCATTACTTATGATTGTTTCATTTTACGGATTTCATGCCGAAACTACCATTCGACTTCATCATTGGTTAGTTTGACCTTTAGAAGTCAACTACCTTTAATCATACGATAGGCACAATTAAGTTAAATCAAAATTATGATTAGAATCCGTTTTAACCCATATTTCACGTAATTAGTCAAACTAGCCAACTACGCATTCCTTTCATAATTTCTTCTTATCAATATTCATTCGGGCATTTTAACAAACATCTTGTAGGTGAGATTTTATACGCATATTTTATCTAGTTATGGTCATCGTTTTAACCAAGTTTTAATATCAAAATCATGCCTCTATGTCTAGTGTACATGAACTACACCTAGAACTAGCATCACAACATCAATGTTCATCCATTTAACACCCTAATTCAAGTGTTCATCTTCTTGTCATAAAACCCACTTAGCACACATATGGGTAATCATCGAATCCCTAGTCTTTAACACTAATTCAGCAAGTTTTCGACTAGGGTTTGTTTTCTAAACATGGATTCATCCTACTTTCACCCAAACATCAATCATTCAAACTTGAATCTCGATTTTCATAAGTTCATCTAAAATCTCAACTTCATAAATATCAAAAAATTGACATACCTTATGATCCCAAGCTTAGGTGATCACGAATCTGTGTTCATGCATTTGATTTGGGCTAGATTTGACCTTCAATTTTGTTTATTTGTAGAACTAGGGTTCACCCCCTTTCTTTTGTTCTCCTGGTCGCCCATACGCATAGACACACACACTAAGTGTGTATTGTGTTTTATTATTATTTTTTTCTTATAAAAACTAGTTTGCCCACTTGGCACCATTAGTCCCTTGTGTTTTATTTTACTCAAAAGAAGCTATAATTCACTATTTATTACTTAATCACATATTACTAACTAGGTTAATTATTCCTAGTTTACTTAATGGGTTCGGGAAGTCATAACCCGTTTTATTTTAAGTCCCGTTGCCCTTTTTATGTACTTTGTTTTTTTTTTCAAAATGATTATTCTCCTTTTAATTAATATTAGGTTTAATTATTTAAATCATAATATTTACCGGGTTACTTTTTACCACTAACGGTATTTTACCCGTTCATTAATATTAACGTGGTTTGACTATCAAACTTGTTTTCGGGGTGTTACAAGTCTACCCCCCTTAAAGAGGTTTCGTCCGCGAAACCTTATTTACGTAGTTAATTGGTTTAGACCAAATGAACTTAGTTTCGTTTCCAAGGCATTCATTCCTTCGGTCAAAAGTTATCGTTTGGATTGACGTGATCACACCACGTCATGTTTAAGTTTATATAAACTTTTTATTATCGAAAATCTTCTTTTCGAATGTATCGTTTAGCACCCATTCTTTTAGTGTTTTTCGTTTTCCAATTCCTCTCATAATATTTATATTTGTTAAGACGTTATTTCTCACTAAAACTAAATTTTAGTTTAACATTTTCTTTTAACTCATGTCAATTTCTCACATCAAGGAATTTACGTCCAAGGATTTATTCCTTTCTGTTGTCATTTTGGTAATGCCTTCGCCCTTTTGTGAAATAACACAATTTAATAATCGTGAATTCTTTTGTCATTTCAGCCCGTTTAGATGTTTTAGTGAAATCTTTCACTTTTGTCCACCAAACTTTTCATGATCCCTTCATTTTAACCCGCTCGGTTAACTTAGCGAAACTCATCGCTTTTATACAAACTTTTCCTTCCGTTATTATTTTACACGGGGAGTTACAACCAGTTTTCTCGCTTTACATTATTGACCAGTAGGTTCTTTCACTTAGCCTCACATGATTTTTCCTTAGATTTCCACCTTTTTAAGGTGAGACCCCGACAATTCGTTTCTTTCTATTCGTGACCCAAAGATCTTTTTGGTCCCGTAGACCTTAACATTACTTATAATCCCGTAGGTTATGATGATCTCGTAGATCATACTTTATTCGAGTTTTTATTCAAATGTATATATGTTTATATATGTATATGGCGTCAAAGCACCCCCTTTTTATGTTTAGAATTATTTACTTTTGCTTTTTGGATTTCATTTGACCTTGACCGTAGTCTAAGGCTACATTTGTTTTCTTTCGAATTATCTTTCCGACTTTATGACTTCTAACGTCATTTACACGTCGGTTTGTCCTACGCTTACCGTTACCCGGTTCTTACCTATACTTCTTTACGACCCGTTACCCGGGTTCTTTATCTTAGTGTTTTTAACATTTTTGTTTCGCTAGTTTGCGTTTTTCCTATCTACATTCCTTTACGACCCATCACATAGATTCATTAATATTTCGCGCTTCCATTATACGGTTTGCGCTTACTTGCACTACCAAGTTTTTATACTGTATTTATCTCGTTTGACTTATTCGTGTGAGGTTTCATCACTTATGAACGTCAAACTTCATTCTTTATTTCACCCGTTCAACTTTAAAATAGTTGAACGTTGTTATCAAAATTTCTGTTTGCAAATTCTCATCGTCTTTTAGTCATGACTCCTAATCCGAGTCTTTTGACTTTCTATTTCGCGTTCCCGTCTCTTGGTTTACGCATACTTTCAAAATCCTACCCATCTATCGGGTATCTTACCGAAGTCACTATCAAAGTAACCGTCCCAGTATGTATTAGATTTCATTTTAATTTATTTGGTCGTCTTAGCGAAACCCATCGCTTTTATTCAATCAAGTCTTTTATTCTTTATTTAATTCGTTTGACTTGTCCGTGTGAATTTCATCACTTGCGATAGTCAAACTTTTAACCCTATGCCTTAGCATTCCTATTAGTCGGTCTGTATTTTTATTTACTTTGATCCTTGTCCCTTCTCTCGGGCTCGTTATTTTAACGTAACACGCTTCCATCATCCGACTTGCGTTTATGTTTATTATCAAGCATTTTGCTTATTTTATTCATTAGGGTATCTCCTTAATTCGTCCCATTCACCCGTCCTTACTACATTGGACGTAAATGTGTCCATCATAAGAAGTTCATGGTATCATGTGTCCACTACTTACTTGGCCAGAGTAAGCGATCAACACATGACACACATGACCTTTTTATAATTTTCGAATCACGCCCCATGTAAGTGACTCCTCTAATAATTTCCATATTCATAGTTTCAGTTGGTAAA
Source organism: Helianthus tuberosus (assembly GCA_030545235.1). Lineage (NCBI taxonomy): Eukaryota > Viridiplantae > Streptophyta > Magnoliopsida > Asterales > Asteraceae > Helianthus > Helianthus tuberosus. The sequence goes on along the minus strand of CM060388.1, from coordinate 50,754,605 downwards.
ACTTTATTTAATCGTTATTTAACAATTATTAGTTTTACCCGTTTTATTCTTTGAACATATAAAATGTTTTCCTTTTTACCTAACTATTATATCATCACATTCGTTAATGTGATCGCTACTTTTCTCAATAGTATTATATTGAGAATTATTCACTTGGATATTTATTCCCGTCCAAATTTTCACATAAACTATTTCAATTATTGTCTTGTTATTCACAATCGTGAATAACGCATATTTCTTTTTGTTTTCACTTAGAAATATCATCCTGAATAGATATCATATTCAGGTTTTCCAAGTTTTATCCTACATATGCAACCGTCATTCTCTACATGTTTGTTGTATATTACTATTCATGCGACTAAATTTAGAACGTGCACCTGGTAATGCTTGCCCTAACGGGCTTTCCTTGCCGTTAACCTTGTTCGCGATTATTACTCGATTTTTGTCCTTGGCGAGCATGCTCTACTTGTCATACTCGGACCGTTTCTCCGTCATATCCAAAATTTGTTACACTATCGCCATCTTCAGATGCGAGTATCCTTCACTTAAAACATTTACAAGGATTAGTAATGTCGACTTCAATAAACACCCGTATCATAATACAAGGCTTTTCTACTATACGTGTCAACGCATGTAATTTCGTTAACTATATCGATCCTTGATCGATTTAATTGGGGTAACGTGTATTACACGATAATCCTATGTGTTATTCACGACACTTTAATCATACTAAACTATTACTATATACATGTACTTACCGGATTTGCGATCAAGCCTAGAACCGAACACTTTATTCTTTTAACCTTGAGCTCTGATTACCAACTTGTAAGACTCTTCATGAAGAAGTGAAATTCTATAAAGATTTCACTTATAAATGTATTTATACAAATACAAGTCCGTTAAAAACTTCGAGTTTCAAAATCGTTTAAGATTCAAAACATATAACATATAATAAGTTCACATTTTTATAAACTAAAATGCGAATTACAAAACGCCAAACATGGTTTAAGTAAAATCACACATTAAATTGTCCAAAAGTATGTTTTCTATCATTTAACGAAGTTTAGAATATCCTGAATATCCTAACAAGTGCGGAAGCTTCGACGTTATATGTGTTCGGTTCTTCATCGAGATTGATCCATCCTATTAGCACATATTAGAGACCTAAACAACATTTAAAAACCTTAAATGTTAGTAATATAAGTGTAAAAGGTTGTTAAATATCATAATTTACCTCGTACACCATCGAACAACAATCATAAAACAATTTTAACAAACCTGCCGTAGGCTACGGTCTACTGACCGTAGCTTACGGTCCATTGAAAACAAACAAACAGCCCCTCCAGACCGTAGCCTACGGTCTGAACCGTGGGTCACGCTGCAGCCCAGCTGTTCCTATTTTTCAGTTTTGGTCATTTTTACGAAAACGGGCGTAACTTTCGAACCGTTTATCCGTTTAACCTCACGTTTCTTCCTACGTGATCGTAATTTGGTCCTCTATCATTTGGAGTCAAAATCCACCATTTGGATTAACAAAAAATTTTCTTTTATAGACCATTGGCTTAATATTTATTTACGAAATTATTCAACCCGTTTCAAGATTTGAGCACTGTAAAGACCGCTTATTCGTCTTTATAAAATAACAACTTTACTGGTTTAAAGACTTTACTTTTAACAACATTCATAAAAACTTTTAACAAAATTTGGGCATGACCCGTCCATAAGACGAGCATACCCCTGTTAAGATTATAATCAAAACTAAATACAACACTACGGTTTGTTCTACAACATACTACTAAAGCCAAAACAACAAGTTTTGAAAAGTATGACTACTAACAAAGTTATGCAAAATAAACAAGTGTTTGACACAAAACATTAAAGCAATCTAGCGGAAGCGATTGGCATGACATATCAAGAACACGTGCTCGCTCCAATTCTCCAAGTCGCCTAAGATGAGGATTTACCTACATTCACAACAAACTTTAAAAAGTTAATCATAATACTTGATTCGCTTACAACAACATCAATATAATTCCATTCGTTTATGTTCTTTCGTTTCTCTTATGCATACAATTACCCAACTAGATGGATTGGCATATACTCTCATAATGAGATGCAATGGTACACTTACGACCCGGTAACATCGGGTTGATTGCTTTCAGCATAAATCCTTCGTTCCATCCGTTAAACGGATTGAACTTCATACATTCCTTATTGCATTCATGACCACCCGTTCTAAACGGATGGTACCTTATTCTTACTCGACTTGTTCAATTCGAACCGGTCGACTTGCATAGCTTATCGTAATCTTCGTTAACATAATCAAACCCACAAGGAGTTTGTTATTCATTTACTAATAACCATATTCATTATAACTAGGATTGTTCATCATAATTATTAACCAAAATTTAAGTAAGGTTTTGTATGCAACGGAACATACCTCGGTCTTGCGTGCCTTCCGTTTTCCTAGTGCTTGTACCTTCTTCCTTCACGCCTACATTACAACATTCATTCATTCATTTAGTTCATCTACTTCATTCTACCATTTTCCAAGTTACTCATAAATTCATCTCTTAAGCATTTCATCAAACACTTGGTAGGCATCATAATTAAGGTATAAGGTACAAGTCTCTAAAGCACATCTTTACTAGTTCATCATCACCCAACATTCATATTTATTCTAATTTTGCATAATCATTTCCTCCTACATCAATTTATCTAACATTCAAGCATTACAAACTAGATCATATATCAAGATAACATACAATCACAATCATTATGATCTTCCTAATCATTTCCTCCTAATCCTCCCTTTAGCCCTAGAACCCTCTTGCTTCTTATCTTCCTTTTTCGATTCTTGCTGAAGTTTAGGGCATTCCGATTTAACGTGCCCCTTTTCAAAACAATTGAAACAAGTCTTCGGGCTATTTGGACATTGATAAGACGAATGTCCTTCCTTACCACATTTGTAGCACCCCTTCTTGCCTAACAGACACTCTCCAGTATGAAGTTTTCCACAAGTTTTGCAAGGAGTAATACCACCCTTCGACTTATCTTTCCTTCCTTGCTCTTGATACTTCCCCTTTTTAGATGGACTCAAACTAGCACCTTTTTCACTTTATCTCTTTTCACCACGTTCTTCTTGCCTCTTAATTTCAATTTCCCTATCCCGTGCCAGATTGATAAGCTCATCAAGGGTCTCACATTTCGAGGGAGTGATGAACTCCCTAAATTCAGCCTTTAATACCCCGTAAAAGTGATTGATCTTCATCCTTTCGGTTTTCACAAAATCCCCACAGAACTTCATTTTATCCATGAAAGTATTTGATATTTCGTTTATCGACTCATTTTTCTGTCGGAGTCGCAAGAAGTCTTCCTGAATCTTATCAATAGCTGACTGAGGGCAATGATATCTCATAAAGGGCTCCTTAAATTCTTGCCAAGTCATCACTTGGAGTCTATCCTCCCCTATTTCCTTACTATGTGCATCCCACCAATCCTTCGCCTGAAGAGTGAGTTGGCCCGTAGCGAACATCACCTGATCTTCCTTGTCACAACGACTTCGAATAAATACTGCTTCTATATTTGAAATCCATCTTTGGCATGCGATTGGGTCGATTTTACCATCATACGTTGCGGGATTGCACGCCATAAAGTCTTTATACGTGCACCGTCGTTCCTTGCTTTTGCTTTTAGATCCCTCTATCAATTCTTTCAGTTCTTCAATCTTGCTAGTCATCATGGCATCCACAACTCCCAACACCCGACTTTCTACTTCTTGAGCTAATCGTGGAAGATTAACTTGCATAACCCCTTCTGCCATTTCTGTGACCTTATTGATAAATGCTTCTTGACGAGCAGTATCATCATCATCAACGTTGCTTGCATCAGCCATCTACACAATATCATGTTTACATTTAATACGGATCATAAGCTTTTAACACATCATAGTTCATTAGTCCGTATTTCTTATTTACATTCTTACATTTCGAGCTTCACTTCATACATTCATCATTTATTTCATACCCTTGTGTACATTCCATTTAACGTTTAATGGTTTTATACCATTGCCATTATTTACTTAATCATTACATACTTAATTTACTTCACAATGACTTGACAAAACCGTAAATCAGGCTCCCGGGAAGTACCGTTAAATAAAATTTGGAAAATTTTAAAATTTTTGTGGGCTGAAATACACAAGCCGTCGGCAACGGCTTACTAACCCGTCGGCGACGGGCTTCTTAAAATGGCGTCGGCCAATAACCCCGTAGACAAGAGGTTAAGGCGTCGGCGACGGGTGTCTGGCCGTCGGCGACGGCCAGCCGTATGTTAATCCGCTTCAGCTTCGTTTTTTAGCGTTTTAACTCTTTCTCGGGTCCGTTTCCAGCCGTACGGTCCCTGGAATTCGTTGTTTCGCCACCCATAATTATTACTTCACATCCTTAACTTAACTTTACATCTCAAACTCATTACATATACTTGCATTCATCGGGAACTTAAATTGTTACCTTATTGGCGATCATGGAGCGAGCACACTTTCGAATGAGCCATCGGTTTGAGTTCAAGCATCACGTTAAAAGCTCGAATCCCTCAAACCTAGGCTCTGATACCAACTTGTAAAGACCGCTTATTCGTCTTTATAAAATAACAACTTTACTGGTTTAAAGACTTTACTTTTAACGACATTCATAAAAACTTTTAACAAAATTTGGGCATGACCCGTCCATAAGACGAGCATACCCCTGTTAAGATTATAATCAAAACTAAATACAACACTACGGTTTGTTCTACAACATACTACTAAAACCAAAACAACAAGTTTTGAAAAGTATGACTACTAACAAAGTTATGCAAAATAAACAAGTGTTTGACACAAAACATTAAAGCAATCTAGCGGAAGCGATTGGCATGACATATCAAGAACACGTGCTCGCTCCGATTCTCCAAGTCGCCTAAGATGAGGATTTACCTACATTCACAACAAACTTTAAAAAGTTAATCATAATACTTGATTCGCTTACAACAACATCAATATAATTCCATTCGTTTATGTTCTTTCGTTTCTCTTATGCATACAATTACCCAACTAGATGGATTGGCATATACTCTCATAATGAGATGCAATGGTACACTTACGACCCGGTAACATCGGGTTGATTGCTTTCAGCATAAATCCTTCGTTCCATCCGTTAAACGGATTGAACTTCATACATTCCTTATTGCATTCATGACCACCCGTTCTAAATGGATGGTACCTTATTCTTACTCGACTTGTTCAATTCGAACCGGTCGACTTGCATAGCTTATCGTAATCTTCGTTAACATAATCAAACCCACAAGGAGTTTGTTATTCATTTACTAATAACCATATTCATTATAACTAGGATTGTTCATCATAATTATTAACCAAAATTTAAGTAAGCTATTGTATGCAACGGAACATACCTCGGTCTTGCGTGCCTTCCGTTTTCCTAGTGCTTGTACCTTCTTCCTTCACGCCTACATTACAACATTCATTCATTCATTTAGTTCATCTACTTCATTCTACCATTTTCCAAGTTACTCATAAATTCATCTCTTAAGCATTTCATCAAACACTTGGTAGGCATCATAATTAAGGTATAAGGTACAAGTCTCTAAAGCACATCTTTACTAGTTCATCATCACCCAACATTCATATTTATTCTAATTTTGCATAATCATTTCCTCCTACATCAATTTATCTAACATTCAAGCATTACAAACTAGATCATATATCAAGATAACATACAATCACAATCATTATGATCTTCCTAATCATAACACAATTTCACAAAGTGGGTTTTCACTATAATCTTTCATGCAACCTAAAATCAAACATGATTCTTGTTCTAGGAGGCAATTCTAACTCAGATTTCCCATATATGATACAAGAAATCGAGATTGGTTGAACCCCTCATTCTACAATTCGTGATTTCAGAAAATTAAGCTTACCACTTCAATAATCGAGTTTAGATGAGTGCAAATCGGAGTTCATGCATTGGATTATCCTTGAATTTCCACTTCAATTTGCTGAATTTGGAGAATAAGGGTTTCACCTTGTTCCCCTCCTGTTTGATCGATCTAAACCACGCACAGGGTGTGTGTTTGTGGGTTTACCCATTATAAATCCTTAATTATTAGAACTTTACACATTACCCCCTTCTAAGTTGATAAGTATTTAATTCAAGCATTATTTCAAAATTTTAACTTATTTCTTATCATAACCCATCAACTAGGTTACTTTTTGTTCATTTTCATTTATTCTAATTAATAACCGGTTTTTGGGGCGTTACAAGTCTACCCCCCTTAAAAGAGGTTTCGTCCCCGAAACCTGGGCACATAACAAATTTAAACGTTTACATACCGAAGAGAAAAGGGTAGTGCTTCTTCATTTCCTCCTCCGCTTCCCATGTAAGTTCCGATCCCTTTCGGTGTTGCCATTGAACCAATACTTGCCTGACGGATTTGTTGCGAAGATTCTTTACCTTAACGTCTTTAATGGCTATAGGCCTTTCAATATAGTTTAACCCCTCATCTAACTCGATGTCATCGAGAGACACTAGTGATGTATCATCCGCAAGACACTTCCTTAATTATGATACGTGGAAGGTATTGTGAATCCCGTCTAATGTAGATGGTAATTCTAATCGATATGCAACCTTTCCAACTCGTGCCAAGATTTTAAACGGTCCGATATAACGAGGACCTAACTTACCCCGCTTGCGGAAACGGATTATGCCCTTCCATGGTGATACTTTCAATAGAACATAATCTCCGACTTGAAATTCAACAGGACGCCTTTTCTTGTTTGCATAAGCTTTCTGCCGATCCTGGGCTGCTTTTAGTCGAGCTCTAATCAATTCAATATTTTCATTTGTTATAGCTATTAAATCACTTGGTGCAAGCTCCCTTTGCCCCACTTCACCCCAACACACGGGGGTTCTGCACTTTCTCCCGTATAATAATTCATAGGGTGCCATTTGAATGCCACTATGGTAACTATTATTATACGAGAATTCCACTAGTGGTAAATGGTCGTCCCAACTTCCCCCAAAGTCTAAGGCACAAGCTCTCAGCATATCGACAAGTGTTTGAATGGTTCTCTCTGACTGGCCGTCAGTCTGAGGGTGGTAGGCGGTGCTTATGTGTAACCTCGTGCCCACACTCTCGTGAAACTTTTGCCAGTAGCGGGAGGTAAATCTGGTGTCCCGGTCCGAGACGATTGACACGGGTACCCCGTGTAGAGATATGATCTCATTCATATAAATTTCTGCCATTCTCTCGGAAGAGTAAGCCTCTTTGATGGGTAGAAAATGAGCACTTTTCGTGAGTCGATCCACGACTACCCATTTTGTATCATGCCCCTTTTTCGTTCTAGGAAGCTTGGTTACCAAATCCATCGTTAGTTCCTCCCATTTCCATACCGGAATTTCCAAAGGTTGTAATTCCCCGTATGGTTTTTGATGTTCTGCTTTGACTTGGGAGCATGTTAAGCATTTCGCGACATACTTAACAATATCGCGCTTCATGCCCGGCCACCAATAATTTGCCATCAAGTCCCGATACATCTTTGTAGCCCCGGGATGGACCGAATATCGTGACTTGTGAGCCTCGTCGAGTAGAGCGGTTTTGACTTCGCAGAATCGTGGTATCCAAATTCGGCCGAATCTCGTCTTGAGTCCGGTCGAATTTTCTTCTAGTTTATCGGTTACACCTTTTAATCTTTCTTTCTTTAAGTCTTCCGCCCCAAGCGATTTTATTTGGGAATCACGTATCTTCTCGAGTAATCGTGGCGTAACTATCATCTTCATGGATTTTACTCGAATGGGAGACGGATACTCTTTTCGGCTTAACGTGTCGGCTACCACATTCGTTTTTCCCAGGTGATAAAGAATATCACAATCGTAATCTTTGATAAGTTCTAACCATCTCCGTTGCCTCATATTTAAGTCTTTCTGCTCAAAGAAATATTTAAGGCTTTTGTGATCCGAGTAAATTGTGCATCTCGCGCCATATAGATAATGCCTCCAAATCTTTAAGGCAAACACTACCGCTGCTAGTTCCAAATCGTGTGTTGGGTAGTTTACTTCATGCAATTTCAACTGTCGTGAAGCATATGCTATAACCCTACCCCTTTGCATCAAAACGCAACCTAAACCCTGGTGTGAAACGTCTGAATAGACCACCAGGTCTTCAGTCCCGTCCGGTAATGTCAAGACCGGGGGACATGATAATTTCTCTTTTAATACTCGAAAGGCTTCCTCCTGTTCTTTACCCCACACAAACTTCTCTTTCTTCCTCGTCAGTTTTGTTAAGGGTAAAGCTATCTTCGAAAAATCCTGTATGAACCTTCTGTAATATCCCGCGAGGCCTAGAAAACTTCTTATTTCAGTCGGGTTCTTAGGAGAAACCCATTTCATTACGGCATCAATCTTTGACGGATCTACTAAGACACCCTCCGAATTGATCACATGACCCAGAAACTGCACCTCTCTGAGCCAAAAGGCGCATTTTGAAAATTTCGCGTAAAGTTTCTCCTTACGGAGAACTTCAAGTACTTCACGGAAGTGTCTTGCATGTTCGGCCTTGTTTCGCGAATAGACTAGAATATCATCTATGAACACGATCACAGATTTATCTAACATGGGTCGGCATACTCGGTTCATAAGATCCATAAACGCAGCCGGCGCATTCGTCAATCCGAAGGACATGACTAAAAATTCATAATGCCCATAACGGGTTCTGAACGCGGTTTTCGGGATATCTTCTCCCCGTACTCTAACTTGATGGTACCCCGAACGCATATCTATCTTGGAGAACCAACTCGCCCCTTGCAATTGATAAAAAGATCGTCAATTCTAGGTAAAGGGTAGCGGTTCTTGATGGTTAGCTTATTTAATTCTCTGTAGTCAATGCACATGCGCATCGACCCGTTTTTCTTCTTAACAAATAAGACAGGCACTCCCCAAGGTGACACACTCGGACGTATAAAGCCCTTATCTAGAAAATCTTGTAATTGTGTCATTAACTCCCGCATCTCGGTGGGAGCCAGTCTATAAGGAGCCTTCGCAACCGGCTTCGCACCTGGATTCAATTCGATGTGAAACTCTATCTCTCTTTCGGGGGGAAGTCCCGGCAATTCCTCCGGAAATACATCCGGAAATTCATTCACGATCTCCACGTCTTCAAGTTTCGGGAAACCTTGTTGAGCATCTACCACATAAGCTAGGTATGCCCTACCCCCGTTAAGTGTATACTTAGCGGCTTGAACGAGGGTACAAAGTTTTGCTTCCACCTTTCTTTCGCCTTGTATATTTAATCGCTTTCCACTTGGAGATTGGATAAGTATTGTTTTGGTTTCACAATTATTCTCCGCATGGTGTCTGGCCATCCAATCCATACCCACTGATGTCTGTCGTTAGTGACATGCAAAAACCGAAATAAACTAGTAGCTAGAGTAAGTCGGATATCGAACCAGAGGAGGATTGTGGAAATTGTCGTAATGAAAAGTTTCAATTAACTACTACGGAATTGGGAAATCAGTTTGTTTGATTGTGAGAAATAGCTAAATTAACGAGTAAAAAGTGTGATTTAAATCAATAAGAGAAAAGATGGTTCCTCCAGATTTCAGGTTTTGCAGTTAACTTCAATTATGTGTTTAATCGTTACCTACATAGAAATAGGTGCTAATTTCGATTAATTAATTGTGATAACCAACGACTAAGTACTCCGGTCAATACATAACGGGAGGTTATCGAATGATTATCAATTACAATTTACAAACCCTAACCCCATGTCAAATATATCCCAATTACTAGAACTCTCGGGAACTAAATGCTTAGAAATTAAGGTTTAAATAAACGTAACTGTTTACAATCAAGAAATCAAATCAATGGTGAAAAGCATCGAATGCTTAGATCACCAAGTAAAACGATTGTGTCAACCCATAATATCAATCAACTTACAAAAACCCTCCATCCGGAGGAAATCACAAACAGTTTAGCCGCTCATCTCGCACGAAGAATCTTCAAAGGCTTGATTTGATGAAGAAATCATGGTTGATTCGATGATTGGATGAAGAATATTGATGTTTCTGGAGTGAAAAACCTTCAACTTTGAGTGCCCTTATGCCTTTGATCGACCCTTCAATGATAGATAATGAATACCAACATCACAAACCCTAATATACACCATATAACCTTATTTGCGTCTTTTTTTCGTAACCCCAACCGTAGGCAACGGTCTGAGGACCGTAGCTTACGGTTTAGAAATTCTGACCAAACATCAGCACCCAACCGTAGCCTACGGTTGGTGAACCGTAGCTTACGGTCGGCAGATTCTTCCAAAATTGTTTTCTTCATAACTTCTTCCAAAATGTTTTTATTTTATTTATATTACGTGGAGTAAGTGTTGTTACTTGCAATAATCGAATCATGTTAAACGATATTCAATCGAACTACGACTGTGAACTATAGGCAGTAACAATGCGATAAAGTTAATCAAGTAACAATCAAGCTATGTTAATCGAATCGACATCGAACCGCAACTCGAATCATGTATTTTATTTATTGATTATATGTGTGTGTGTGCCCTACGTGTTACCTGTGCATGTTTATTTATGTTATGTTGTGGTAATCAAGCGAACTCGAAACCCAACTCGAATGTAATCGAACTCGAACTCGAATCACGATCGAACTAGGATAGATGGTGGAAGATAGACTACGCAAAGTACGAAGTAGTTGGGACTGAAAGTAATTTGACTAGGAAACCCTATCAAATCAAACCGCTCGCAATCTGAATCGAAACACCGAAACTCGTCGCATCAAAATCTTGAACCAAGCGCCGTCCGTCCGGATTGCCACTAGACCGGATTACCATCCGAACGAATAGCAATCCGACCGGATAGCCACTTGAGGAAGGATGACAGGTGCAATCCGAACGAATCGCCATTCGACCGGACAGTCACCAAGCGATATGCCATTCGACCGAACAGCCCTTACCTCTTTTGGCATCCTATAAATACCCCTGTCATTGTCATTCTTTCCACTTTTGGAAATCCCTGTTCGACCAGCACACTTAACTCAACCTTTCCTCAGATTTCTCTCAATCCAGGTAAGATCTCGCCCTAAATCTTGTACTTTCTTGATCTACACGCACTCCTACACCTTTCTACCCTTTAAATCTTAATTTTTAACCGTGAAATCACTAGATTTCGGGTGTTCTAGGGTGACGTCATCATGTGTTCTTCAAGAACTTCATGTCTGACCTCAATCCACTGAGAACAACTTAGATCTAACCGATTTCCATTAAGATCTTGTAAGGATCTCGACACAAGTGTGGTGAAAAAGGATCGAGAGATGGTTTTAACTTTCTTTCGACACTTTTTACACTTAAAACACTCAAAAACGGTAGAATCAGGTTCTGACCTAGCCTCCTACTCTCCCTTAGTGTTGTGCCGACTCAGATCTAGATTCCACTCACGAGACTACCGATTTCGGGCTAGTCAAGAACAACCGTCTCGAGCCGGTAACCGGCAGGACTAGGGTGATTCCTGGTCAGGTTGGTCAACTGGGTCGAGCGAAGAGTTCTGTTGGCTAACACGTTGTCAAAGTGACTCGACATAACGACAAACCTTCAAAACGACCAAGTGTAGAACGAACAGGACAATCGGAACGGATTGCCATTCGACCGGATTACCATTCGACCGGATTGGCGACCCGAACGAATTGTCACTCGAACGGATTACACTTGGGTCCCACTTTTAAAACAATCTTAATTAAAGTTTGGGTATTGAACGAATTGCAATCCGATCGAACGACCCTTTGAAAGGATTACTCTTCGGATCATGAGATACTAAGACTTTAAAAGACTTAACAAATTTTTCAACATGTTCATAGCACGAATTGACATTCGATCGAATGACACGTATGTAATGAACTTGTTTTCAGTGAGTGACGTCATCCTCAAGTTGCCAATCGACCGGATGGCCATTCGAACGAATTACCATTCCAACGAATTACCATTCGAACGAATTACCATTCGAACGAATTGCCATAAGCACGGTGGGTCATCCGATCGATCGACTTGAAAGATAGAGATACTTAATTGTTCTCAAAATGCTACAACGAAAACTTCAAAGGACAAGTCATCATACACAAGCACATCCTTAGCATAGGAAGAAACAATCCACTCGAATCGTCATCCGAACGGATTGCCATCCGCACGAATGACCACCCGAACGGATCACCATCCGCACGGATTACCATCCGCATGGATTACTGTCCGATCGGATTACCATCCGATCGAACTACCATTCGACCCACTTTCACTTATTTTCGTTTCCTTATCGTTATACTATCGAATCTATTCAGGCTAACCGTACTCGCTAAGCGCTCCCTTCAATCCATAATCGCTGTGAGTATACTCGATCCCTTTTTGCTTTAAGCACTTTTGGGTGTTACATACGTTACGAATATTCAAGCTACAATTATCACACTACTCAAACTATTTGAACGCTGACCGTTAATGCATGTTATACGTGGCTCATGAATGCTTGTTTGTTATGTTTACACATGGAATGCTGTCTACCTGCCTTAGCAACGATAGTACTATAGTTTGGACTCAGCACCCGTTCACACAGGGGTTGTTAAGGATCTTTTACTTGCATGGATTACAATGGTAATCATGTATTGCGAACTGCCTCGGGCAGTCAATCCACAGTCATTGGTATCGATGGATCTATGTCGATAACTAACGTGCTTCATTTCACTATGTGTACGTGCTGGTTATGCGTAAACGAATTCGAACTCTATATGTTATTATCAAACTTGTATGCTCACCTTTACATTTTATGTATTGACTTTATTTTAACGTATGTGACAGGTGCATAGGTTGCTTGTATGCTCTTTGCGCTGTGATGAAATCGAAGCTAGGAATTTGAGTCCTAGAAACCAACAAATAAATTTGTTATGTTTAAATCTGAGTTGTCGGAACAGAATACTTGTCTTGACGTTTGCCTGTAATGACTATTTAACTGTTTGAGATATGGTATGGGACGTATTATTTAAATTGAATGGTAATGATAGTTGTTATGGAGACTTCTGGACAATCTGTTTCGCTCAGTGCCATGCCCCGATGATTCCGCCATCGGTTGGGGTGTGACAGATTGGTATCAGAGCCATAACTATAGGGAATTAGGCAAGACTCGACCTAGTCCGGGTCGAAGTCTTAGAGACCTAGTCTATAGTTAAGAACCAACTGACCGACTTGTGCATGTCCGTTAGGGAATGCGCATAAACTCGCTACTATCACTCGCTCCTTTCGCTTATTCTACACTATCATTGCACTCGAATTTTTCAACAATGAATGGGCAATAAGGTCGGGAATAGGTGTGAAAACCGCAAACTCTCGACTAAAGTTGCCTAATCAACCCGTATTTTGACTAAAACGAGGAGAATCATGCCAAACTAGGAGTGAAATCCATATTTTGATGAATAATCTCCTCTATTTTATCAAAACAGGGACGAAGTTGTCAAGCCAGGGGTGAAACCCTAACCTTGACGACTTGTTCCGCGTATTTTACAAAACTCTCACCAAGGTCTCAACAGACGATCTGTAGTCACAATAAAACTAACAGGATTTACGCCAAACGCCCAAGAATCGAGGCCAAGGCACGATCCTGAAAGTTGAAAGTGCATAACAGATCCCCTGTGAATAATTGAACCACCTTGGATAGTCGAAGTCTACTAGCCGCAGACAATTTATACCTCGAATTTTGTGTGCTTTGATTCTAAGTCTACAACTGTTGACTCTGATGACTCGTCGATTTTATGAGAATTGTGTGTTTTATGATTATTTGTTAGCATTTTGAGATGCTACTGGCCTCGATCTAATGCCTTATGCTCTCGCTACCCACACAACACACTACACATCGCTGACAAATCGCTGAAACTTAAACGACCTTAGGATAACTACACGCTTGTACTACGCTACCCGATATGCTAAACGCGACTACTATAACGAGCAATCGCAGACTTTGAATGATAGGTTTCTATTTTCTGAATGCCTCTAGTGATTAAGGGCGTATGTGTTTTCCTTGCTTCTGTGCCCTGTATGTTTAGGAATTATGTGATTATGTGCTCTACGTGCTTATGTGATTGTGCTTTACGTGATAAGTAATTACGTGAATGTACGTGTTACTGAGTTTTAGTAGTAGTAGACGTGTGAGGTGAGATTCGAATAAATGTGTTGAGTTCCGTGGCGATGTCTCTTGCAGACAATGTCGTCTAGATCCCGTCATATGCTCTCTCGTCAGGAAAAGAGGGACAAACGCCTTGCTTCCATTATCGCAAAAAGCGTAGCAAAGGCCGTGAGTGATGTTTATGAGAATGCCAGCAAATCATCCGAGGAATCGAGAATCGAAGCTCCTAAGACCGCCGTAAGACCCTTCAGTTTCAAGCAATTCAAGTCGTGTGGGCCAAAAGAATTCACTGGCGAAGGAGGTCCCACTGCACTATTTCACTGGTTTGACTCTATCGAGGTTACTCTGCGACAGAGTGGTTGCCCTGATGACCTTCGAACTCTGAATGCTACCGGCGTCTTTCAGTCCCGTGCTCTAGACTGGTGGACGGCCGAGAGGAACAAGCGAGGGAATGATGCAGCCTACGGTCTGTCATGGGACGAGCTCAAGGGAGTCATGCTGGAAGAATTCTGCCCTCCCCACGAGCGTCAAAAGCTAGAAGATGAATTTTGGCACATACAGCAGAAGGATGGAGACAATGCTGGTCTCACTGCTCGTTTCAAACAGCTCAGTATTATCTGTCCCGATCAAGTCAAAACCCCGGAAATCACCATCAAGAAGTACATTCGAGCTTTGCCTGACTGTGTCGCAGATTTCGTGCAAGCGGCTAAGACTACAACGATCGAGGAAACCTATCTGTTCGCCGCTGAAATCAACGACAAGCGGGTTAAGGCTGGTGTCTGGGATAAGACTTCCAAGCATCTGCATCAAGCTACCGCTACCCCACCAACTGCTGAACCTACCTCATCGAGCAACAAGAGAAAGAACAGCTCCACCAACAAGAACTGTGCGATTACTGCTGCACCGATTCAAGCTGTACCTGCCCAACAGTGTCAAGTGGCAGCGCCTGTGGCCAATGCACCGCCTGCAAATCGTGCATACACTGGGCCACACCCGCTCTGCCCTACTTGCACCTACCACCACCCGACTGCTATTCAATGCCGCTTCTGTGCTCATTGCAATGTATACGGCCACTTTACTGCCAATTGTCGTATCCGTCAAGCTCCTGCCAATCAAGCTCTACTCACCGCCCCACAGGGTCAACAAGCTCCACCGGCACCCGCAGTCAAAGCCAGAGCTTGCTTCGCGTGTGGCGACCCGAACAATTTCGCCAACGTGTGCCCAAACAGGGTTGTGAAGCAAGAACCTCAGCAACAGCAGCCACAGCAACAACAACAGCAGCAGCAACAACAGGCCGCACTCGCCAGAACTTTCAACCTCAACGTGCGTCAAGCCCAGGCCGACAACAACGTGGTCAATGGTACGTTCCTTGTGAATGGTATTTATGCTTCATGTTTGTTTGATACTGGAGCCGATAATTGCTTTGTGTCGCTCGAATTTGAGAAACTCCTTAGTCGTAAACGTTCACAACTCTCCTCGGCATTCGATGTTGAAGTCGCTACCGGAAGAACCGTCGCTGTCAATTCTGTTATCCGTGATTGTACTCTCGAGCTCAACAATCACATCTTCCCAATCGACCTTATTCCAATGCGACTCGGAAGCTTTGACGTCATAGTAGGCATGGACTTTCTTCGAGAAAACCATGCTGAAGTTGTGTGCTTCGACAAGATGATTCGTTTTTCGCTCGCGAATGGTGATTCATTGTGTGTTTATGGTGATATTACTTCGAAAGGTCTCAAACTTATGTCATGCCTCCAAGCTAGCAAATATCTCCGCAAGGAATACAGAGCTTTCTTGGCTAACGTCGTAGCAGCGGAGAAGGAAAAGAAAGAGAAGAAGGAAGTAAAAGATGTTCCTGTGGTTCGAGAATTTCCTAATGTTTTTCCAGAGGATCTTCCCGGACTACCGCCAAGTCGTGATATCGACTTTCGCATCGACCTCATTCCTGGAGCCAACCCTATTGCCAAAGCCCCTTATCGTCTTGCACCATCCGAGATGCGCGAACTCTCAACCCAACTCCAGGAATTACTTGAAAAAGGCTTCATTCGCCCGAGCACCTCTCCTTGGGGCGCGCCAGTCCTTTTCATCAAAAAGAAGGATGGGTCGTTCCGGATGTGCATCGACTACCGGGAATTGAATAAGTTGACTATCAAGAACCGCTACCCTCTGCCTCGTATCGACGATTTGTTTGATCAACTACAAGGCACTACGTGTTTCTCGAAGATCGATCTACGTTCCGGATATCATCAGCTGCGTATTCAAGAGGAGGATATACCAAAAACCGCGTTTCGTACTCGTTACGGCCACTACGAATTCGTTGTCATGCCGTTTGGCCTAACAAACGCATCAGCAGTTTTCATGGATCTGATGAATCGCGTGTGTAAACCATATCTCGACCGTTTTGTCATCGTATTCATCGACGATGTCTTGATCTATTCCAAATCGAAAACCGAACACGCGCAACATCTACGTTTGGTTCTCGAGTTACTCCAGGGAAACCAACTCTATGTCAAGTTCTCCAAGTGCGAATTCTGGTTGGAGAAAGTTCAATTTCTGGGTCACATTGTTAATAGTCAAGGTATTCACGTCGATCCTGCGAAGATTGAAGCTGTCAAGAGCTGGGTTACACCTAAGAACCCGTCTGAAGTCCGCTCTTTTCTTGGACTGGCGGGCTATTATCGACGATTTATTGAAGGATTCTCGAAGATTGCTGTACCGCTTACCTCTCTTACGCATAAAGACAAGCCTTTTGTTTGGGGAACTAAACAAGAGTCTGCCTTTCGAACCCTCAAACACATGCTTTGCAATGCTCCTGTTCTCACGTTGCCAGATGGAAACGATAATTTCATTGTCTACTGTGATGCTTCCAACCTTGGTCTTGGTTGCGTTCTCATGCAGCGGGACAAGCTCATAGCTTACGCTTCTCGTCAGCTCAAAAACCACGAGAAGAACTATACAACCCATGATCTCGAGCTAGGCGCGGTTGTTTTTGCATTAAAGATTTGGCGACACTACCTGTATGGTACCAAGTGTACGATCTTCACCGATCATAGGAGCCTACAACACATCGTTAATCAGAAGGAACTTAATATGCGTCAACGCCGATGGGTAGAACTTCTCAACGATTACGACTGTGAGATTCGTTATAACCCAGGCAAAGCAAATGTTGTTGCCGACGCACTTAGCAGACGGAGCTACCTGCTTAGTACTCGTAATGTTCAAGCCCAGCACGATCTCGAAACCCTCATCCGCGACGCTCAACACGCGTGTTTCAACGAACGCACCTTGAAGAAAGAAAGAATCTACCACGATGGAGCCCAGCTTGTGAGCAAATCAAACGGGATATTCCACTTTTTAGACCGAGTTTGGATACCCAAGCGAACCGACTTACGACAAATTCTGATGGACGAAGCCCACAAATCCCGGTACTCTATCCATCCCGGTGCTGACAAGATGTATCAGGATCTTCGTTATAAGTACTGGTGGCCGGGAATGAAAAGGGATATCGCTCTCTATGTCGGAAAATGCCTAACTTGTGCTAGGATCAAGGCCGAACATCAAAGACCCTCTGGCTTGCTCGAACAACCACCAATTCCTATGTGGAAGTGGGAGAGCATAGCTATGGATTTCGTAACCAAGCTTCCACCCACGTCATCAGGTCACGACAGCATTTGGGTTATACTCGACCGTTTGACTAAATCAGCTCATTTCCTGCCAATACGAGAAGACTACAAGGTAGAACGATTAGCCCGAATCTACACCGACGAGATCATTTGTAATCATGGGATGCCTCGTGACATCATCTCTGATCGAGATGCTCGGTTTACTTCACGATTGTGGGAAACGTTTCAAACGGCACTCGGTACAACGCTTAATCTAAGTACCGCTTTCCACCCACAAACCGACGGTCAGACTTAAAGAACGATCCGTACTCTTGAAGACATGCTCCGTTCGTGTGTTCTAGACTTCGGTGGTAATTGGGATAAACACCTGCCGTTGGTCGAATTCTCGTATAACAACAGCTACCAGGCTAGCATCCAGATGGCACCTTTCGAGGCCTTATACGGAAGAAGATGTCGATCGCCTATTGTGTGGCACGAGATCGGTCACTCGCAACTAACCGGTCTGGAGCTGCTACAAGAAACGACAGACAAAATCTTCCAAATTCGAGAGAACCTGGCGAAAGCCCGGGATCGACAAAAAGTTTACGCCGATAAAAAGCGCAAGCCCCGTGAATTTGGTGTTGGTGACCACGTACTCCTAAAGGTATCCCCTTGGAAGGGTGTGGTCCGATTCGACAAGAAAGGGAAACTCGCGCCTCGATATGTTGGACCTTTTAAGATTCTGGAAAGGATCAGAAAAGTCGCCTACAGACTCGAATTACCGGAGGAACTTAGCAACGTCCACCCGACTTTCCACGTGTCAAACCTCCGAAAGTGCATCGCCGACCACGATTTACATGTCTCTCTAGACGATCTACAAGTGAACGAAACATTACACTTCGTGGAAAAGCCTGTCGAAATCATGGATCGCCAAACCAAACAGCTCAGGCGCTCGCGCATTCCCATTGTGAAGGTCCGATGGGAAGGCAAACGAGGCGCAGAGTTCACTTGGGAACTCGAAAGCGACATGAAAGCAAAGTACCCGCAGTTGTTTAGTTAGGGAAGCATTAGAGAGAAAATGGCATTGTGATTCTAGTATTTGTAAGATCTTTTTATTAATCAATAGAACCACCGATTATAGTACGAATCTGTGCGTTTGACCTTCGCAACCGAGAACTTGCTCAGATACCATTTGTAGGTCCCGGTTTTCGACTCCGTCACGATCACATATGACACGATACACGTTCGGTTCGCAATCATTTCAGAGTCAAAATCGGTCCAAACAAAAAGTTCTCACACGTGATTCACGGCTTGTTACGACTTTCAGCTTAATTTCGGGACGAAATTCCCTAAACAAAGGGAGGCTGTAACACCCCGTGTTTTCACAAGTCAAAGTCAAGGTCAAAGTCAACGACCGATTTCGCGCAACTTGACTCGTAGAAATGTTTTTATTTTATTTATATTACGTGGAGTAAGTGTTGTTACTTGCAATAATCGAATCATGTTAAACGATATTCAATCGAACTACGACAGTGAACTATAGGCAGTAACAATGCGATAAAGTTAATCAAGTAACAATCAAGCTATGTTAATCGAATCAACATCGAACCGCAACTCGAATCATGTATTTTATTTATTGATTATATGTGTGTGTGTGCCCTACGTGTTACCTGTGCATGTTTATTTATGTTATGTTGTGGTAATCAAGCGAACTCGAAACCCAACTCGAATGTAATCGAACTCGAACTCGAATCACGATCGAACTAGGATAGATGGTGGAAGATAGACTACGCAAAGTACGAAGTAGTTGGGACTGAAAGTAATTTGACTAGGAAACCCTATCAAATCAAACCGCTCGCAATCTAAATCGAAACACCGAAACTCGTCGCATCAAAATCTTGAACCAAGCGCCGTCCGTCCGGATTGCCACTCGACCGGATTACCATCCGAACGAATAGCAATCCGACCGGATAGCCACTTGAGGAAGCATGACAGGTGCAATCCGAACGAATCGCCATTCGACCGGACAGTCACCAGGCGATATGCCATTCGACCGAACAGCCCTTACCTCTTTTGGCATCCTATAAATACCCCTGTCATTGTCATTCTTTCCACTTTTGGAAATCCCTGTTCGACCAGCACACTTAACTCAACCTTTCCTCAGATTTCTCTCAATCCAGGTAAGATCTCGCCCTAAATCTTGTACTTTCTTGATCTACACGCACTCCTACACCTTTCTACCCTTTAAATCTTAATTTTTAACCGTGAAATCACTAGATTTCGGGTGTTCTAGGGTGACGTCATCATGTGTTCTTCAAGAACTTCATGTCTGACCTCAATCCACTGAGAACAACTTAGATCTAACCGATTTCCATTAAGATCTTGTAAGGATCTCGACACAAGTGTGGTGAAAAAGGATCGAGAGATGGTTTTAACTTTCTTTCGACACTTTTTACACTTAAAACACTCAAAAACGGTAGAATCAGGTTCTGACCTACCCTCCTACTCTCCCTTAGTGTTGTGCCGACTCAGATCTAGATTCCACTCACGAGACTACCGATTTCGGGCTAGTCAAGAACAACCGTCTCGAGCCGGTAACCGGCAGGACTAGGGTGATTCCTGGTCAGGTTGGTCAACTGGGTCGAGCGAAGAGTTCTGTTGGCTAACACATTGTCAAAGTGACTCGACATAACGACAAACCTTCAAAACGACCAAGTGTAGAACGAACAGGACAATCGGAACGGATTGCCATTCGACCGGATTACCATTCGACCGGATTGGCGACCCGAACGAATTGTCACTCGAATGGATTACACTTGGGTCCCACTTTTAAAACAATCTTAATTAAAGTTTGGGTATTGAACGAATTGCAATCCGATCGAACGACCCTTTGAAAGGATTACTCTTCGGATCATGAGATACTAAGACTTTAAAAGACTTAACAAATTTTTCAACATGTTCATAGCACGAATTGACATTCGATCGAATTGCTATTCGATCGAATGACACGTATGTAATGAACTTGTTTTCAGTGAGTGACCTCATCCTCAAGTTGCCAATCGACCGGATGACCATTCGAACGAATTACCATTCCAACGAATTACCATTCGAACGAATTGCCATAAGCACGGTGGGTCATCTGATCGATCGACTTGAAAGATAGAGATACTTAATTGTTCTCAAAATGCTACAACGAAAACTTCAAAGGACAAGTCATCATACACAAGCACATCCTTAGCATAGGAAGAAACAATCCACTCGAATCGTCATCCGAACGGATTGCCATCCGCACGAATGACCACCCGAACGGATCACCATCCGCACGGATTACCATCCGCACGGATTACTGTCCGATCGGATTACCATCCGATCGAACTACCATTCGACCCACTTTCACTTATTTTCGTTTCCTTATCGTTATACTATCGAATCTATTCAGGCTAACCGTACTCGCTAAGCGCTCCCTTCAATCCATAATCGCTGTGAGTATACTCGATCCCTTTTTGCTTTAAGCACTTTTGGGTGTTACATACGTTACGAATATTCAAGCTACAATTATCACACTACTCAAACTATTTGAACGCTGACCGTTAATGCATGTTATACGTGGCTCATGAATGCTTGTTTGTTATGTTTACACATGGAATGCTGTCTACCTGCCTTAGCAACGATAGTACTATAGTTTGGACTCAGCACCCGTTCACACGGGGGTTGTTAAGGATCTTTTACTTGCATGGATTACAATGGTAATCATGTATTGCGAACTGCCTCGGGCAGTCAATCCGCAGTCATTGGTATCGATGGATCTATGTCGATAACTAACGTGCTTCATTTCACTATGTGTATGTGCTGGTTATGCGTAAACGAATTCGAACTCTATATGTTATTATCAAACTTGTATGCTCACCTTTACATTTTATGTATTGACTTTATTTTAACGTATGTGACAGGTGCATAGGTTGCTTGTATGCTCTTTGCGCTGTGATGAAATCGAAGCTAGGAATTTGAGTCCTAGAAACCAACAAATAAATTTGTTATGTTTAAATCTGAGTTGTCGGAACAGAATACTTGTCTTGACGTTTGCCTGTAATGACTATTTAACTGTTTGAGATACGGTATGGGACGTATTATTTAAATTGAATGGTAATGATAGTTGTTATGGAGACTTCTGGACAATCTGTTTCGCTCAGTGCCATGCCCCGATGATTCCGCCATCGGTTGGGGTGTGACATCAGCCTTGTTGCCCCACTCACTCCCACCATCGGGTGGATTTCCTGCAATTGCTCTTCCTCTCACAGCTGTCTTGTTCACCTTCTTTCCATCATTTGTTAACTCAGACCTGCAAAAATTACCTCCACTCGAACCAATCTCATTAGTAGCACCTGTGGGACTCACATCATTCAGAAGATCTTAAGCAATAGATTTTAAAAATACATTGAAATACAGCTTACGATTCTTGTAACTTAAAATTACCATCCCATTCCTGCAGTCGATTTGTGCATTTGCTGTATACAGAAACGGGCGACCCAAAATTACCTTCGGTTGTGCGTAGGTCGGTGCGGGTGCATAATCAACCACCATAAAATCGACCGAGTAGTAGAACTCGCCGAGCTGAATTACCACATCCTTTACAACCCCTCGAGGTTGCTTTAAACTCGCATCCGCAAACATGGCCATTTGATCAATTGCGTGTAACGGACCAAAGTCGTACTGGTCATAAAGGCTACCGGGAAGAACACTCATCCCAGCTCCATAATCCAACAATGCCTTGTGGATTTTGAACTTTCCCACTCGAATCGGGACGACCGGCTCTCCTGAGTCACACCCATCTCCATCCTCATTTGCGCCACTTAAACCTGCAATCACATGGTAAACAAAAGAAGTTAAAAATTTATCATTCAAATTGTTTTTAGGAACGAAACTTACCCCGCTGACTGGTATATTCTTCCCGTTTTGCTGTTTCAACTCCTTCACATCGGTTGCAAGTTGGGCCACTTGTGTGGTTAATGACTGGATGGCTTTATCTCGCATCTCATCCTTTTGAGCACGATTTTGCAGCTCAGGCCTTTGATTTTGTAATTCGAGCTGAATTGATTTCAACACCTCCATCATATCGTTACTCCACGAAGTGTTAGAAGACCCAGTTGGTCCTCTTTGATCGTTTTGGTAGCCACCCTGAAAGTTACCTTGAAATCGGTTCTGATTAAAGTTTCTTTGACCACCAGATTGATTGGTGCCTTGAAATCCCAGATTTAGCTGATTATTCGTATTCCCATAGCTAAAATTCGGGTGATTTCTGAGGCCCGGGTGATATGTGTTGGATTGCATGTTGAAATTTCTTCCACCACCCCCATCTTGCACATAGTTCACATCTTCACTTTCACCAATAATGGTTGGGCATTGATCCACAATATGCCCTAGATCTCCACAATGTCTACACAACGGAAACTGACCACTTACCTCCGGTGGGTTCTCTACCGCTCTCACTGTTGACTGTCGTGCACTTCTAGAAGATTGAGCCTTGCGTTTTGATGCCCTTGCGGTTCTTTCTAAATATTCCCAATCATCTTCTTCGTAATTCATTCCAAAAGTACCATTGGATATTGAATTTACATCCCTGGCATCTTCATCTGTTAGGCCTTCGTGGAATGTATTAATAAGCTCCCACAAATATATCTCATGATGTGGACAATTCTTGAGCATCATTTTGAAACGATTGAACGCTTCGTGAAATAACTCACCGGGCTGTTGTCGAAACCCTCGAATATCCTTCCTGGCGTTGTTAGTACGCAAATGAGTATAAAATTCGTCTAAAAATTGTTGCTGCATTTCGCCCCATGTGAAGATCGAAGCTGACGGTAGCGAATGAAACCATTGATGTGCTTTGTCTTCAAGTGTGAATTGGAAAAGTACCAATTTCACATCATCAACTGAGAAACCTTGGCTGCTGATTGTGTTGCAACGTGCATCATATGCAGCAATGTGTAGATATGGTTCTTCATGTGCGTGACCATGAAACTTAGGCAGACTGGATATTGATTGTGTTCGTACTTCGAATGACCGCCCTCCTTGTAGTTGCCACAACCGGTGATGGGTTGTTAACTATAGCAGGCCTGAAGTGGCTCTCTATACCTCGAACTGGACCTTGATTATTTCGTCGTGGAATTCCTTCCGGTAAAATCACCGGTCGGTGTAAGTTTCGTGGCAGCGGTCTTGCCTGACCCTGCATCTGAGGTACCGGCGGTGGTAATGGAATATCCACCACCGGCCTTCTCGGAGCAGGCTGCTGATTGAGTGGGTCAGGTTGGTGATATTGTTGTGGTATCTGTTGTTGTATTGGCGTTGGTTGCACATATTGTTGATACCCCACATTCCCTTGATTGACTCTTTCGAATCCACCTGCCCCAACTGTTTGCCTCTCGTAGATACCCGTATTGACCACTTGTCTCTCGTTTTGACCCACGTAGTTATCATATTCCTCATAGCCATCGTCGAATTCCCCTGAATTATTTCCTTGATCATAAATGGTCGATCTATAAAGATTTGGCATTGGCTGACTTTGCTGTGAAATAACTGGTCGGGCGGCTGATGGAATTGATGTTGCATTAGGTGCTTGAGTTTGACTCGGTAATGGAGTGTCATCAGGAATGATCCTAACATAAGGAGACGACTGCTGTAAATTAATGGTCTGGGTCATAGTTGGGTGTTGAAGAGATGTTGGTTGGGTAGAAGTTTGTTGAATGTTATCAAGGTTTGGGAAAAGGGTTGAGAATGATGGTACTGGAGATGTAGAAGTAGGTTGTGTAGACTGTGGTGGTGGTGGTGGTGGTATGGTAGTGTTTGGTGAAGGTTGTTGCGGTTGTGAAGTTGCAGGTTGTTTCTCCGGTGTTGCTAAGTTCTCCATTGTTTTAGATGTTGGTATAGGTGATTGTAGAATCTTGTTCTCACGATGTAGTACTCGTTTGGTATGCTTTACTGTTCTCTCGATCTCTGGGTCGAACACTAATGGTGATGACTTCCCGGAATTCCGAGTATGATGCATACACTTCCTAGATCACCTGCACAAACAAAAACAAGAAAACCTCACGTAAATCCGAACAAAAAAAAAACAAACTAAAAAGACACTATTTTTGGATTTTTGGATATTTAACTAACTAGAACTTAACACTAAACACTTTGCGCACGCCTCCCCGGCAGCGGCGCCATTTTGATGTCTGTCGTTAGTGACATGCAAAAACCGAAATAAACTAGTAGCTAGAGTAAGTCGGATATCGAACCAGAGGAGGATTGTGGAAAGTGTCGTAATGAAAAGTTTCAATTAACTACTACGGAATTGGAAAATCAGTTTGTTTGATTGTGAGAAATAGCTAAATTAACGAGTAAAAAGTGTGATTTAAATCAATAAGAGAAAAGATGGTTCCTCCAGATTTCAGGTTTTGCAGTTAACTTCAATTATGTGTTTAATCGTTACCTACATAGACATAGGTGCTAATTTCGATTAATTAATTGTGATAACCAACGACTAAGTACTCCGGTCAATACATAACGGGAGGTTATCGAATGATTATCAATTACAATTTACAAACCCTAACCCCATGTCAAATATATCCCAATTACTAGAACTCTCGGGAACTAAATGCTTAGAAATTAAGGTTTAAATAAACGTAACTATTTACAATCAAGAAATCAAATCAATGGTAAAAAGCATCGAATGCTTAGATCACCAAGTAAAACGATTGTGTCAACACATAATATCAATCAACTTACAAAAACCCTCCATCCGGAGGAAACCACAAAAAGTTTAGCCGCTCATCTCGCACGAAGAATCTTCAAAGGCTTGATTTGATGAAGAAATCATGGTTGATTCGATGATTGGATGAAGAATATTGATGTTTCTGGAGTGAAAAACCTTCAACTTTGAGTGCCCTTATGCCTTTGATCGACCCTTCAATGATAGATAATGAATACCAACATCACAAACCCTAATATACACCATATAACCTTATTTGCGTCTTTTTTTCGTAACCCCAACCATAGGCTACGGTCTGAGGACCGTAGCTTACGGTTTAGAAATTCTGACCAAACATCAGCACCCAACCGTAGCCTACGGTTGGTGAACCGTAGCTTACGGTCGGCAGATTCTTCCAAAATTGTTTTCTTCATAACTTCTTCGTTTTAGCTCCGTTTTACGCACCGTTTTCGCCCACGTCTTTGTAATTCAACCCTCTATCATGCCATATTATAATATCTTCATTTTAAATCCATTAAAATTCCCCAAAACTCATCCAATCTTCGTATTTAACCTACAAAACATCATTTTCTCATAGTTATCAAATTCCACACATATAAACAACCAAATATGCATAAGATTAGACATTAAACACATATGAATAACATTCCTAAATCCATCCATCACCCACTATCATTTTAAATTCTCCCAAAACCATGGGTACAAGGTCGATATCGAGTTCTTCGTCCTCTATAGTGAATTTGCAATTTCTACAAATCTTGCGTAACAAGTAGTTCTTACTATCGGCTATTTCTACTTCTAGAGGAACTGACATTAATTCAACTTTAAACGAGGGATGATTTACTATTTCGTTCGAAACAAACGACATGGTTGCTCCGGTATCAAATAATACATAAATCGGCATAGAGTTTAATAAAAAGATACATGAAACTACATTCGGATGAACCTTAGCTTCCTCCGATGTGATTTGGAACATCCTCCCTTTAGCCCTAGAACCCTCTTGCTTCTTATCTTCCTTTTTCGATTCTTGCTGAAGTTTAGGGCATTCCGATTTAACGTGCCCCTTTTCAAAACAATTGAAACAAGTCTTCGGGCTATTTGGACATTGATAAGACGAATGTCCCTCCTTACCACATTTGTAGCACCCCTTCTTGCCTAACAGACACTCTCCAGTATGAAGTTTTCCACAAGTTTTGCAAGGAGTAATACCACCCTTCGACTTATCTTTCCTTCCTTGCTCTTGATACTTCCCCTTTTTAGATGGACTCAAACTAGCACCTTTTTTTACTTTATCTCTTTTCACCACGTTCTTCTTGCCTCTTAATTTCAATTTCCCTATCCCGTGCCAGATTGATAAGCTCATCAAGGGTCTCACATTTCAAGGGAGTGATGAACTCCCTAAATTCAGCCTTTAATACCCCGTAAAAGCGATTGATCTTCATCCTTTCGGTTTTCACAAAATCCCCACAGAACTTCATTTTATCCATGAAAGTATTTGATATTTCGTTTATCGACTCATTTTTCTGTCGGAGTCGCAAGAAGTCTTCCTGAATCTTATCAATAGCTGACTGAGGGCAATGATATCTCATAAAGGGCTCCTTAAATTCTTGCCAAGTCATCACTTGGAGTCTATCCTCCCCTATTTCCTTACTATGTGCATCCCACCAATCCTTCGCCTGAAGAGTGAGTTGGCCCGTAGCGAACATCACCTGATCTTCCTTGTCACAACGACTTCCAATAAATACTGCTTCTATATTTGAAATCCATCTTTGGCATGCGATTGGGTCGATTTTACCATCATACGTTGCGGGATTGCACGCCATAAAGTCTTTATACGTGCACCGTCGTTCCTTGCTTTTGCTTTTAGATCCCTCTATCAATTCTTTCAGTTCTTCAATCTTGCTAGTCATCATGGCATCCACAACTCCCAACACCCGACTTTCTACTTCTTGAGCTAATCGTGGAAGATTAACTTGCATAACCCCTTCTGCCACTTCTGTGACCTTATTGATAAATGCTTCTTGACGAGCAGTATCATCATCATCAACGTTGCTTGCATCAGCCATCTACACAATATCATGTTTACATTTAATACGGATCATAAGCTTTTAACACATCATAGTTCATTAGTCCGTATTTCTTATTTACATTCTTACATTTCGAGCTTCACTTCATACATTCATCATTTATTTCATACCCTTGTGTACATTCCATTTAACGTTTAATGGTTTTATACCATTGCCATTATTTACTTAATCATTACATACTTAATTTACTTCACAATGACTTGACAAAACCGTAAATCAGGCTCCCGGGAAGTACCGTTAAATAAAATTTGGAAAATTTTAAAATTTTTGTGGGCTGAAATACACAAGCCGTCGGCGACGGCTTACTAACCCGTCGGCGACGGGCTTCTTAAAATGGCGTCGGCCATTAACCCCGTAGACAGGAGGTTAAGGCGTCGGCGACGGGTGTCTGGCCGTCGGCGACGGCCAGCCGTTTGTTAATCCGCTTCAGCTTCGTTTTTTAGCGTTTTAACTCTTTCTCGGGTCCGTTTCCAGCCGTACGGTCCCTGGAATTCGTTGTTTCGCCACCCATAATTATTACTTCACATCCTTAACTTAACTTTACATCTCAAACTCATTACATATACTTGCATTCATCGGGAACTTAAATTGTTACCTCATTGGCGATCATGGAGCGAGCACACTTTCGAATGAGCCATCGGTTTGAGTTCAAGCATCAC
Source organism: Helianthus tuberosus (assembly GCA_030545235.1). NCBI lineage: Eukaryota > Viridiplantae > Streptophyta > Magnoliopsida > Asterales > Asteraceae > Helianthus > Helianthus tuberosus. The sequence goes on along the minus strand of CM060388.1, from coordinate 50,726,283 downwards.
GTTAAAAGCTCGAATCCCTCAAACCTAGGCTCTGATACCAACTTGTAAAGACCGCTTATTCGTCTTTATAAAATAACAACTTTACTGGTTTAAAGACTTTACTTTTAACGACATTCATAAAAACTTTTAACAAAATTTGGGCATGACCCGTCCATAAGACGAGCATACCCCTGTTAAGATTATAATCAAAACTAAATACAACACTACGGTTTGTTCTACAACATACTACTAAAACCAAAACAACAAGTTTTGAAAAGTATAACTACTAACAAAGTTATGCAAAATAAACAAGTGTTTGACACAAAACATTAAAGCAATCTAGCGGAAGCGATAGGCATGACATATCAAGAACACGTGCTCGCTCCAATTCTCCAAGTCGCCTAAGATGAGGATTTACCTAGATTCACAACAAACTTTAAAAAGTTAATCATAATACTTGATTCGCTTACAACAACATCAATATAATTCCATTCGTTTATGTTCTTTCGTTTCTCTTATGCATACAATTACCCAACTAGATGGATTGGCATATACTCTCATAATGAGATGCAATGGTACACTTACGACCCGGTAACATCGGGTTGATTGCTTTCAGCATAAATCCTTCGTTCCATCCGTTAAACGGGTTGAACTTCATACATTCCTTATTGCATTCATGACCACCCGTTCTAAACGGATGGTACCTTATTCTTACTCGACTTGTTCAATTCGAACCGGTCGACTTGCATAGCTTATCGTAATCTTCGTTAACATAATCAAACCCACAAGGAGTTTGTTATTCATTTACTAATAACCATATTCATTATAACTAGGATTGTTCATCATAATTATTAACCAAAATTTAAGTAAGGTTTTGTATGCAACGGAACATACCTCGGTCTTGCGTGCCTTCCGTTTTCCTAGTGCTTGTACCTTCTTCCTTCACGCCTACATTACAACATTCATTCATTCATTTAGTTCATCTACTTCATTCTACCATTTTCCAAGTTACTCATAAATTCATCTCTTAAGCATTTCATCAAACACTTGGTAGGCATCATAATTAAGGTATAAGGTACAAGTCTCTAAAGCACATCTTTACTAGTTCATCATCACCCAACATTCATATTTATTCTAATTTTGCATAATCATTTCCTCCTACATCAATTTATCTAACATTCAAGCATTACAAACTATATCATATATCAAGATAACATACAATCACAATCATTATGATCTTCCTAATCATAACACAATTTTACAAAGTGGGTTTTCACTATAATCTTTCATGCAACCTAAAATCAAACATGATTCTTGTTCTAGGAGGCAATTCTAACTCAGATTTCCCATATATGATACAAGAAATCGAGATTGGTTGAACCCCTCATTCTACAATTCGTGATTTCAGAAAATTAAGCTTACCACTTCAATAATCGAGTTTAGATGAGTGTAAATCGGAGTTCATGCATTGGATTATCCTTGAATTTCCACTTCAATTTGCTGAATTTGGAGAACAAGGGTTTCACCTTGTTCCCCTCCTGTTTGATCGATCTAAACCACGCACATGGTGTGTGTTTGTGGGTTTACCCATTATAAATCCTTAATTATTAGAACTTTACACATTACCCCCTTCTAAGTTGATAAGTATTTAATTCAAGCATTATTTCAAATTTTTAACTTATTTCTTATCATAACCCATCAACTAGGTTACTTTTTGTTCATTTTCATTTATTCTAATTAATAACCGGTTTTTGGGGCGTTACAAGCACTAAGCTCAAATCTTGCTTATTCTTTCCACACCTCCCATTCCTACACTAGGTTTTTCATTTATCTTCCACCACAACTAAATTTGTGGTTGATTTCATATGATAAAATCTTATTTTCCGAATTATACCCTTTGGTTCGACAATTTACGCAAAAGACTCATTAAGGGCTTTAAACCCAAAAGACTTACGCCTCTCACATTTTATAATACCAGAGAGGTCTAACTCATTATTGAACTTATTAATAATCTATCATTAATGATTGTTTATCCGTTTCATCATCCGGAGGAATTTTAGTCAATTCTAGTTCTTTTAACTACGAAGTACATTTAAAAACATGTTTTGGACAAAGCGAGCACCTTTAACCCGCATTTCATTTAACTTTTATTTTGTTCTTAGAAACATAAAAGTCTCCTATTGTTTAGTATTTTAGACTCACTCAAATGCATTTTTCGCTATGAACATATCTTCGACTCTAATGGTCGTTTTACCCACACGCTAGATTCACCTCACTTGAGGTGATCTAGTATCCACCCTTAATTTGACTAACTTTAGTCATACCACAAACTCTCATCGAGAGCATGACCACTACACGTACCTGGCGCGGGTCTAAGCATTGACCCGTTAGCGATACTTTGCGATTCTATCTACAGCAATACTTGCCCACAAATCATACTTTCCTGTAAGCATGAAACTTGAAAATCGAAATATTAAATATCATTTTCAAATGGTGTTAATATCACCATTTGACCCGTTTGTCCAGTTGACTTATTTCTTGGTTCGCCTTTTTTTTACATATCGAGATACCCAAACAATGTTTATTATAAAAGAGATATCTACATACCATTTACCATTTATTTCATTCGACCCATCATGGTTCTCACCATAGGGTCAAATTACATAAAATTCGTTTCTTTATTCATTTAACTCATTATGGCTTTTACCATAAAATGTCTTTTGAAGATTTCTTGTTTATTCGTCAACACTTGACCAAATTACCGTTTTTCCCTTTCTACCATCAAATATGGTTTCTACCATTTTCACTTGTTCCGACTCGTATCGATTCGCGTCAGAACGTCGTATTCCAAGACTCATTTAAATACTAGATAACCTTGTTCTTATTCAATACTTAAGTTGATGTTCTACTTAAAGTATGTAAGCTTTACTTACCTCGCGTCCAATTTTGCTCTTTTTCCGTGCATTCGATCCGTTTGACCCGCTTCTTTACCAAGTCTCCACCTAGCTTGTCGAGCGTCAAAATATTATCATAATCCGTAAGACAATTAGATTAGTCATCATTACTTATGACTGTTTCATTTTACGGATTTCATGCCGAAACTACCATTCGACTTCATCATTGGTTAGTTTGACCTTTAGAAGTCAACTACCTTTAATCATACGATAGGCACAATTAAGTTAAATCAACATTATGATTAGAATCCATTTTAACCCATATTTCACGTAATTAGTCAAACTAGCCAATTACGCATTCCTTTCATAATTTCTTCTTATCAATATTCATTCGGGCATTTTAACAAACATCTTGTAGGCGAGATTTTATACGCATATTTTATCTAGTTATGGTCATCGTTTTAACCAAGTTTTAATATCAAAATCATGCCTCTATGTCTAGTGTACATGAACTAAACCTAGAACTAGCATCACAACATCAATGTTCATCCATTTAACACCCTAATTCAAGTGTTCATCTTCTTGTCATAAAACCCACTTAGCACACATATGGGTAATCATCGAATCCTTAGTCTTTAACACTAATTCAACAAGTTTTCGACTAGGTTTTGTTTTCTAAACATGGATTCATCCTAGTTTCACCCAAACATCAATCATTCAAGCTTGAATCTCGATTTTCATAAGTTCATCTAAAATCTCAACTTCATAAATATCAAAAATTTGACATACCTTATGATCCCCAAGCTTAGGTGATCACGAATCTGTGCTCATGCATTTGATTTGGGCTAGATTTGACCTTCAATTTTGTTGATTTGTAGAACTAGGGTTCACCCCCTTTCTTTTGTTCTCCTGGTCGCCCATACACACACACACACACTAAGTGTGTGTGTTGTGTTTTATTATTTTTTTTCTTATAAAAATTAGTTTGCCCACTTGGCATCATTAGTCCCTTGTGTCTTATTTTACTCAAAAGAAGCTATAATTCACTATTTATTACTTAATCACATATTACTAACTAGGTTAATTATTCCTAGTTTACTTAATGGGTTCGGGAAGTCATAACCCGTTTTATTTTAAGTCCCGTTAACTCGGGCCCTTTTTATGTACTTTGTTTTTTTTTTCAAAATGATTATTATCCTTTTAATTAATATTAGGTTTAATTATTTAAATCCTAATATTTACCGGGTTACTTTTTACCACTAACGGTATTTTACCCGTTCATTAATATTAACATGGTTTGACTATCAAACATGTTTTCGGGGTGTTACAAACACCCAATAACACTAGATGATGAGGCTCAACAGAGCCATGGTAATGACGTCAACTTTGAAGAAAGCCCAATGCCCCATAACATTGAAGGCCCAAATGAAGAAAGCCCAACGACATTAGAAGAACCGGTTGAAGAAAGCCCAGTTCCAGTTGAAGACGAGCCCACGGTACAATTTCGACCACAAAGAACCAAGTCCAAACCGGCCCATTTCAAGGATTTTGAAATTCAACTCCCTCCATCTTTAGACCACGAGCATTCATCACCCTCTTCCGATCATGAACCTCCAACGGTACACCCTGTTGCACACTTTGTCTCTTATGATAATTTTACTAACTCACACAAGTCTTTTTTTGGCACCCATTACTCAAAACAATGAGCCCAAATCCTTTACTCAAGCTGCCAAGGATCCAAAGTGGGTGGATGCAATGCAAACCGAAATACAAGCTCTTGAAAAGAATGGAACTTGGAGCCTTGAAGAATTACCAAGCGGGAAACGAGCCATTGACTAGAAATGGGTAAACAAAATAAAATATAAACCAAACGGGGAAATCGAGCGGTACAAGGCAAGGTTAGTGGCAAAAGGCTTTACCCAAATGGAGGGTGTCGACTTCCATGACACCTTCGCTTTGGTTGCCAACCTCGTTACTATTCGGAGCCTTCTCACAATAGCCGTAAAAAGTGATTGGCACATACACCAATTGGATGTGAACAATGCCTTTCTACAGGGTGATCTAGATGAAGACGTGTACATGAAGATTCCTCAAGGTTTTAGGCAAAAGGATGGTCGGGTTTGTAAACTCAAAAAATCACTTTATGGTATCAAACAAGCATCAAAGAATTGGTATAAAAAATTCACCAAGTTTGTCGCAACCCCCGATCCCCAATTCCCGGGAACGGGCGGACACGAACCAATTTCGGTGGTATCCGTATGTTTAACCATTTTGGCAGCAGAAATTTCATCAGGACCGTAGTTAGGAAATATTTTATCAGAGTAAAACCACCGTATTTAACAATCACATGGGTAAAACCCAAGTTTCTTATTACAACATGTTTATAGGGATAAACCCTATTTTATTTCAGTAAAACATCTATTCATTTTAGGTAACTTTATAGCCACTTCTTAAGCCTTCAGCTGGCTTCTATTTGGCTTTCACATTTTGTTACCTGAAACGCGTTTAAAACATTTTGTCAGTGGGAAATACTGGTGAGTGAATCCCAGTTTAATCAAAACAGTTTTATCAGTCTACAGTATTGAGGGCGGTCGCGCAATTACATTTGTTTCCATCTATTCAATTACCACCCACGGTACTGTCAACCCGACTTGTGGTCATGTTACTCCTCGCAAGGCAGTAACAAATTTTGTATACAAAACCCCAACATACCGACGATAATTGTAGAATACAAATACTCAATAATTGTTTAATATATTATTAATTACGTGAGGTTTTGTAAAAGCAATTTGCAAAAAGGAGATTACTCACATTGCTGTATTAGGTTTCCTTTAAGGATTTCCTGGTAATTATCTATAATTTACACAAATGTACACGTGTTAGTATAATAACCCATTATTTATATTCATGATACCCTCCCTGAGACGGCATTCCAACGACTACGTCGGGCAGAACCACGACAGCCGTTACGGAACCCTGGATCAATCGGGTAGCGTATCTATTATGTAACCGGGGTTATGATACTTACAACGGAGCAGAACTTCGTTATTTAAGGGGATATTATACCCGATTATAGTGCCTACTATCAGAAAATTCGAGTGAGAGAGAAAGATGTGAGCGAATTGAGACTGAAGCCCGAGCTCCCAATTTATAGGGCTGATTTCTCATCTCCTCGCGGCCCGCGTAAGGTGAGACCAAGGTCTACGCGGCCCGCGTAGTAGGGGTCTATGGCTTAGCTTTGACTGGTCATCACAACTAGCTCCGACACGATCGTGACACGTGGCACGCTAGGGTTCGCCCTGACTCCTTGCTGTCGCTGCCCGCATAAGCAGTAGCCAAAGGCTACGTGGCCTGCGAGCACCCATAAAATTTTGTTTTTAATTAATTTTTATAAAAATAAAGGTATTCGGGCTCGGTTTTTACATACGGGGTATATTTTAGGAATATTGGAATATTTTAATATATATTAGGGCGTCGGAAATATTTTGGAGGGTTGTTATATCCTCCCCACCTTGTTTTAGAACTCGTCCTCGAGATCTACTAAAATAGGTGTGGATATTTCCTTTGCATTTCTGATTCAAGATCCCACGTGTATTCTGGTCCTCTTTTGGAATCCCATTTCACTTTGACCAGAACTAATCTCTTGTGCTTGAGGTTCTTGACTTTATGTCTTCAATCTGTAGAGGTCTTTCTACGAATTTTAATTGCTCATTTACCTCTATGTCCTTAAGAGGTACCAATAGTGATTCATCAGCTAAGCATTTCTTGAGATTAGATACATGAAATACATCATGTATTCCTGCCATTTCCTCTGGCAGTTGTAGCTGATAGGCTATAGGTCCTATTCTTCTAATAATCTCAAAAGGTCCAACATATATGGGACTTTGCTTTCCCCTTTTTATGAATCTTACCACTCCTTTCCAAGGAGAAATTTTCAATAATACTTTATCACCTACCTGAAATTCCAATGGCTTTCGCCTGTTATCAGCATAACTCTTTTGTCGATCACGTGCTGCTTTCAGTCGTTCCTTGACTTGAATGATCTTGTCAGTCGTTTCTTGCACTATTTCAGGTCCAGATAGTTGCCTTTCCCCAATTTCTGCCCAACAGACTGGGGTTCGGCACTTTCGTCCATAAAGTGCTTCGAATGGTGCAGCATTGATACTTGTGTGATAACTATTATTATAAGAAAATTCTATTAATGATAAGTGATCGTCCCAATTACCTCCAAAATCAATTACACAAGCTCTAAGCATATCTTCCATTGTCTGAATTGTCCTTTCGCTTTGTCCGTCCGTTTGAGGATGATAAGCTGTGCTTAGATTCAACTTGGTTCCCATGGCTTTTTGGAAACTTGTCCAAAAATGAGAGGTAAAACAGCTATCTCTGTTAGAAACAATTGATAAAGGAATCCCATGTAATGAAACTATTTCATTTACATACAATTTAACTAATTGTTCCATATTAAAAGTTTCCTTCATCGGTAGGAAATGTGCTGACTTAGTTAGCCTGTCTACAATCACCCAGATTGTATCATTACCTTTCCTGGTTTTGGGTAATTTAGTAACAAAATCCATTGTTATCAATTCCCATTTCCAAACTGGCATTTCTAACTGTTGTAATAAACCTGATGGTTTCTGGTGTTTAGCTTTAACTTGTGAACAAGTTAAACACTTAGAAACATAAGCTGCTATATCCTTCTTCATTCCTATCCACCAGAAATTCTTTCTTAAATCCTGATACATTTTATCACTTCCAGGATGTATCGTATACTTAGACTTATGGGCTTCTTCTAATATACGGTGATGTAGGTTTCCTAGTTTAGGTATCCACATTCTTTTCTTATGGAATCTCCAAATTCCATCTGTTCTTTGTTCTAGTTCCTTAATCATTCATTTCAATTTCTCAGTATCATCCTTGATTACTGATTCTTGTGTTTTTTCTAATCTGCTCATTTAAATCCACTTGTAGATTTAATTTAAGAGAACGTACCCTTTTTGGCTTTTCGTGATACTTTCGGCTTAAAGCATCAACCACTACATTTTCTTTTCCTGCATGATACTGGATATCACAATCATAATCACTAAGTAATTCCATCCAGCGTCTTTGTCTCATATTCAACTCCTTTTGCCCGAAAACATATCTTAAACTCTTATGATCAGTGAAAATAGTAAACTTACTACCATAAAGGTAATGTCTCCAAATTTTCAGGGCAAAAATTATAGCTCCTAATTCTAAATCATGGGTTGAATAATTCTCTTCATGATTCTTAAGTTGTCTAGATGTGTAAGCTATAACCTTTTGACGTTGCATCAACACACATCCATAACCTAACTTAGAAGCGTCACAATAGACTACAAAGTCTTCAGTTCCTTCTGGTAACGCTAAAATGGGTGCGTTGTTTAATCTTTGCTTAAGAATTCTAAATGCTTCTTCTTGTTTTAGTCCCCATTCAAACTTAACAGATTTACAGGTTAGCTTAGTTAAGGGAATGGCTATTCTAGAAAAATCTCGAATAAATCTTCTATAATAACCAGTCAATCCTAAGAAACTTCTAACCTCGGTTGGTGACTCAGGGGTTTTCCATTTGGTAATTGCCTCGATCTTGGTGGGATCTACATGAATTCCTTCATGATTGACTAAGTGTCCAAGAAACTGTACATGTTCTAACCAAAATTCGCACTTTGAAAACTTAGCATAAAGCTTGTCTTTCCTTAGTAAACTTAAAAGTGCGTGTAAATGCCTTGCATGTTCTTCTTTACTCTTAGAGTAAATGAGAATATCATCTATAAAGACAATTATGAATTTATCCAAATATGGCTTACATATTCGGTTCATCATGTCCATAAATACAGTTGGGGCATTGGTTAAACCAAATGGCATGACAGTAAATTCATAATGACCATACCTTGTTCTAAATGCGGTTTTAGGAATGTCCTCTTCCTGTACCTTTAATTGATGATATCATGACCTTAAGTCGATTTTTTAGAAATATCGTGCTCCTTGCAACTGGTCAAATAAATCATCGATTCTCGGTAATGGATACCGATTCTTAATCGTGACCTTGTTCAATTCATGGTAATCAATGCACATACGCATGGATCCGTCTTTCTTTTTAAAAGGGGATGAACTTGGTTGTATGAATCCTTTCTCTAACAATTCATCTAACTGTTTCTTCAGTTCCTGCATTTCTGCGGGTGCCAAATGGTAAGGTGCTTTGGTAATTGGTGTTGTTCCTGGTAACAGGTGAATTCTGAATTTAACTTCTCTGTCTAGCGGTAGTCCTGGTAATTCTTCTAGAAATACATCTGAAAACTGAGATACTACAGGGGTATCTTTTAGTTCTTTTCTTTTAGTGTTAATGATTATAGAAATCAAATACACTAATGATCCTTTTCTTATACAACTTTTCGTTTTCATCACAGAGATGAATTTCGTGGATCTAGATGACTTATCTCCTTTAATTTTGATCTTTTCACCCCTTGGTGAATTTACTTGGATTGACTTTCGATCGCATAAAATACTGGCTTTATTGGCTATTAACCAATCCATTCCTAATACAACATCGAATCCTGCCAGATTCATTGGGTAAAGATTTGCACTAAACTTTTGATTTAAGAATTCTATTCTTGCTCCCTGCAAGATTTCAGAAATCCTAACGGTTTCTCCATTCGCTGTTTCTACTAAACATTCTTGTGGGAGTTTAGTTAATGCTTGATCGAGTAATTTGCAAAATGAAGTATTAATAAAACTTTGGTTTGCACGAGAGTCAAATAATACTTTAGCAAAAACATCATTAACTAAAAACGTACCGGCTATCACGTCCGGAATCATCTTAGCTTCATCTGCAGTCAGAACAAATGCTCTAGCATTTTTAGTAGTCTTATTGCCCATGGCTGGAACTAGTTTTGGACAATTTGGCCTGATGTGACCTTTTTCTCCACAGTTGAAGCACATTCCATTGTTAGGCTTCCTTTTGCAGTCTTCCTCCTTGTGTCTCGGTAACTTGCAGAAATTGCAGTAAGTGGAGCATTTTCCCGAATGCTTTTTCTTGCAGGCCTTGCAGTAGGGTGCAGATGTAGAACCTATATTTCTTCCACGTAGGGCTGGCATATCGTGTATACCCGTACACGATAAGACACGACACGACACGACACGATAAGACACGATAAGACACGATACACGAAATCACATACACGAACACGACACGACACGATAACTTATCGTGACCTTTTTTTCAAACACGAACACGAACACGACACGATATACACGAAAATTACCTGTTAATACCTGTTAACATGATTGTTCGACTGTTATACACGAAAATTACCTGTTAATACCTGTTAACACGAACAAAAACTCGAACACGACATGCTATCTGAGAGTTACAGAGGGTGTTTAGGGTTTTATTTTTTTGAATTGAATGAGGAATGAAAATAAAAAGGAATTAAGGAACCCACATGCATATGGCTTATGAGTTTTATTTAATTTAATTTCTTATCGTGTACTAACGGGTATTAACAGGTAAACAGGTATTTAACCTGTTTATACACGAAAATTAACAGGTAATATCGTGTCTACCTGTTTGGTACACGATACCTGTTAAGGCCATACACGATACCTGTTAACTTCGTGTAGGTTCGTGTCGTGTATTCGTGTATTCGGGTAAAATTGCCAGCCCTACTTCCACGGTTGGAATTACCGTAGCGAAATTCCTGAGTAAGCCTTTGAGCTAGGTTCTTCCTTTGATCCTCTTCTCGGGTACGGATTAATTCATCTGTCAAGGTTCTACAGCTTCTTCTATGGTTTGTGGTCTAGCTGCCTTGACTACATGTCTTATCTCTCCAATTAATCCCCAAATGTAACGGGAGATTAATACTGGTTCAGGTGATGCAAGGGTTGGCACTATTCTAGCATATTCAAAGAATAACTTAGTGTACCCTTTACTATCCACTCCAGTCATCCTAAGGTTTAGGAATTTATTTGCTATCTGTTCTTTTTCATTGGGAGGGCATAATTTACTTTCTACCATGTTCTTAAATTCTTCCCATTCCATATTGTAACTCCTATCACTTCCCTTAGTTTGGAGGATAGTGTTCCACCATTCTAAGGTTGAATTCTTAAACAGATTGGAGGCAAACATTATCTTATCCTCTTCAGCGCATTTGCTTATTCTTAAGACTGCCTCAGTCTTTTCTATCCAGCGTAGAGTTGCAATGGCCCCTTCATTGCCCGAGAATTCCATAGGTTTACAAGACCATAATTCTTTATAAGAACAACCATAAGGCATGGTTCTTCTTCTTTTGGGAATGGGCACTTGAAGTATGGGTCCATTGTTCACGATGTTTTCAGGTTCAGTTGGTCGCTTACTGCTATGTTTACTTTTATTACCAGCTTCCCTAACTGTCTGAATAATAAATGGCATTGCATCTATTATTCCTTGTGCCACTATGTGTTGGATAGCACTGTTATCCACTTGGTTTCCATTGTTATCATGGTTCAGGTTATCGTTATTCAGATTATTGTCATTCTGGTTTTCCGGGTTATTATCCAGGTTCTCTTGATTCACTTGGTCGGCCATCTGAATTTTAAACAATTATCACGTATTAATATCACAAGATAATATTTAATATAACCAATCACATAATACGCATTTTGGTCAAAAGCGTCGATCATTGCGACTTACTCTATTTTTATATAGTATGCATCTACTACAAACTGATACTGGAAATTAAAATTACAATACAACTAGAATGGAAATTATACTATTAGTAGTAGGCATCTGTAGTTTTTTTTCCATACACATATATTATTATATTATTATTATTACCATCTTTCTCATCACCTTCACGGATATGGATTCATCCAGAAATCCATATGACGCTCGTCATACTTCCAGACGAGTTGTTCTCCTACATACCTCATTCTCTCGCTACTTTCTAAGATTTCTTCTCCGAAAGTTCGAAGCTCTTGCAAATTTTCTGCACTCATTGGGGGAGCAGGTGCTGGTACTGGATCTGGGTACAGTGGCATGGTTTCTTCCTGAGGGTACGGAATCTCTAAGATTTCCCTAATGTATTCATCATTATCGTAGTAGCGATCTAGAGGGTCCAGACCTGGGTAAGCTGCTAGATTTGGCATGGGTAGGTCTGTCAGTTGGTAGCGTTGCACATAATCCCTATGATCATCTAACCACGGATCATAGTCTGGGTCTAAGGGATTGGGTGCTGGTACCCTAGGTATTTCCTCAGGATTAAAATCATGCATTTCAATTGATTTTCAGGGTTGTTTTCTATCTCCATTGGTTGTAATGGTTGGGGTGCTATCACTTGCTCCAGGTTTGGGTCGGCAGCTGTGGTTGCTAAAATATGGAAGTTTGCTAAACTCCTATTAAGCATGTCTTGGGTATGGGCATCTGTTTCTCTTTTAGCTGCTGCTAGCACTCGTTGTTCTTGCAACTTTTTCATTCTCTTCCTACGCTCATGTGCTCCCTTACTGAATCATCCTCTCTTTTTCTGAGGGAATGGCTCTTCAGACTGAACCTTAAACACGAATATTCCTTCTTCATCATCAGCTGAATACCCTGAGAGGGCAGGCTGTGAAGAGGTGCCTTCGCTTCTAGGCGAACCAGACAACTGACGATACGCGTCGGATGGTCCTTGGTCGCTCATACTGTAAACTAACAAATAGTCAAATAACACATAACAATAACATACAATTAGGCACGTATTTCCGTAATTTATTTCCTAACACTTCCAGTAATATTTTGGTGTCAGCAGAACACTTCTTGGCTGAATCAGTGGCTTAGCTCTGATACCACCTTCTGTCGCAACCACCTGTTCCCCAATTCCCGGGAACGGGCAGACGCGAACCAGTTTCGGTGGTATCCGTATGTTTAACCATTTTCGCAGCGAAAATATTTTATCAGAGTAAAACCACCGTATTTAACAATCACATGGGTAAAACCCAAGTTTCTTATTACAACATGTTTATAGGGATAAACCCTATTTTATTTTAGTAAAACATCTATTCATTTTAGGTAACTTTATAGCCACTTCTTAAGCCTTCAGTGCTGTCCCAGCTGGCTTCTATTTGGCTTTCACATTTTGTTACCTGAAACGCGTTTAAAACATTTTGTCAGTGGGAAATACTGGTGAGCGAATCCCAGTTTAATCAAAACAGTTTTATCTGTCTACAGCATTGAGGGCGGTCGCGCAATTACATTTGTTTCCATCTATTCAATTACAACCCACGGTACTGTCAACCCGACTTGTGGTCATGTTACTCCTCGCAAGGCAGTAACAAATTTTGTATACAAAACCCCAACATACCGACGATAATTGTAGAATACAAATACTCAATAACTGTTTAATATATTATTAATTATGTGAGGTTTTGTAAAAGCAATTTGCAAAAAGGAGATTACTCACATTGCTGTATTAGGTTTCCTTTAAGGATTTCCTGGTAATTATCTATAATTTACACAAATGTACACGTGTTAGTATAATAACCCATTATTTATATTAACGATACCCTCCCCGAGACGACATTCCAACGACTACGTCGGGCAGAACCACGACAGCCGTTACGGAACCCTGGATCAATCGGGTAGCGTATCTATTATGTAACCGGGGTTATGATACTTACAACGGAGCAGAACTTCATTATTTAAGGGGATATTATACCCGATTATAGTGCCTACTATCAGAAAATTCGAGTGAGAGAGAAAGATATGAGCGAATTGAGACTGAAGCCCGAGCTCCCAATTTATAGGGTTGATTTCTCATCTCCTCGCGGCCCGCGTAAGGTGAGACCAAGGTCTACGCGGCCCGCGTAGTAGGGGTCTATGGCTTAGCTTTGACTGGTCATCACAACTAGCTCCGACACGATCGTGACACGTGGCACGCTAGGGTTCGCCCTGACTCCTTGCTGTCGCTGCCCGCATAAGCAGTAGCCAAAGGCTACGTGGCCTGCGAGCACCCATAAAAATTTGTTTTTAATTAATTTTTATAAAAATAAAGGTATTCGGGCTCGGTTTTTACATACGGGGTATATTTTAGGACATATTGGAATATTTTAATATATATTAGGGCGTCGGAAATATTTTGGAGGGTTGTTATAAAGTTCTTGGTAAGTCTTGGTTTCGCACAATCAAAGGCCGACTATTCTTTGTTCCTGTTTAAAGGATATGGAGTGTTTTTGGCTGCACTCATCTACGTTGATGATGTTATTATAATGGGAAATGACGCAAGAAAAATTGAAGAAACCAACTCTTCCCTCGATAAAGAATTTAGCATAAAGAACCTTGGCCCGTTGAAATTCTTTCTCGGCATCGAAGTCGCCCGAACAAAGCAAGGGATGGTCCTTAGCCAAAGAAAATACACGTTGGATATCCTATAAGACACCGGCATGTTAGGTTGTCGACCGAGTTCCTTCCCTATGGAACAAAATTTTAAACTGGACAAGTGAGAAAATGAAGAACGCACAGATGAGAACCAATATCGGCGACTTGTGGGGAGACTAATTTATCTACAAGCCATTAGACCGGACATTGTCTATGCTGTCAACATTCTCAGTCAATTCGTTAGTGACCCACGAGTTAGTCACCTTGAAGCTGCTACCCGTGTCCTTCGGTACCTCAAAGCCACGCCTGGGCAAGGGATCCTTCTCACCAAAGAAGGCGGAACTAACTTGACCGCCTATAGTGATTCGGATTGGCTTGGTTGCCCCGTCACCCGAAGATCCAGAACCGGATACTTGTTGTTGTTAGGAGGGGCTCCTGTTTCCTGGAAATCAAAGAAACAATCGGTCGTCTCTCGCTCCTCCATCGAAGCAGAATACCGAGCAATGGCGTTAGTTGTTAGCGAAATTATTTGAAACTAATAATAATTAAAACAATAAATTAAAACCAAACACACACTAGTGTGTGTCTGGTTCGATCAACACAGGGGGCGACACCAGGATTCCTCCCCAAACCCTAAATTCAACAAGATGATCAAATTGAAAGTCAAAACTGGCTCGAATCAAATGCATGAACACATACAAATGATCACCAAGTTAAGGGGATCAAAAGGTATGTCGAATTTATGACATTTATGAAGTTTTCAAATTTGATTAATATTGAAGAATTCGATTTATGTATGAATTGTAGTAGCTAAGGCCGAAATTGAGATGTATGATTGCTTAGGAACAAACCCTAAGTAGAAATTTGAAGTAAAATTGCTATGATTTGAATAAATTGATGATTTACCACACTTAGACAAGTGGGTTTTGATTAAGTAGTGAAGATGATATACACATGTTTAAAATCATCATACTTGATAGTAGAAATAAGCACTTGAATAAATTACATGATTGAGTACTTGTTCTTGCATGATAGAAAAATGGGTTTTGATGATTTGATGAAATTGATGTTGTATTGGTGTTTATAAACACCATACTAACTCGTATGAATGAACTACTTGAACAAAATAGGGATTTTGTTAAGAGTTCATAATTGATTAGAAGTGGGTCTTGACACAAGAATTAAACTCATGATTTATGATTTAGTTCAATAAGAAAAGTAGTCAAAGATTCATAAGGTGTGAAAGTCATGATCTAGAATGACTATTCTAACAACCTTGTGAATGATGAATGATAGTTGGCGCTTAACAAGCTAGGTGAAGCTTGGGGAGAAAGCGGGTCGATCGAATCAAGTATGAAAAGAAAAAAAAAAGCGTAATTTAGATGTGAGGTAAGTGAAACTTACACTTTTTGTAGAATATGTGTTTGTTCTAAAAGTTTCTTATACGATTAAGATGATATTCAAGATATGGTTCCGACTCGAAACGATACGGGTCGGAGCATATCTAATGATGAAAAACCATGTTTAATGATAAAAGAGGCAAAATGGTAATTTGGTCATGAAGTGACATAAATAAAATGCGTTTTCGAATGGCTACTTTATAAGTAAACCTAAACAAATAAAAAGGGGGGGGTAAAAGAGGTGATTTAGTCACGAATAAATGGATAAAAGTCGGGGCTTAAAAACGATACCCAAGTGGCTTAAGCTATGTTGGGTTAAACGCATAAGAAACGGATTTAGTAGGCGTGACTAAATGGTAAGAAATCCGAAATGATAAATAAATTAATTTAATGATAAGCGCAAAATGTTGGTCGTCTAGACCAAACAGGTCAAATGGTAATGGTGATACCATTTGACAAATAACGACTAATAAGCACTTGTCGAGTTTTATGCTTACAGGATAAAGCGGCTTATGAATTAGCATTGCTATGAATTAGCAAATTATTGAGACAAAGTATTAAAACGGGTCAGTGTGTTGATCCGAGCCAGGTACGTACAAATATGATTGTAGTTAAACACATAGTTTCGTCAAATGAGTGGCGAAAATCCTTCGTCGTAAATGGGGGGGCTAAATTTGACCAAAAAGCCCTTGATGGGAAAATCGGACAAACGATCCTTTGAGGTTGTTTAGGAATGTGAATTATGACTATGTAATCCGTATATTTAGATAAAAGATATAGGCATACACATTTGCGGGTCAAATGCCTAAAGTGGGTCAACTGCGTAAAATGACCAACCGAAGGGTAATTTTTGGAATAGTAAATTAGTTATACAGAATCCACCACAAGGATAGTTGTGGTGGAATACAAGTAGATATTTCGGATGTGGAATTACGAAGCGCGAAAAGAAATGAGTTAGTTTTAGACTAAATCGCTTAAAATCCCTTAAACGGGTCAAAACGGATCTAGGCGCATAGCTTGTGTACTAGTTGTGTAATTCATATGAAATAGGAACCCGAGCTAAAGATTTTGTGTTAAATACGTTGGAGCATGTATTTGATGAGTTAGAAACAAGTTAGCGGCTTTAAACTTAAACGGGTCAAAAAGTGCTAAAATTGAATTTCAAGCCATTAGTTTGGATTCAAAGATTTTGTGAATTCGGATGTCGGGTTTTCACTCCATGTGATGTAGAATTAAAATACGATCACGTAGGAAAAAGAATTGTGTAAAACGGATGCGTAAATTGAAAGTTATGCACATTTTTGTGCATAACAAGTTAGTAAAACAGAGCTGGGCATCTGCAGCAAAACCAGTCGCAACATTATGGAAAATTCAAGGCGTCGCGCCACGCGACGCCGAAGGTCCTAGGCCGTCGCGCGACATGACGGGGTGTCTGTTGCTCAAAAAATTGTTATTTTAATCTTAATGCATTGCGAACTTATTTAAATACGTTTTAAGCTACGTATGACTAATCTAACTCATGTTTATGAGTTGCAGGAAAAATTCTAGTACCGGAGGACGATCAAGCTCAACGAAGGACCGAACACGTTCAAGATACAAGCTTCCGAACATTGTTAGTCGTTATTTTAAACGACGAATTTTGTCACCTTATGTGGTTTACTTGAAAGTTGTAAAAGTTTTTAATTAATCCGTATTTTCCAATGTAATCGTAATTATAATTCCGTGATTATATTCATGATAATTAACAAATTCCGCTTAAAATTAGTAAGGGTGTTACACTTACCATCAAATACATTGAACAATGCTCTTGCGGTAACCAAGAATGGTCGACCCAATATCAAAGGCACATGTTCATCCTCGTCCATGTCCAAAATCACGAAGTCAACACGAAAGACAACCTTGTCGACTTTCACTAGGAGGTTCTCGACAACTCCTCGCGGATACTTCACAATCTGATTCGCGAGTTAGATACTCATGTGTGTAGGGGCATGCGTGCTAATCGGAGTGTCGCGGTCCAGTCAAGGATAAACAAAAAAGAGCTCCTTAGTACCTTTAGCTTGATAGCTATTGGCAAAAGGGGTATCGAACCACAAAGAGTTTGTGGTCGATGTTTAAGTCTAATTGATTAACAGGGCACTTGAATAATGTACTTATATGAAGGTTGCTATTTTTCTCTTTTAAAGCTTGTTTGAAAGAAGAATCACAAAGTGATTAAAGGTTTTGTTAAGCAAAAACAAGTGTAATTCAATTGGGTGATTTATTAAAACGAATAATATAATGAGTTGTAAGCAATATGGTAAAAACAATCACACCTGGGATTGACTTAATAAGAAACTAAGGTTAGTTTCCATAAATGGTTAAATCAACTTTGGTAGTTTTCTTTATACATAGTTTGCTTTTGACATCCCAACTTTGTGGTAGTTTCCTTTTCAGCCCTAACTTTGTTATCGTTTCCTTCTTACCCTAAAACTTTATCAAATTTTATCTTTACCCTTTCTTAGCCCTTAAGTTTAGGAAATGCAATTTTTAACCATTTAACTTTTTATGAACTTTGTAAATGCCACTTTGACCCCCTCGAGAGTTTTTGGCTTGACGATATAAATTCGAGTTAGTCGGATCGCGTATAATACGTTATGATTGTACGATATAAATTCGATTTACGTCATATTTTATCCTATCGCAATGCAACTATAGGATACATTGAGTTCAATCGGATACGTCAAAACGTGTGTTTTCATATGGTTAACACATCACATAACACTTGGACTAATCCGTTCGATATTTGCGAAGTACCCGCACCGCAACGCGCGCGAGTCTTATTAGTTAAAAGAATAACTTGTATAATGGTTAATCTAGTAAACGAAAGAAATTAGCGGCCCAGTCCAAAACCCCTCGTAGCCCAGCAGAAAATAAAAACCAAGACCGACTTTGACTCACAAAGAAGGTCAAAACAAAACAAAACCACACCCTAGCTGCTCGGCCCACCAGTTAAAAAAATGAAATTTTGGTTTCTACATTTCTTTGGGTCTGTTTTACAACTTTTAAATGGTTAGGTGTTGCACCATTAAAAGATCGGAATCATTAAGGGTCTGTTTGGTATGGAGTAATGGAATGGACGAGGGAATGGAATGGACGAGGTAATGGAATGGGTTAGGTAATGGAATTGATCATTACCATTTCATGTCTTGTTTGGTTATCATGTGTGAATGGAACGAACAATTACTTTTTGTTGTTTGGTATGCGAAAAAAGACGAAGGAATAAAATCAGATAGCGGTGGTCAGTGATGGGTGATGATGGGGCGTGGTACTAGGTGTTAGTTTTAGCGTCGGCGGTGGTTGACGGTGGTGGTGGGTGGAGACGACGGCGGACGGTGACAACGGTGGTGGTGGTGGTGGATGACGGTGGAGGTAGGTGGCGGTGGTGGCAATGATGGTGGAAGGGGTGGTCGGAGGTGGTAGCAGCGGCGACGATGGTCAGAGGTGGTAGCAGTGGTGACGGTGGGTGGTGGCGGTTGATAGCGGCGGCGACGGTGATCGGAGGTGGCAGTGGCAATGGTGGCGGCGATGATCGGAGGTGGCAGTGACAATGGTGGCGACGGTGATCGGAGGTGGCAGTGGCAATGGTGGCGGCGATGATCGAAGGTGGGTGGTGGCGATGATCGGAGGTGGCAGTGGCGACGGTGGGTGGCGGCGATGGCGGTGGCGAGGACGGAGGCGGGTGGCGGCGGTAGGTGGTGGCAGCGGTGGTGGCGGGTGGCGGCGGAGGAGGTGGTGGTGGTGGTGTGTGGTAGCAACGGTGGTGGGTTGTGGTGTTGTTAATGAAGAGGGAATGGAATGGGAAAAAAACAGGGGGACAGATGGAATGATTTTAAGGGAATGGAATGCATTTTGAAATGGACGATTCCATTCCATTGACCAAGCAAACACTTTTTTCTTCATTCCCTCACAATGGTCCATTCCATTCCACCTCTTATTCCTACATACCAAATGCTACCTAAGTGTTAGCCAGTAAGAGGTCTGAATCATTAAGGTAGCGTTTGGTTTGAAGGAATAGAATGCGGAATGGAATGGATCATTCTGATGGAATGAAAAGAAACATGTTTGCTTATCATGTGGTAATGGAATTGAGCATTCCAAAAGAATGTAACTCCTTCCAAATATAACAATTTCCATTCTTTAGTATGTGGGTGTTTTTTTTTTTTTCATTCCTTCAAGGAATGGAAAGAAGTATATTATTATTATTAATTTTTTTTTTATACTTATACTTATAGTTATTAATATTCATACTAATATTAATATATCAATTTATTATTAATTTTTACCATTAATATATTTGTATTATTATTATTATTGAGGCAATTATATTTTTGTCGTTTTTAATACAGTTATGTTTCGTTACTTCGTCTTTTTTGTTTATCAAATTGTACAAAGTAATGATTCATTCTATTCACATATGAGTAACCAAACATCACAATGGAATGGAATGATCCATTTCATTCCGTTGTCCATTCCATTACCTCGTCCATTCCATTCTCTCATCCATTCCATTATCCCATACCAAACAGACCCTAAGAGCCAGTATAATGCTTAACCATTTAGAGGCAAATGTCTGGTCAATTCAGATTAGAGGTCTTAACCATTCAGACTCAGTATAATGTTTAACCATTCAAAGACAAATGTCTGAACTATTCAGACATCTGCTCGCGAAACAAACAGTCTAAACCGTTAAGTGCTGAACCAGTAAGATGTCTGAACCATTAAGAGCCTCGTTAAAAGCTAAATAAATCCTTAGTCAAGTTTACAACCGTCCTAAACATTAAAATAAACATTAAAAGAATGTCACTAACCGTCGTTATAAACCGTCCTTAAAAGAATGTCACTAACCGTGTGTCCTTAAAAAAAAGGTCACCAAGAAGAAACTTTTAATAAATTTGGAACAAAATTTCATTAAATACTTTAATAAAATAATACAACTTTCATAATATATAATAACTTAAAATTCAAAGCAACTAGCTAAAGAATGCAGAGTTTATTAGAATTTGATAGCATACAACTGAACTTAAAAACTTTAATAAGATCGTATACCACCACTAAATTTGAAACTTCCAGCCAATCTAATTAGATAAAAGTAAGGGTAACATCCCCCACGTACACAGGTTATATTTACATAATTAAAGACACAAAAACCTTAAATGACCTCGACCATAACCGACTGCAATCTTGGTCTTCAATCTCGTTAATTCTGATCATACTCAGAGAGTCAGAGCTCGCAACATCGCCTTGGTTACCTGTCGTAGAGAAAGAAATGCAACTAAGCCTAACGCCTAGAGTGAACGAATACAAGAAAAGACAAAAACATACAACTCTAACATGAAATATCATATACTAGGGGTGTGAATTTCTGACACGACCCAAAAACACGACACGAACTTAACACAAAATTCGTGGGTTTAGGTTTACTCTAAAAGGATTCGGGTCAGTTTCAGGTTGAACCCGCAAACTGTTTAGCTAAACGGGTCAGGTTCGGGTTAACCTGGCCGGGTTACAATATGTTTTATATCATAAATTAAATTGGGTGTGTATTCTACGCCTTAATTAAAACTTTAAAAGATAAATTGACATAAAATTTTATAATTTAAATGTAATTTTATTATAAACATTTGTGTGTTTTCTAGTAAAATTTAATTTTAATATATTAATTTGTTGAAAAAGATTAAAAAGTTGAAAAATTCAGGTTGAAGAGGTCGTGTTCAGGTCAACCCTCAAATATTTGGGTCGTGTTCGGGTTCATACGTATGAGACATTTTTTGGGTTTGGGTTCGTCTAAAATTTTCGGGTTCGGGTCGGGTTGAACCCGCCAACCCGTGAACACGACCCGTTTAGCTAAAATCAATAATCATCATCATGTAACTGAATTACTGAAATTTTATTCAGGTTATATATGTCTCATCTAGGTTTAATCATTCAGGTTGGTATACAAATCATGTAACTGAAATTTTATTCTGTGTTATAATCTCTAAAATCAGATTTGATGAAATCTTACTTAAATAAAATTTTAGATATTGGCAACAGGAATTTACTTAATTTAAATCAAATATGGTATGTTCAGTATAGATGAAATGTTTATGGTGGGCTTAACAACATTCCTTAAATTCGAAGTTTCGAACCAGACCAGGCTTCTAACGTTAAAACAATAGTCGGCGCAACTATGAAAATAATATATCCTGAACAAACCTTGAGGCTGCGAGTCTCGCCTGAAGAAAAACTGACATCGACTAAGGCAGAGGTAATGACTGCAGAAACAAGAAGAATGTCAGTGTTTTTTTATTTGAAACAATGACTAGCAATAATCTCCATGTAACAATTGTTGTGTAATAAACAAATACCTCTATTGGTCTATTTGGATGCAGGGGATATGAGAGATGAGGGGCCAGTAGTGAGACCCTCTTCCGTCACACCTTTCTTTAACATTCGGGCATTCTCTGATTCTCAAACTCAAAAGGGAAGGCAACAGCGTTTCTGGCAGATGTATCAACTTTGGGCATTCCCAAAAGATGAGATGTTGAATAGATGTGAGGTGTTGGAATCCCGTTGAAAGTGATTCCAGTTTATCAAATTTTTCGATGTGAAGAGTAGTAAGAGAAGAAGGGAGAAGGTGTGACACTTGACTAAAATTCGTCACGTGGCGGTCACCACATAATCTTATGTGAACAAGAGAAGCGGGGAAATTCTGATAGCCCCATTCTAAGATGGGCCTTTTCAGCTCCCCGACTTCAAGGTAAACCAATCTGGGAGGCCAAAGCCCATGAGGAAAGGAAACATCAAGCATTGGACACTTTTTGATCCACAATTGTTTTAACATGGTGAGATTGGATAGCTGAAGGTCAGGAAATGACCTTAGATTTTGACAATCTTCTATCCACCAACTAGTTAGATACGGCATTTGGAGGTCACGAAATGACTTTACGTTTTTGCAATACGCTATATACAAATGTGCGAGATTTGGCAGCGGGAGGTTAGAAAATGACTCTATGCTATCACACCATTCTATATCCAACTTGGTGAGATTTGATAGCTGAAGGTCAGAAAATGATTCAATGGTTTGACAGTCGGTTATGGTCAAAGAGGTGAGGTGAATGGAGTTACTCAACTGAGTTATCAATTTGAAACTTTTCAAGCCTTGTATAGCTACAACTTCAAGCATTGGCATGCTTGTGTTGATTATTTCCATATGCATGTAATGACCATATATAACAAGTGTCTTGAGATTTTGTCCTCCACTGGTTGTTGTTGCTCTTGAGAAGGAGACATGTCTAACTGAATTACAACCAATGATAATTAAACTCTCAATGCTATCTGGACAACACAAACGATCCATACTCGGACAAAACAACACTTCTAAACTACTAAGAGATGATAGAAGGTTGCTCCCAATGTTATCCTCATCCTCCTCTTTCTCTCCAAAACTCACCAAATTTTTACATTCATATACAAACAATTTCTTTAAATTCACAAGAACTTTACTTGCTCTTGAATATGATTCCCATAGGTATCTTATCTCGTCACAATTGTTTATGCGTAGCTCTTCAACCGCCCCAAAATTCTCTATGACATCTCTCCACACCTCATCCGTAAGCCCTAAAATTGATCCGATTATCAATTTAGTGGTTGATGAAGCTGCTCAAACCAGACTTCTCAGCACACTTTCACAACATCGATCTATTGTTAATACTCTTAGTGAAGGTAATGATTCTAGTGAGACATCAATCAAATTAGGACATTGAAGGGGTATGGTCCCAAAAAGGTCGCGCGCAGGACCATACTCCTTATTCATCAAGTTGTTTACTGCCAACCTCGCGCGCGTTACATCATCATGTATTGATCTAGCGCGAGGTCTCAACAAGAGAAAACACCACATTCAACACTTAGCATTCTGAATAAGAGCCTTCAACCACCCATACCCTGCGCGGGATACTTACGTGTTCAACAAGAGTCGCGCAGGGCTACGGCGCAGGGCTACTTCAGAAGGCACACAAGGTACAAGTGGCAGAAGAAAAGGGCCAATCCACGTCCTCCAGGTTCTGCTAAATCGTGCTCCACGATCGTCTGACGTGCAGGAGACAGAAAGTACTTAAGGACGCCTACGTGGCACCAATCACAGGGCAGAGACACCTGCCCCACGATCTCCACTTACCTGCTGATGGCAGAAGGACGGCCAGGCCGACAACTGCGACACGTGGCTCCAATCACGGTGCGCCAGCACCGGAGAACTTCTAGAAGCCACTAACGGTCGACACCAGTGAGACAAGGAGCATATCCTCTATGTTGTCGCCTTCCGGCCCAAGGCACATCAGCCCACATCCTCTTACACCTCTCCGGCTATAAATAGAGACCTCAGTTCACAGGTTAAACATTCTATTCCCTCTACTCTCACTCTTAATACACACTTATCTCCTCAAACAGTCGCTTATTCTCACGCCGGAGCCCGGTTAAGAGGGAAACCCCCATATTCCCCTCTTAACGAGTAACGATGTTCTGTTTTGCAGGATTAACGGATCATTTCGGAGCTCAGAAAGCCATAAGAAGATTAACCACTATGATAGAGACATAAACCAAACTAATTAACCATAGGATTAGTTACGTGTTTCTTCAGACATGATTTTATTTGAAGCTCTCGAAGGCATGGAAACATTACCTTGCTATTGGTTTGACCATACCTCCCAACTCAACATATCTTCAAACCTTAGAATTTTAAGTGAAGGGAATGTAACATCAGTAGTCCTAGTTAACTCCAAACCTATGACTTTAACCTCATCCATGCCTTGAATCAACAACTCCTTAAGTGAAGGTAGCCACCCAAGTTGCGGTAGAGATGTACATTTTCTACAACCGCGTAGCGATACATGAACCAATCGATGAAAAGACGGATCCCCAACCCAATTTGGAAACTCTATTCCCCCATAACACTTAACCATAAGCATTTTCAACTTATCACTATGGGGCTTTAACTCATTGAGAACATCCTTCTGAAGTGTTTCCCTTCCAGAACCATCATCCCATTTTAGCTCTAACTTTGTAATCCCTTTTAAAGATAAGTTCGCCTCTTGTGCATGCATTGAGCTTTGCACTTTGTTTAACCCCTCGATGGAAATTTCCCCATGGAGATCATTTAATCGCTTAAGCTTGTTTATTGCAAAGCCACTGTTTCCTTTGATGATGATGATCCTAGTGAGAGTTTGTAGGTTTTTCAACTCACCAATCCCCAAGGACAGCTTCTTCAGAAGTGGAGTATCCCTTATGTCAAAATGCCTCATCTTTTTAAGCTTCAAGAAGCTTTTAGGCAACTTGGTCAAACTTACACATCCAAAAACTAACAATGTTTGTAAATTATAAAGATTACCAACATTATCTGGCAACTCTAAGATTTTAGTTCGAGACAGATTAAGATACCTTAAGTGCTTCAAACTACAAATGGAATTCGGAACCTCGCTTATTTGAAAGCACCTTAAAGAAAGAACCCTTAATAGTGCTAACCGAGGAAGTAAGTCAACCAAAATCTTATTGGATAAGTAAAACCACCCCCATCTATGTTCTACCCCAACATGTATTGCCAAGAATGTTCTCAAACTTTTGGCTCTTTGAAATGCCTCAAACTTTTGGAAAGCTACGTAGTTCTCACGAATAAATGACATATGTTGATACTTGGCTAAAGCTTCCTCCACCGTCTCCATCTCCTTGTCAAACCTTAAAAAAATATTCTCCAGCAACAAATGTAGCCAGATCGTTCATGAGATCATGCATTACAAAAAAAAGATACATCATTAGGTGCAGGTTGAAAAAAGGACCTCGATAGCAATTTCTCAAAATATGCATGGCCTAAGTGTTCTGGTGACTTATTTGTAGATGACTCGTTCAAATACCCTTAGGCCATCCATAATAATACCAACTCCTCTTTATCAAACAAAAAGTCTTTATGGAACAAAGAGCAGTATGCAAACAAATGCTTCAAATCAGAAGAAAGATCATGGTAGCTAA
Source organism: Helianthus tuberosus (assembly GCA_030545235.1). Taxonomy (NCBI): domain Eukaryota; kingdom Viridiplantae; phylum Streptophyta; class Magnoliopsida; order Asterales; family Asteraceae; genus Helianthus; species Helianthus tuberosus. Next base: position 50,700,631 of record CM060388.1, on the reverse strand, counting down.
GCCTAAGTGCTGGAACAATCTCATCCGCATTTTCTAAATCCCATAACTCACTATTCAACATTGCGTATAGCGAAGAGGCAGAGCGAGACTTCATCCTCGCCTATAGACCAGCTGAAGCTACAGAACACTCAAAGTTTATCCCGAAGATTGCGTTGGCACCGCTCTCAAGAGATAAGTTACCCCCAACAGTGGGAAAATTCAATGGTTTAACCGATCCTGACGATCATGTCAGAGTATTCACAAGTGTTGGTTGTATGGGAGGATGGAATATGCCAATGTGGTGTCATTTGTTTATCCAGACGCTTACTGGGGGTGCTCGCGCTTGGTTTGACAGCCTCCCGCCTGGAAAAATCAGTTCATGGGTTGATTTCAGAACGCAATTCGTAAACCACTTCAGCCAGCAGAGACGCTATCAGCGAGATACGTCTGAAGTAACAGATATCTGGCGCAGGGAAAATGAAGGTCTAGAGGACTTCATTACACGTTTTAACAAAGAATGTCTGGAAATTGGTGGTGTGGGCGAGCAACTCATGCGCGCCCACTTCAAGAAAGCCATCCGTTGTGATAGCCTCATCAGAACTATCACTGGCAAGGATGGCATGCCCAAAGAATGGGACAAGGTGATGGAAGCCGCAAAAATAGTAGCGTAAACCGAAGAGTCGCTAGCTGGAGCCAAGAGCTCATATACCGACGATCGCTTTTCCAAGAAGAGCTCGCGCGACTACGACAAGCGCAACAAGAGCAAAGGTCAGGACTGGAAATCCGGAAGACCAAGGGGTCAAGAGGAGAGACCGCGCTACAGAGAAGATGCGCGGGAGACAATTGACAGAATTGGGTATTGAAAAGCAGTCAGGGATGATAACCGAGAAAAGCACTGGACTCCGCTCATAAAAACACCAAAAGAGGTGCTAATGACGGAGAACCAGGACTTCAAGGCTCCAAGGCCTATGACGAACAAGAAGGGGCAAGACCCGAACCTGTACTGTGATTTCCACAAGGATACAGGTCATCTGACAGATGACTGTATCAGTTTACGACAAGAGATCGAGAAAGCGCTAAAAAGCGGAAAGTTAAGCCACCTAGTGAAAAACGTGCGTAAAGAAACACGCCAGATCCAGCGCCACGATGATGGGAACCACAAGAAGGTCCGGCGCCTGGAAACCCATATGGTCAACGGACCAAGATACAGCGCTAGAGAAAAAGGAAAACGCCCTTACGAACCTTCATGGCAAGAACAGCAGGTCATTTTCCCGGTAGTGCGCGGTGGTCCTCGCGCCACACGCCCTGTTGTCATTACCGGTATCATCGGTCATTACGAAACGGAATACGTCTTCATTGACCTGGGAAGTATAGCGGACATCATCTATGAGCAATGCTTTAATCAGTTTGACGACGAAGATAAAGCGAGACTTGAACCAGTCGATTACCCTCTGTCAGGATTTTGCAATGAAATGGTCTTCCCGTTAGGCCAAATCAGCTTCCCCGTCACGTTTTCTGACGGGAAGCATTCAAGAACCACAAATGTAAACTTCATGGTAATGCCTGTCAAATCAAGGCATGATGTGTTGATTGGGAGAGAAACCCAAGGTGAATTGAACATGGTAACTTCCACACCCCACTCAGCCATCGGGTTTCCAACTGAGACGGGGGTGGCAATCATCTATGCGAAGAAAGAAGTAATGTCAGCAGAAGAGGCGCGCCCAACAAAAGCGGCGAAAGTTTCAATGACTGAGCCAGAAAAGTGGGTTTTAAACCGTAAATACCCAGAGCAAACGGTGACGATTGGTCATGCAATCTCACCAAACATCAGAACGCACCTCAAGCAACTTTTGTTCAGGAATATGGATATCTTCGCCTGGACTCCGTCTGACATGACCGGTGTCCCGCGCGACATTACTGAACATTGTCTGAACACTTATCCCTCCGTTGAACCAAAAGTGCAAAGAAGGCGCAGCTTAGGGGCGGATAAGACTAAAGCAATGAATGAGCAAGTGTGCGAGCTGCTAAAAGCAGGGATCTTGAGAGAGGTGCGCTATCAAAGCTGGGTTGCGAACCCCGTGATGGTGGAGAAGTCTAATGGAGGATGGAGAATGTGCGTCGATTATACCGATCTCATCAAGGCATGCCCTAAAGATTGCTATTCTTTGCCTGAGATCGACAAAAAGATAGACTCTCTCGCACCGTACAGATGGAAATGCTTCTTAGATTGTTACAAGGGGTATCATCAGGTTCAAATGAAGCTTGAGGACGAAGACAAGACAGCTTTTAGAACCGATCTCGGGATCTTCTGTTATACAAAGATGTCGTTCGGCCTCAAAAACGATGGCGCAACATACCAGCGCCTGATGGACAAGACCTTTGCTGGAGACATTGGGAAGCATATCGAGGTTTACATCGATGATCTGGTGATTAAAAGTCCTGAAGAGGACCAAATGTTAAAGGATATCGAGAAAACATTCAACTCGTTGAGAAGCGTGAATATGAAACTGAATCCAGCCAAATGTTCCTTTGGTATGGAGGAGGGCAAATTCTTGGGCTTCATGGTTACAAATGGTGGTTTTAGAGTCAATTCAGAAAAGTTCAAGCCATAGAGTGGATGCCATCACCGCGAACGATCAAGGAGATGCAAAGGTTGGCCGGCCGCTTAGCCGCGCTTAACCGTTTTCTGTCAAACCACGCTGCAAAATCATATCCTTTTATCAGCACCCTGCGCAACTGCGTAAAAAAGCAAGAATTCAAGTGGACACCTGAAGCAGAATTCGCTTTTCAGCAAATGAAAGAATGTTTGATAAAGCTCCTTACTCTGACTGCGTCGTTCGAAAAAGAACCACTCATCCTGTACTTATCTTCTTCGGATAAGGCAGTGGGGTCGGTATTGCTTGTAGAGAGAAATGGAGTTCAGAATCCAATTTATTATGTCAGTAGGGTGCTTACAGATCCAGAAACGAGATATCCAACGATGGAAAAGTTAGTACTTGCGTTGCTACATGCCTCCAGGAGGCTGCGCAGATACTTTACAGGTCACGTCATCTCCGTACTTACTAATTTCCACATCGGCACAATATTGCAAATGTAACAACCCTCGGTAAAATCAACACTCTCATAATATTTCCGACACCTCTGTATATTTTAAAAGACTCTCATATATCTTTTATTACACCCCGTATGTGAAAACTGAGCCCGAAATATGTTATAGCATATAAAATAAATTAAAAACAATAAAAATTAAATGGAGGCGGGCCGCGTAGACCCACCCCAACCATTAACGCGGGCGGTATGAAGGTGGATACCTGATTTAGTCTGATTTCTTAAGTTCAGGCGGGCCGCGTAATAGCCCTATTAAGTTAACGCGGGCCGCGAGAGCCCCAAAATGTGACGCAGCCCTGGGCTGCCACGTGGCCCAACACCCGGATAAGCTAGTTGTCGAATCAGCTAAGCTACGCGTTGACCATATGTTGACGCAGGCCGCGTAAGCGACCCTTACCTTTCACGCGGGCCGCGTAGAGACCAGAATCATGCACTATATAAGAAGGCAACGGGTTTTCGTTTTCCGTCGCTCATTCCTTTCATTCTAAATCACAATTTCTGTAGTAGGCTTATAATACGCGGGTATTATATCCCCCTAATTAGCGAGGTTCTGCTCCGTTGTAAGTATTATAACCCCAGTTTCATAGTAGATACGCTGCCCGATTGATTTAGGGTTCCGTAATAAATGTCGTGGTTCTGCCCGACGTAGTTCTTGGAATACCGTCTCGGGGAGGATATCATTAATATTTTCAAAGGGTTATGATACTAACCAAGGTACATTTGTATAAATTATAGATTATATCCAGGAAACCCTTACGTGAAGTCTAAGATAGCAATGTGTGGTTATCCTCTTTTTGTTAACCTTTTTGTAATGTTTTACAAAACCTTAAATGTTTTACAATGCGATTAAGCAGTGATTGAGTCTTTGTAGTTCTTCAATTACTGCCGGTATGTTGGGGTTTTGTATACAAAATTTACTACACTGTGAGTAGTAAGTCGGGGATGACAGTACGTTACCATTGGACAACGAGTTAGCCAATGAGTAATATGACCCACAAGTCAGGATTGACAGTACTGAATGAGTAATTGTGTAGAAATAAACAATGTGATCGCTCTCAATACTGTTTTTAATTGATAAAATGTTTCTTGATTAAATTGGGATTCACTCACCAGTATTTCCCACTGATAAATGTTTTTAAAACGCGTTTCAGGTAACAAAATGTGACAGCCAATTAGTAAAAAGCCAGCTGGAGAGCACTGAAGGCTTGGGAAAAATGTGGCTATAAAAGTTACCTAAAAGACGATGTTTTAAATTCAATAATATAGGGTTTATCCCTATAAAAGTATTGTAATAAGAAACTTGGGTTTTGCCCATGTGATTATTAATATTAATTATGGTGGTTTTACTCTGATAAACATTTCCTAACTACGGTCCTGATGAAATTTCCGCTGCCAAATTAAAACAAAACTGATACCACCGTCACTGAGTTCGCGTCCGCCCGTTCCCGGGGGTCAGGGATCGGGGTTGCGACAGCAAAAACCAGAGACATCTGGGCGGTTAGCAAAATGGGCGATCGAGCTGGGGGGCCACAACATTTTGTACAGGCCGCGCCCAGCCATCAAGGGTCAAGTTCTAGCGGACTTCATCACAGAAGTCCCAGAAGATAAAATCAAAGATTGTGAGATCGTTGAGATTCCCATAAGGGACACGTCTGATGAGTTATGGTTGCTGTATACTGATGGAGCCTCAAACGAAGATGGCGCTGGGGCTGGTTTGCGCCTTGTGAGCCCTGAGAAACATGAATTTACATACGCCATCAAGTTGGACTTCAAAAATACCAACAACGAGGCGGAATACGAGGCATTCTTGGCAGGCTTACGCCTCGCCATAAAAATGGGCGATCAAAATCTGCGAGCGCACGTTGATTCACTCTTGATCGCCAGTCAAATCAACGGACTATACGATGCAAAGGGCGAAGTTATGGCTTTGTATTTAGATCAAGCGAAAGAGTTGCTTCAACGATTCAAGTCCTACAAGGTAGTGCATATTAATCTCTCAGAGAACAAACCAGCAGACGCCTTGAGCAAGCTCGCTTCAACTTCTTTTCAACATCTCGCCAAAGATGTAAGAATTGAAGTACTAAAAAACCCGTCGGTTTTGCTGCGTCAAGTGAATGTGATAGAGATAGGGCAAACATCCTGGATGAGCCCTATAATCAAGTATTTGCAAGAAGGAGTACTCCCTGACAACAAGGCAGAGGCAAGAAAGATACAGAACAAGGCCTTGCATTATGAGATGAATGGCGGTATCTTGTACCGAAAATCCTTCTTGGGGCCGCTTTTGCGCTGCGTGGACCCCCAAGATGCCAATTACTTGATCAGGGAGATTCACAAAGGAATCTGCGGCATCCATGCAGGCCCACTCATGGTCGTCGCAAAAATAATGAACGCTGGTTACTATTGGCCAGGGATGCACGTTGACGCTCTAAAGGAGTTGCGCAAATGCGACTCCTGTCAAAGGCACTCGCCGAAAACCCTACGCCCAAAAAATGATCTTATCCCTGTATCCACTGCTTGGCCTTTTCAGCAGTGGGGGATTGATATGGTGGGACCTTTCCCTGAAGCTCCTGGCGCCGTCAAGTTCATAATCGTGGTCGTCGATTAATTGATAAAATGTTTCTTGATTAAACTGGGATTCACTCACCAGTATTTCCCACTAACAAATGTTTTTAAAACGCGTTTCAGGTAACAAAATGTGACAGCCAATTAGTAAAAAGCCAGCTGGAGAGCACTGAAGGCTTGGGAAAAATGTGGCTATAAAAGTTACCTAAAAGACGATGTTTTAAATTCAATAATATAGGGTTTATCCCTATAAAAGTATTGTAATAAGAAACTTGGGTTTTGCCCATGTGGTTATTAATATTAATTATGGTGGTTTTACTCTGATAAACATTTCCTAACTACGGTCTTGATGAAATTTCTGCTGCCAAATTAAAACCAAACTGATACCACCGTCACTGAGTTCGCGTCCACCCGTTCCCGGGGGTCAGGGATCAGGGGTTGCGACAGGAGGTGGTATCAGAGCCTAGCCACTGGTCTGAGCCAAAGAAGTGTTCTGCTGACACTTAAAAATTTAATTTTGTGTTAGGAAATAAATTACGAAAATAGGTGCATAACTATATTTATTTATTATGTGTTATTTGACTATTTGTTAGTTTACAGTATGAGTGATCAAGGACATTCAGACATGAGTCGTCAGTTGTCTGATTCACCTAGGAGTGAAGGTACCTCATCACAACCTGCCCTTTCTGGGTATTCTGCTGATCAGGAAGACGGAATGTTTGCTTTTAAAGCTCAGTCAGAAGAGCCATTCCCTCCTAAGAAACGAGGATGGTTCAGTAAGGAAGCCTTTGCTCGTAGGAAAAGAATGCGAAAGTTGCAACAGCAAAGAGCCTTAGCAGCTATTAAGCGAGAGACGGATACCCATACACAGGATATGCTTAATAGAAGCCTAGCAAATTTCCATATCCTAGCTACAACTGCTGCTGACCCAAGTCTGGAACAATTAGTAGCCCCACAACCATAATTGCAAATCCCTGACCAACCCATGGAGATAGAAAACCCGGAAAACCAGGTGAAGATGCATGATTTCAACCTAGAAGAAATCCCTAGAGTACCAGCACCTAACCCTCTAGACCCAAATTACGACCCCTGGTGGGACGATAATAGGGATTTTGTGCAACGTTACCCAATCCATGAAGACACACCTATACAGAACATAGAAGCCTACCCAGGTATGGACCTTTTAGATCCCTATTACCAATATGATTATATTAGGGAGATCTTAGAAGATCCTTACCGATTTCAGGCACTTTCACCCCCATATCAGGAACCAGCACCCCAGATTCCAAACCCAGTCCTAGAACCTACACCCCCAATGAGTGCAGAAAACGTGCAAGAACTTAGGACTTTTGGGGAGGAAATTTTAGAAAGCAGTGAGAGAATGAGACAGGTGGGAGAGCGTCTCGTATGGAAATACGATGAGCGCAATATGGATTTCTGGATAAATCCATATCCATGATGTGATAGAGGAGACAGTAATAGTAAGAATAATATAATATAATAAAATAAAAATAAAATAAAATATGTGTGTACGGATGCATATTACTATTAGTGTGATTCTATTTCTGTTGGTATTGTAATTTTTATTTCAGTACTAAAGTGTAATAGATGCATAATAGTATATGGAAATAGAGTAAAAGTCGCAATGATCGACGTTTTTGGCTAAATTTCGTATCATGTGATTGACTATATTAAATATTATCTTGTGATATTAATATGGGATAAATGTTTAAAATTCAGATGGCCGACGAAGGAAATCAAGGAAATCTGAATAATGATAACCAGAGTAACATTAACGTGGTTAATGAGAATCCAAGTATCAATAACAATGGAAACCAAATGGATAATAGTGTTGTTCAACACATAGTGGCACAAGGAATCATAGATGCCATGCCATTTATTATTCAAACTGTTCAAGAAGCGAATAATAAAAGTAAGCATAGCAGTAAGCGACCCATCGAACCCGAAAACAGCGTGAACAATGGACCTGTACTTCAAATGCCTATTCCTAAAAGGAGAAGAACCGTGTCTTACGGTTGTTCTTATAAAGAATTCTGGTCTTGTAAACCAATGGAATTCTCGGGCAATGAAGGGGCCATTGCAACCCTACGTTGGATAGAAAAGACTGAGGCAGTCTTAAGAATAAGCAAGTGTGCTGAAGAAGATAAGATACTGTTTGCTTCTAATCTGTTTAAGAATTCAGCATTAGAATGGTGGAACACTATCCTCCAATCAAGAGGAAGTGATAGAACTTACAATATGGAATGGGAAGAATTTAAGAACAAGGTAGAAAGGAAGTTCTGCCCACCTAATGAAAAGGAGCAGATAGCAAACAAATTCCTAAACCTTAGGATGACTGGTGTGGATAGTAAGGGATACACTAAAATATTTTTTGAATATGCTAGAATAATGCCAACCCTTGCATCACCAGAGCCAGTATTAATCTCCCGTTACATCTGGGGATTAATTGGAGAGATTAGACACGTAGTCAAGGCAGCTAGACCTCAAACAATAGAAGAAGCTGTAGAACTAGCAAATACCTTGACAGATGAATTAGTTCGTACCCGAGAGGAGGATCAAAGGAGGAACCTAACCCAGAAACTTACACAAGAATTTCGTTCTAACCATGGAAGAAATATAGGTTCTACCTCTGCACCTTACTGTAAGAATTGCAAAAGAAATCATTCAGGAAGATGCTCTATATACTGTAACTTTTGCAAAATATCGGGACATAAGGAAGAAAACTGCAAGAAGAAAGCTAATAACAAGATATGTTACAACTGTGGAGAACAAGGTCATATCAAGCTTAATTGTCCAAAATTAGTTCATGCTGCAAACAACAAGAATACTCAAAATGCTAGAGCATTTGTCCTAACTGCAGATGAAGCCAAGATGATTCCAGATGTCATAGCTGGTACGTTTTTAGTTAATGATATTTTTGCTAAAGTATTATTTGACTCTGGTGCGAACCAAAGTTTTATTAATACATCATTTTGCAAATTCCTAAATCAATCATTAACTAAACTACCACAAGAATGCTTAGTGGAGACAGCCAATGGAGTAACCATTAGAATTTCTGAAATCTTGCAGGGAGCAAGTATAGAAATTTTAAATCAGAAATTTATTGCAAATCTTTATCCTATGAATCTGGCAGGATTTGATGTTGTTTTAGGAATGGATTGGTTAGTAGCCAACAAAGCCAGTATTTTATGTGATCAAAAGTCAATCCAAATAAATTCACCAAAAGGTAAAACAATTACAATAAAAGGAGATAAACCAAATAGATCCACAAAATTCATCTCTGTGATGAAAACTGCAAGTTATATAAGAAAAAGTTCTATAGTGTATTTGATTTCTATAATCACTAACACTAAAGGAAAAGATTTAAAAGATATTCCACTAGTATCTCAGTTTTCAGATGTATTTCCAGAAGAATTTCCAGGACTGCCACCAAATAGAGAAGTTGAATTCAGGATCCATTTGATACCAGGAACGGCACCGATTGCCAAAGCACCTTATCGTTTGGCACCTGCAAAAATGCAAGAATTAAAGAAACAATTAAACGAATTGTTAGAGAAAGGATTCATACAGCCAAGTTCATCGCCATGGTGAGCGCCGATTCTATTTGTTAAAAGAAGGAAGGATCAATGCGTATGTGCATTGATTACCGTGAATTAAACAAGGTTACGATTAAGAACCGGTACCCATTACCGAGAATCGATGATCTGTTTGATCAATTGCAAGGAGCGCGATTTTTCTCAAAAATAGATTTAAGATCAGGATATCATCAATTAAAGGTACAGGAAGAGGATATTCCTAAAACCACATTCAGAACAAGGTATGGACATTATGAATTTACTGTCATGCCATTTAGTTTAACCAATGCCCCAGCTGCATTCATGGACATGATGAACCGAATATGTAAGCCATATTTGGATAAATTCATAATTGTTTTCATAGATGATATTCTAATTTACTCTAAGAATAAAGAAGATCATGCAAAGCATTTGCAAGCACTTTTAAGTTTATTAAGAAAGGAAAAGCTTTATGCTAAATTTTCTAAGTGCGAATTTTGGTTAGAACAGGTACAGTTTCTTGGACATTTAGTCAATCATGAAGGAATTCATGTGGATCCCACAAAGATCGAGGCGATTACTAAATGGAAAACCCCTGAATCACCAACTGAGGTTAGAAGTTTCTTAGGATTAGCTGGGTATTATAGAAGATTTATTCTAGATTTTTCTAGAATAGCCATTCCTTTAACTAAGCTAACCTGTAAATCTGTTAAGTTTGAATGGGGATTAAAACAAGAACAAGCTTTTAGAATTCTTAAGCAAAGATTAACCCATACACCCATATTAGCGTTACCAGAAGGAACTGAAGATTTTGTAGTATATTGTGACGCTTCTAAATTAGGTTATGGATGTGTATTGATGCAACGACAAAAGGTTATAGCTTATGCATCTAGACAACTTAAGAATCATGAAGAGAATTATTCAACCCATGATTTAGAATTAGGAGCTATAATTTTTGCTCTTAAGATTTGGAGACATTACATTTATGGTAGTAAGTTTACCATATTCACTGATCATAAGAGTTTAAGGTATATATTTCAGCAAAAGGAGTTGAATATGAGACAAAGACGCTGGATGGAGATGCTTAGTGATTATGATTGTGATATCCAGTATCATGAAGGAAAAGCAAATGTAGTAGCAGATGCTTTAAGTCGAAAGTATCATGAAAATCCAAAAAGGGTACGTTCTCTTAAATTAAATCTACAAGTAGATTTAAATAATCAGATAAGAGAAGCACAAGAATCAGTAATCAAGGATGATACTAAAAAATTAAAAGGTATGCTAAAAGAATTAGAGCAAGGAATAGATGGAATTTGGAAATTCCATAAAAAGAGAATGTGGATACCTAAATTAGGAAATCTACGTTATCGTATTTTAGAAGAAACCCATAAATCTAAGTATACGATGCATCCAGGAAATGATAAAATGTACCAGGATTTAAGGAAAAATTTCTGGTGCATAGGAATGAAGAAGGACATAGCAGCCTATGTTTCTAAATGTTTAACTTGTTCTCAAGTTAAAGCTGAACACCAGAAACCCTCCGGATTTCTACAACAGTTAGAAATGCCAGTGTGGAAATGGGAATTAATAACAATGGATTTTGTTACTAAATTACCCAAAACAAAGAAAGGAAATGATACAATCTGGGTGATTGTAGATAGGCTAACCAAGTCAGCTCATTTCTTACCAATGAAGGAAACTTTTAGTATGGAACAATTAGCTAAATTATATGTAAATGAAATTGTTTCTTTACATGGCATTCCTTTATCAATTGTTTCTGATAGAGATAGCCGATTTACCTCTCATTTTTGGTCAAGTTTCCAAAAGGCAATGGGAACCAAGTTAAAATTGAGCACAGCTTATCATCCTCAAACAGATGGACAAAGCAAAAGAACTATTCAAACGATGGAAGATATGCTTAGAGCCTGTGTAATTGATTTTGGAGGTAATTGGGACGAACACTTACCTTTAATAGAATTTTCTGACAATAATAGTTATCACACAAGTATCAATGCTGCACCATTTGAAGCACTTTATGGACGAAAGTGCCGAACCCCAGTCTGTTGGGCAGAAATTGGGGAGAAGCAACTATCTGGACCTGAGATAGTGCAAGAAACAACTAATAAGATTATTCAAGTCAAGGAACGACTGAAAGCAGCACGTGATCGACAGAAGAGTTATGCTGATAACCGACGCAAGCCATTGGAGTTTAAAGTAGGGGATAAAGTATTGTTGAAAGTCTCTCCTTGGAAAGGAGTAGTAAGATTCATCAAACAAGGAAAACTAAGTCCCAGGTATGTTGGACCTTTTGAGACTATTAAAAGAATAGGACCTGTAGCCTATAAACTACAACTGCCAGAGGAAATGGCAGGAATACATGATGTATTTCATGTATCTAATCTCAAGAAATGTTTAGCTGATGAATCACTAATAGTACCTCTTAAGGATATAGAGGTAAATGAACAACTCAAATTTGTAGAAATGCCTCTACAAATTGAAGACAGGAAAGTCAAGAATCTCAAACACAAGAGATTAGTTCTGGTTAAAGTGAAGTGGGACTCCAAAAGAGGACCTGAGTACACATGGGAACTTGAATCTGAAATGCAAAGGAAATATCCGCACTTGTTCCAGTAGATCTCGCGGACGAGCTCTAAAACAAGGTGGGGAGAATGTAACAACCCTCGGTAAAATCAACACTCTCATAATATTTCCGACACCTCTGTATATTTTAAAAGACTCTCATATATCTTTTATTACACCCCGTATGTGAAAACTGAGCCCGAAATATGTTATAGCATATAAAATAAATTAAAAACAATAAAAATTAAATGGAGGCGGGCCGCGTAGACCCACCCCAACCATTAACGCGGGCGGTATGAAGGTGGATACCTGATTTAGTCTGATTTCTTAAGTTCAGGCGGGCCGCGTAATAGCCCTATTAAGTTAACGCGGGCCGCGAGAGCCCCAAAATGTGACGCAGCCCTGGGCTGCCACGTGGCCCAACACCCGGATAAGCTAGTTGTCGAATCAGCTAAGCTACGCGTTGACCATATGTTGACGCGGGCCGCGTAAGCGACCCTTACCTTTCACGCGGGCCGCGTAGAGACCAGAATCATGCACTATATAAGAAGGCAACGGGTTTTCGGTTTCCGTCGCTCATTCCTTTCATTCTAAATCACAATTTCTGTAGTAGGCTTATAATACGCGGGTATTATATCCCCCTAATTAGCGAGGTTCTGCTCCGTTGTAAGTATTATAACCCCAGTTTCATAGTAGATACGCTGCCCGATTGATTTAGGGTTCCGTAATAAATGTCGTGGTTCTGCCCGACGTAGTTCTTGGAATACCGTCTCGGGGAGGATATCATTAATATTTTCAAAGGGTTATGATACTAACCAAGGTACATTTGTATAAATTATAGATTATATCCAGGAAACCCTTACGTGAAGTCTAAGATAGCAATGTGTGGTTATCCTCTTTTTGTTAACCTTTTTGTAATGTTTTACAAAACCTTAAATGTTTTACAATGCGATTAAGCAGTGATTGAGTCTTTGTAGTTCTTCAATTACTGCCGGTATGTTGGGGTTTTGTATACAAAATTTACTACACTGTGAGTAGTAAGTCGGGGATGACAGTACGTTACCATTGGACAACGAGTTAGCCAATGAGTAATATGACCCACAAGTCAGGATTGACAGTACTGAATGAGTAATTGTGTAGAAATAAACAATGTGATCGCTCTCAATACTGTTTTTAATTGATAAAATGTTTCTTGATTAAATTGGGATTCACTCACCAGTATTTCCCACTGATAAATGTTTTTAAAACGCGTTTCAGGTAACAAAATGTGACAGCCAATTAGTAAAAAGCCAGCTGGAGAGCACTGAAGGCTTGGGAAAAATGTGGCTATAAAAGTTACCTAAAAGACGATGTTTTAAATTCAATAATATAGGGTTTATCCCTATAAAAGTATTGTAATAAGAAACTTGGGTTTTGCCCATGTGATTATTAATATTAATTATGGTGGTTTTACTCTGATAAACATTTCCTAACTACGGTCCTGATGAAATTTCCGCTGCCAAATTAAAACAAAACTGATACCACCGTCACTGAGTTCGCGTCCGCCCGTTCCCGGGGGTCAGGGATCGGGGTTGCGACAGCAAAAACCAGAGACATCTGGGCGGTTAGCAAAATGGGCGATCGAGCTGGGGGGCCACAACATTTTGTACAGGCCGCGCCCAGCCATCAAGGGTCAAGTTCTAGCGGACTTCATCACAGAAGTCCCAGAAGATAAAATCAAAGATTGTGAGATCGTTGAGATTCCCATAAGGGACACGTCTGATGAGTTATGGTTGCTGTATACTGATGGAGCCTCAAACGAAGATGGCGCTGGGGCTGGTTTGCGCCTTGTGAGCCCTGAGAAACATGAATTTACATACGCCATCAAGTTGGACTTCAAAAATACCAACAACGAGGCGGAATACGAGGCATTCTTGGCAGGCTTACGCCTCGCCATAAAAATGGGCGATCAAAATCTGCGAGCGCACGTTGATTCACTCTTGATCGCCAGTCAAATCAACGGACTATACGATGCAAAGGGCGAAGTTATGGCTTTGTATTTAGATCAAGCGAAAGAGTTGCTTCAACGATTCAAGTCCTACAAGGTAGTGCATATTAATCTCTCAGAGAACAAACCAGCAGACGCCTTGAGCAAGCTCGCTTCAACTTCTTTTCAACATCTCGCCAAAGATGTAAGAATTGAAGTACTAAAAAACCCGTCGGTTTTGCTGCGTCAAGTGAATGTGATAGAGATAGGGCAAACATCCTGGATGAGCCCTATAATCAAGTATTTGCAAGAAGGAGTACTCCCTGACAACAAGGCAGAGGCAAGAAAGATACAGAACAAGGCCTTGCATTATGAGATGAATGGCGGTATCTTGTACCGAAAATCCTTCTTGGGGCCGCTTTTGCGCTGCGTGGACCCCCAAGATGCCAATTACTTGATCAGGGAGATTCACAAAGGAATCTGCGGCATCCATGCAGGCCCACTCATGGTCGTCGCAAAAATAATGAACGCTGGTTACTATTGGCCAGGGATGCACGTTGACGCTCTAAAGGAGTTGCGCAAATGCGACTCCTGTCAAAGGCACTCGCCGAAAACCCTACGCCCAAAAAATGATCTTATCCCTGTATCCACTGCTTGGCCTTTTCAGCAGTGGGGGATTGATATGGTGGGACCTTTCCCTGAAGCTCCTGGCGCCGTCAAGTTCATAATCGTGGTCGTCGATTAATTGATAAAATGTTTCTTGATTAAACTGGGATTCACTCACCAGTATTTCCCACTAACAAATGTTTTTAAAACGCGTTTCAGGTAACAAAATGTGACAGCCAATTAGTAAAAAGCCAGCTGGAGAGCACTGAAGGCTTGGGAAAAATGTGGCTATAAAAGTTACCTAAAAGACGATGTTTTAAATTCAATAATATAGGGTTTATCCCTATAAAAGTATTGTAATAAGAAACTTGGGTTTTGCCCATGTGGTTATTAATATTAATTATGGTGGTTTTACTCTGATAAACATTTCCTAACTACGGTCTTGATGAAATTTCTGCTGCCAAATTAAAACCAAACTGATACCACCGTCACTGAGTTCGCGTCCACCCGTTCCCGGGGGTCAGGGATCAGGGGTTGCGACAGGAGGTGGTATCAGAGCCTAGCCACTGGTCTGAGCCAAAGAAGTGTTCTGCTGACACTTAAAAATTTAATTTTGTGTTAGGAAATAAATTACGAAAATAGGTGCATAACTATATTTATTTATTATGTGTTATTTGACTATTTGTTAGTTTACAGTATGAGTGATCAAGGACATTCAGACATGAGTCGTCAGTTGTCTGATTCACCTAGGAGTGAAGGTACCTCATCACAACCTGCCCTTTCTGGGTATTCTGCTGATCAGGAAGACGGAATGTTTGCTTTTAAAGCTCAGTCAGAAGAGCCATTCCCTCCTAAGAAACGAGGATGGTTCAGTAAGGAAGCCTTTGCTCGTAGGAAAAGAATGCGAAAGTTGCAACAGCAAAGAGCCTTAGCAGCTATTAAGCGAGAGACGGATACCCATACACAGGATATGCTTAATAGAAGCCTAGCAAATTTCCATATCCTAGCTACAACTGCTGCTGACCCAAGTCTGGAACAATTAGTAGCCCCACAACCATAATTGCAAATCCCTGACCAACCCATGGAGATAGAAAACCCGGAAAACCAGGTGAAGATGCATGATTTCAACCTAGAAGAAATCCCTAGAGTACCAGCACCTAACCCTCTAGACCCAAATTACGACCCCTGGTGGGACGATAATAGGGATTTTGTGCAACGTTACCCAATCCATGAAGACACACCTATACAGAACATAGAAGCCTACCCAGGTATGGACCTTTTAGATCCCTATTACCAATATGATTATATTAGGGAGATCTTAGAAGATCCTTACCGATTTCAGGCACTTTCACCCCCATATCAGGAACCAGCACCCCAGATTCCAAACCCAGTCCTAGAACCTACACCCCCAATGAGTGCAGAAAACGTGCAAGAACTTAGGACTTTTGGGGAGGAAATTTTAGAAAGCAGTGAGAGAATGAGACAGGTGGGAGAGCGTCTCGTATGGAAATACGATGAGCGCAATATGGATTTCTGGATAAATCCATATCCATGATGTGATAGAGGAGACAGTAATAGTAAGAATAATATAATATAATAAAATAAAAATAAAATAAAATATGTGTGTACGGATGCATATTACTATTAGTGTGATTCTATTTCTGTTGGTATTGTAATTTTTATTTCAGTACTAAAGTGTAATAGATGCATAATAGTATATGGAAATAGAGTAAAAGTCGCAATGATCGACGTTTTTGGCTAAATTTCGTATCATGTGATTGACTATATTAAATATTATCTTGTGATATTAATATGGGATAAATGTTTAAAATTCAGATGGCCGACGAAGGAAATCAAGGAAATCTGAATAATGATAACCAGAGTAACATTAACGTGGTTAATGAGAATCCAAGTATCAATAACAATGGAAACCAAATGGATAATAGTGTTGTTCAACACATAGTGGCACAAGGAATCATAGATGCCATGCCATTTATTATTCAAACTGTTCAAGAAGCGAATAATAAAAGTAAGCATAGCAGTAAGCGACCCATCGAACCCGAAAACAGCGTGAACAATGGACCTGTACTTCAAATGCCTATTCCTAAAAGGAGAAGAACCGTGTCTTACGGTTGTTCTTATAAAGAATTCTGGTCTTGTAAACCAATGGAATTCTCGGGCAATGAAGGGGCCATTGCAACCCTACGTTGGATAGAAAAGACTGAGGCAGTCTTAAGAATAAGCAAGTGTGCTGAAGAAGATAAGATACTGTTTGCTTCTAATCTGTTTAAGAATTCAGCATTAGAATGGTGGAACACTATCCTCCAATCAAGAGGAAGTGATAGAACTTACAATATGGAATGGGAAGAATTTAAGAACAAGGTAGAAAGGAAGTTCTGCCCACCTAATGAAAAGGAGCAGATAGCAAACAAATTCCTAAACCTTAGGATGACTGGTGTGGATAGTAAGGGATACACTAAAATATTTTTTGAATATGCTAGAATAATGCCAACCCTTGCATCACCAGAGCCAGTATTAATCTCCCGTTACATCTGGGGATTAATTGGAGAGATTAGACACGTAGTCAAGGCAGCTAGACCTCAAACAATAGAAGAAGCTGTAGAACTAGCAAATACCTTGACAGATGAATTAGTTCGTACCCGAGAGGAGGATCAAAGGAGGAACCTAACCCAGAAACTTACACAAGAATTTCGTTCTAACCATGGAAGAAATATAGGTTCTACCTCTGCACCTTACTGTAAGAATTGCAAAAGAAATCATTCAGGAAGATGCTCTATATACTGTAACTTTTGCAAAATATCGGGACATAAGGAAGAAAACTGCAAGAAGAAAGCTAATAACAAGATATGTTACAACTGTGGAGAACAAGGTCATATCAAGCTTAATTGTCCAAAATTAGTTCATGCTGCAAACAACAAGAATACTCAAAATGCTAGAGCATTTGTCCTAACTGCAGATGAAGCCAAGATGATTCCAGATGTCATAGCTGGTACGTTTTTAGTTAATGATATTTTTGCTAAAGTATTATTTGACTCTGGTGCGAACCAAAGTTTTATTAATACATCATTTTGCAAATTCCTAAATCAATCATTAACTAAACTACCACAAGAATGCTTAGTGGAGACAGCCAATGGAGTAACCATTAGAATTTCTGAAATCTTGCAGGGAGCAAGTATAGAAATTTTAAATCAGAAATTTATTGCAAATCTTTATCCTATGAATCTGGCAGGATTTGATGTTGTTTTAGGAATGGATTGGTTAGTAGCCAACAAAGCCAGTATTTTATGTGATCAAAAGTCAATCCAAATAAATTCACCAAAAGGTAAAACAATTACAATAAAAGGAGATAAACCAAATAGATCCACAAAATTCATCTCTGTGATGAAAACTGCAAGTTATATAAGAAAAAGTTCTATAGTGTATTTGATTTCTATAATCACTAACACTAAAGGAAAAGATTTAAAAGATATTCCACTAGTATCTCAGTTTTCAGATGTATTTCCAGAAGAATTTCCAGGACTGCCACCAAATAGAGAAGTTGAATTCAGGATCCATTTGATACCAGGAACGGCACCGATTGCCAAAGCACCTTATCGTTTGGCACCTGCAAAAATGCAAGAATTAAAGAAACAATTAAACGAATTGTTAGAGAAAGGATTCATACAGCCAAGTTCATCGCCATGGTGAGCGCCGATTCTATTTGTTAAAAGAAGGAAGGATCAATGCGTATGTGCATTGATTACCGTGAATTAAACAAGGTTACGATTAAGAACCGGTACCCATTACCGAGAATCGATGATCTGTTTGATCAATTGCAAGGAGCGCGATTTTTCTCAAAAATAGATTTAAGATCAGGATATCATCAATTAAAGGTACAGGAAGAGGATATTCCTAAAACCACATTCAGAACAAGGTATGGACATTATGAATTTACTGTCATGCCATTTAGTTTAACCAATGCCCCAGCTGCATTCATGGACATGATGAACCGAATATGTAAGCCATATTTGGATAAATTCATAATTGTTTTCATAGATGATATTCTAATTTACTCTAAGAATAAAGAAGATCATGCAAAGCATTTGCAAGCACTTTTAAGTTTATTAAGAAAGGAAAAGCTTTATGCTAAATTTTCTAAGTGCGAATTTTGGTTAGAACAGGTACAGTTTCTTGGACATTTAGTCAATCATGAAGGAATTCATGTGGATCCCACAAAGATCGAGGCGATTACTAAATGGAAAACCCCTGAATCACCAACTGAGGTTAGAAGTTTCTTAGGATTAGCTGGGTATTATAGAAGATTTATTCTAGATTTTTCTAGAATAGCCATTCCTTTAACTAAGCTAACCTGTAAATCTGTTAAGTTTGAATGGGGATTAAAACAAGAACAAGCTTTTAGAATTCTTAAGCAAAGATTAACCCATACACCCATATTAGCGTTACCAGAAGGAACTGAAGATTTTGTAGTATATTGTGACGCTTCTAAATTAGGTTATGGATGTGTATTGATGCAACGACAAAAGGTTATAGCTTATGCATCTAGACAACTTAAGAATCATGAAGAGAATTATTCAACCCATGATTTAGAATTAGGAGCTATAATTTTTGCTCTTAAGATTTGGAGACATTACATTTATGGTAGTAAGTTTACCATATTCACTGATCATAAGAGTTTAAGGTATATATTTCAGCAAAAGGAGTTGAATATGAGACAAAGACGCTGGATGGAGATGCTTAGTGATTATGATTGTGATATCCAGTATCATGAAGGAAAAGCAAATGTAGTAGCAGATGCTTTAAGTCGAAAGTATCATGAAAATCCAAAAAGGGTACGTTCTCTTAAATTAAATCTACAAGTAGATTTAAATAATCAGATAAGAGAAGCACAAGAATCAGTAATCAAGGATGATACTAAAAAATTAAAAGGTATGCTAAAAGAATTAGAGCAAGGAATAGATGGAATTTGGAAATTCCATAAAAAGAGAATGTGGATACCTAAATTAGGAAATCTACGTTATCGTATTTTAGAAGAAACCCATAAATCTAAGTATACGATGCATCCAGGAAATGATAAAATGTACCAGGATTTAAGGAAAAATTTCTGGTGCATAGGAATGAAGAAGGACATAGCAGCCTATGTTTCTAAATGTTTAACTTGTTCTCAAGTTAAAGCTGAACACCAGAAACCCTCCGGATTTCTACAACAGTTAGAAATGCCAGTGTGGAAATGGGAATTAATAACAATGGATTTTGTTACTAAATTACCCAAAACAAAGAAAGGAAATGATACAATCTGGGTGATTGTAGATAGGCTAACCAAGTCAGCTCATTTCTTACCAATGAAGGAAACTTTTAGTATGGAACAATTAGCTAAATTATATGTAAATGAAATTGTTTCTTTACATGGCATTCCTTTATCAATTGTTTCTGATAGAGATAGCCGATTTACCTCTCATTTTTGGTCAAGTTTCCAAAAGGCAATGGGAACCAAGTTAAAATTGAGCACAGCTTATCATCCTCAAACAGATGGACAAAGCAAAAGAACTATTCAAACGATGGAAGATATGCTTAGAGCCTGTGTAATTGATTTTGGAGGTAATTGGGACGAACACTTACCTTTAATAGAATTTTCTGACAATAATAGTTATCACACAAGTATCAATGCTGCACCATTTGAAGCACTTTATGGACGAAAGTGCCGAACCCCAGTCTGTTGGGCAGAAATTGGGGAGAAGCAACTATCTGGACCTGAGATAGTGCAAGAAACAACTAATAAGATTATTCAAGTCAAGGAACGACTGAAAGCAGCACGTGATCGACAGAAGAGTTATGCTGATAACCGACGCAAGCCATTGGAGTTTAAAGTAGGGGATAAAGTATTGTTGAAAGTCTCTCCTTGGAAAGGAGTAGTAAGATTCATCAAACAAGGAAAACTAAGTCCCAGGTATGTTGGACCTTTTGAGACTATTAAAAGAATAGGACCTGTAGCCTATAAACTACAACTGCCAGAGGAAATGGCAGGAATACATGATGTATTTCATGTATCTAATCTCAAGAAATGTTTAGCTGATGAATCACTAATAGTACCTCTTAAGGATATAGAGGTAAATGAACAACTCAAATTTGTAGAAATGCCTCTACAAATTGAAGACAGGAAAGTCAAGAATCTCAAACACAAGAGATTAGTTCTGGTTAAAGTGAAGTGGGACTCCAAAAGAGGACCTGAGTACACATGGGAACTTGAATCTGAAATGCAAAGGAAATATCCGCACTTGTTCCAGTAGATCTCGCGGACGAGCTCTAAAACAAGGTGGGGAGAATGTAACAACCCTCGGTAAAATCAACACTCTCATAATATTTCCGACACCTCTGTATATTTTAAAAGACTCTCATATATCTTTTATTACACCCCGTATGTGAAAACTGAGCCCGAAATATGTTATAGCATATAAAATAAATTAAAAACAATAAAAATTAAATGGAGGCGGGCCGCGTAGACCCACCCCAACCATTAACGCGGGCGGTATGAAGGTGGATACCTGATTTAGTCTGATTTCTTAAGTTCAGGCGGGCCGCGTAATAGCCCTATTAAGTTAACGCGGGCCGCGAGAGCCCCAAAATGTGACGCAGCCCTGGGCTGCCACGTGGCCCAACACCCGGATAAGCTAGTTGTCGAATCAGCTAAGCTACGCGTTGACCATATGTTGACGCGGGCCGCGTAAGCGACCCTTACCTTTCACGCGGGCCGCGTAGAGACCAGAATCATGCACTATATAAGAAGGCAACGGGTTTTCGGTTTCCGTCGCTCATTCCTTTCATTCTAAATCACAATTTCTGTAGTAGGCTTATAATACGCGGGTATTATATCCCCCTAATTAGCGAGGTTCTGCTCCGTTGTAAGTATTATAACCCCAGTTTCATAGTAGATACGCTGCCCGATTGATTTAGGGTTCCGTAATAAATGTCGTGGTTCTGCCCGACGTAGTTGTTGGAATACCGTCTCGGGGAGGATATCATTAATATTTTCAAAGGGTTATGATACTAACCAATGTACATTTGTATAAATTATAGATTATATCCAGGAAACCCTTACGTGAAGTCTAAGATAGCAATGTGAGGTTATCCTCTTTTTGTTAACCTTTTTGTAATGTTTTACAAAACCTTAAATGTTTTACAATGCGATTAAGCAGTGATTGAGTCTTTGTAGTTCTTCAATTACTGCCGGTATGTTGGGGTTTTGTATACAAAATTTACTACACTGTGAGTAGTAAGTCGGGGATGACAGTACGTTACCATTGGACAACGAGTTAGCCAATGAGTAATATGATCCACAAGTCAGGATTGACAGTACTGAATGAGTAATTGTGTAGAAATAAACAATGTGATCGCTCTCAATACTGTTTTTAATTGATAAAATGTTTCTTGATTAAATTGGGATTCACTCACCAGTATTTCCCACTGACAAATGTTTTTAAAACGCGTTTCAGGTAACAAAATGTGACAGCCAATTAGTAAAAAGCCAGCTGGAGAGCACTGAAGGCTTGGGAAAAATGTGGCTATAAAAGTTACCTAAAAGACGATGTTTTAAATTCAATAATATAGGGTTTATCCCTATAAAAGTATTGTAATAAGAAACTTGGGTTTTGCCCATGTGATTATTAATATTAATTATGGTGGTTTTACTCTGATAAACATTTCCTAACTACGGTCCTGATGAAATTTCCGCTGCCAAATTAAAACAAAACTGATACCACCGTCACTGAGTTCGCGTCCGCCCGTTCCCGGGGGTCAGGGATCGGGGTTGCGACAGCAAAAACCAGAGACATCTGGGCGGTTAGCAAAATGGGCGATCGAGCTGGGGGGCCACAACATTTTGTACAGGCCGCGCCCAGCCATCAAGGGTCAAGTTCTAGCGGACTTCATCACAGAAGTCCCAGAAGATAAAATCAAAGATTGTGAGATCGTTGAGATTCCCATAAGGGACACGTCTGATGAGTTATGGTTGTTGTATACTGATGGGGCCTCAAACGAAGATGGCGCTGGGGCTGGTTTGCGCCTTGTGAGCCCTGAGAAACATGAATTTACATACGCCATCAAGTTGGACTTCAAAAATACCAACAACGAGGCGGAATACGAGGCATTCTTGGCAGGCTTACGCCTCGCCATAAAAATGGGCGCTCAAAATCTGCGAGCGCACGTTGATTCACTCTTGATCGCCAGTCAAATCAACGGACTATACGATGCAAAGGGCGAAGTTATGGCTTTGTATTTAGATCAAGCGAAAGAGTTTCTTCAACGATTCAAGTCCTACAAGGTAGTGCATATTAATCTCTCAGAGAACAAACCAGCAGACGCCTTGAGCAAGCTCGCTTCAACTTCTTTTCAACATCTCGCCAAAGATGTAAGAATTGAAGTACTAAAAAACCCGTCGGTTTTGCTGCGTCAAGTGAATGTGATAGAGATAGGGCAAACATCCTGGATGAGCCCTATAATCAAGTATTTGCAAGAAGGAGTACTCCCTGACAACAAGGCAGAGGCAAGAAAGATACAGAACAAGGCCTTGCATTATGAGATGAATGGCGGTATCTTGTACCGAAAATCCTTCTTGGGGCCACTTTTGCGCTGCGTGGACCCCCAAGATGCCAATTACTTGATCAGGGAGATTCACGAAGGAATCTGCAGCATCCATGCAGGCCCACTCATGGTCGTCGCAAAAATAATGAACGCTGGTTACTATTGGCCAGGGATGCACGTTGACGCTCTAAAGGAGCTGCGCAAATGCGACTCCTGTCAAAGGCACTCGCCGAAAACCCTACGCCCAAAAAATGATCTTATCCCTGTATCCACTGCTTGGCCTTTTCAGCAGTGGGGGATTGATATGGTGGGACCTTTCCCTGAAGCTCCTGGCGCCATCAAGTTCATAATCGTGGCCGTCGATTATTTTACTAAATGGGTGGAGGCCAAAGCTCTCGCCTCAACTACTGCAATGATGGTGCGCAAGTTCATTTGGGAACACATCATTTGCAGATTTGGCCTGCCACTCAAGATTGTTACTGACAATGGCACCAACTTCGCGTCTGACGACCTCCAAAAGTGGATGAAAGAAATGAAGATCGAACACACTTTCTCTTCCGTTGCGCACCCTCAGGGAAACGACCAAGTTGAAAGTGTAAACAAGAGTATAGTTGAAGGGATAAAGGCCCGCCTGGCCACTAAGAGAAGAGGCTGGGTAGATGAGCTCCCAAGCATCCTGGGGGCTCATCGAACCATGCCGAAAACGAGCACTGGCGAAACCCCTTTCAGCCTAGTCTATGGCTCAGAGGCGGTTATCCCAGCCGAAGTTGGACTGCGCTCGCCGCGCTTGACAGCAGTCAACACAATCGACAACGAGGCAGAGCGTCGTCTTGACTTAGATTTACTCGAAGAAAGGCGCGAAATTGCGCGAATCAAAGAAGCCAAGTACAAGACACAGCTGGAAAGGTATTACAATGCAAGAGTGCGCATTTGTACCTTCACTCCAGGAGAGTATGTCTTCAGAGACAATGAAGCTTCAAATGCTGAACGCCCAGGAAAGCTGGCACCCAAATGGGAAGGCCCATACTTAATACACAAGGTGCTAGGGAAAGGGGCATACAAGTTGGGCACTCTGGATGGATACATCATCCCGCGCACGTGGAACGCGCAACAACTGCGCAAGTGCTATATGTAACGACTCTCGGCCTTGCGCCTCTACTCACTCATGTTGGCCACGCGCCTTTTTTAATTTCTATCTTGGCTAAACGCCCCTTGTGTTACTTACATGCGATGTATGTTGGCCTAAGCGCCTGTTTCTTAATCAATGAAAGCATATGCCTTATGTTTTCTTTTATCACGATGACTTCTACGTTACAAATGCATGTTAAACTTTTGATTAGCACGAAAACACTTCAGTAAATTACGAGCTCTTGAGTTATGCCTCTAAGGTCCTCCGCGAACATAGCGCGAGACCAGGCAGTTGCACTCGCACAAGAGCCACACTTATATTTATTCGCGCTAACTTAACCAAAGTTTCTAACAACAGTGCAATAATTGTAACTGGACAAAGAGAAAGCAAACATAAACATCATATTCAACAGGCGCAACCGCGCAATAGTTACATAGAAATAAGCCATCATCGATCCAATTCAAAATAAGCGCGACCGCGCAACGGTTTACATTTAACATCTAAATATAAAAGTTACAAGGCACAAAGCCTGTCAATGATACCTACTCATAACCGTCACCATCATCATCATCATCGTCATGTTTATCACCATCACCATCACCATCATTTCCGGCTGGCTCTTCATCAGACAACTCCACGGTCACTGGAGGGTTAAGAATCTGCTTCAACCGTTGGCACCAGTCGTCATGCTCCAGTGCCTTGGCGACCAAATCCATCACGGGTAGTGATAGATGGTCGTTACAAGGCACAAAGCCTGTCAATGATACCTACTCATAACCGTCACCATCATCATCACCATCATTTCCGGTTGGCTCTTCATCAGACAACTCCACGGTCACTGGAGGGTCAAGAATCTGCTTCAACCGTTGGCACCAGTCATCATGCTCCAGTGCCTTGGCGACCAAATCCATCACAGGTAGTGATAGATGGTCATAAGCCTTCTCAGCGCGTGCTAACTCAGCATCAGCCTGATCAGTCACTGAGCAATGACCGACATCAAACTCTTGACCAAACGCTTCTTCAACATGTTGCGCACACTCTAGATAACCTCCACGGTGACCAACCGCGCGTGAGGCATCTATGAGAGCAGCAACAGCTCCATCCAGTTCTCCAGCATTCAGGATAGAGTTGGCCATCTACAACAAAGGCAATGGAATTAGTAGGTTTCAGCAAATAAAGCCTAAGTAAAAAAAAACAGAGAGAACATACCAGAACCACTCCCCTGCCGCGCATCCACTCCGCCTCAGAAGCCAGAGTATCAACAATACTTTGAGCCTCGGAGTAGTTAATTTACGCTACGTTAAGGGCCGCTGTACTGACGTCTCGCGCCTCTTCAGCCTTCTGTATGGCCTCCTCAGCAGTGGCAGCCTTCCCCTTCTCAGCTTCGAGGTCGATCTCCAAGGACTCACTTTTGTCAACCTGCTCTTGCAGGCGACGTTTTAACTCTGCAATCTCGACGTCCTTGGCCGCCAAGTCCTTGTCCTTACCAGATAACTGCGCTTTCAGTTTAGCCTGCAAAGGATAAAGGATAAAGGACTTAGATAATTCTACAAACAAAAAGCACAAGGACAGAAAAGGTCACACTCAACGAACCTCAACTTGCTCCTTAGCAGTCTGCCCTTCTTCAACTTTCCCGGTTAGTTCAGCAACTTTACCCTCGAGCTCGGTAATCTTGGCACGAGCCGCATACATGCGATCGTTGTCTTTCGCATAAATCTTCTTCCACTCAGCACGCTCCTTCGCCAGGAGGTCTTCAGCAGCACGAAGCTTGCCCCTAAGGCCCTCGCGGCCCCATTCCTCTGATTTCCTATCAGCCTCGAACTTGGCCTTCTCCTCCTCAAATTTAGCATTCGCCTTCTCAAACTCCTTCACCTGCCTCACAAGGCGCTCACGATATTTCTCCCAGTCAGCTCGCTCCTTAACCATTGTGCGCCACTCACGTACAATTTGGTGATTGGCGGCGCGAGTATTAGCCTCTCCAACCACATAGGCTTGATACAGCCCATCGTGAGTCCGCGCCCTTTGCCGGTTAACCTCACTGGGAGGGAAGGAGTTCAAAAACCAATCACGGCATCGGCCAAACTCCTGAAAGGTATCCTTCTGTTTCAAACCCCAGGGAGCTTGGTGAGGAGCATTACCACGCGCCTCCTCGGTATAAGTCTTGTAGTAAATATCACCGAGGGTATCCTTTGGGCCGATTATCTGTGGCATATATCCTCCAGCGCCACCCGAGCTCGCACCACCTGCAGCATGTGAACCTGATCCCCAAGTAGTAGAAGTTACCTTAGTAGAATGAAGGGGGGCATCAGGTTGCGCAGTTTGGGTAGGTTTCGCAACCTCATGTTCCTTCCTTTTCTCATGATGGGGCTGGTCAAGCCCTGTAATACGAACAACCTCCGGACCCTGCGCCTTGTCGCGAGCAGTTGTAGCAGCGGTCCCGGTATCCTTCGGATCACCTCCGACAGGCTTTTCAGCAGCTCTCTTCTCCTTTTCCTTCTCCTTATTTTTCTCCTTCTCCTTCTCCTTCTCCTTTTCAGCAGCCTTGTGAACAGGCTTCTCAGCAGCCTTCTTCTCCTTCTCAGACTCTACCCCAGCAGTCTTGAAGGGTTTGATGGTAACCTTGGGCCTCTTCTGTGCCGGCTCCTGAGGGTCTTTGATAACAACACCCTTCTTTTCAGGGGTCTTCTTTTTTGCCTCTGCAAAAACGGAGTGTTAAATAGAAATAAAACAGCAAAGAAAGCAAGGTAATCAAGAAACTAACCAGGAGAAAATTTATACAGAGAGCGCAAGTTGTTCTGCTTCCCGATCAAGGGAACCTCTCCAGCCTTCGGCGCGACAGACACACCAGCCGTGGTCTCGTCCCTACTTCTTTTTCTGCTGATCAACTTTGCAGCAGGCTCCTCCTCTTCTTCTTCTTCCTCCTCTTCATCGAGCGCGATAGAAGACGGAGTGGCTCCAGCATCTGGGTTTCGGGACCCCGCGTTCCCTGAGCTTTTTGAGCCAGCAGCTCCTGTCTTCTTCTCTCCTATACGCGACAAACCTTCAAATGAGTCACTGATAATAACGTAATCTTCCAAGTTACTCTAACGAAGGCGGAGAGTACCTTTGTCAGCAGCACCAGCAGTTGCGCGGCTACTCCCGCCCTTCTTGCTGGTCACCTCAGCGTCTAAGGTAATCACCTTCTTCCGCTTGTTAGGTTTTTTTCTTCTTTTCTTCTGGGTCAATCCCCAAGTCGCGCAACACACCTGCAAAGATGTTAGACCACGAACTTATCTCCCCATTCGAAGACCCTACAGACTCCTCGCTGGAAAGGTAAACAATTTCTTTCCCAGCGAAGGTCACAGCTCGCAAGGGTCGGGGATTGGGAAGATGCGCACCTTCAGCTGCGGTAGGAGGATTGGCGAAGGCTCCAGCAACAGGGTACATGAAGCGCGGCTTGATCGTTTCGTACCAATACTGCTCCCCTGACTTCAGCGGGCGCACGCCCATAGATCCACCGAAAGTGGGAAAGGCAGCTTGGTAAAGGCGTGCCTCTACAGTCAAAATTCAACAGTTAAGTGAAGCGAAATTAAACAGAAAATAAAGGAAGCAACTAACCTCTATCCTCAAACTTCAATACTGGCACCTCTTCACTATCCTGCGGCCACTGGTCACTCATCTGCGCCGCAACCAGAACATTTTCACCAAACACTCGGTTAGGAGTGGCGGTAAGCTTCACATACCAATCTTCCTTCTTGGGAATCGCCAGCTCCTCCTTCTCGATCACTTCGGTCCAGGGACGGAAGGTCATGGCAATAGGTATCACCTCCTTGCGAATGAAGAAGAACTTATGTTTCCAATCATGGAAACTCTTGGGTGGATTCAACAAGATCTTTTTAGCAGACCCCCGGCTAGCAAAGGAGTAAAAACCCATATTTCGAATTAACTGGTAAATACCCGGAATCTTTCAACTGTGGGCTCTACGTCATGGGATCGGCATAAGAACTCAAAGTGCCGCACCCTTACCATACCGGGTGGGATCATCTGAGAAATGTGAAACCCATAAAAGTGTAGGATATGGGCCAAGAACTCCGTCGCCGGCAACCGGAAGTTGCCTTGTAAAAAGAAATCTTCAAACAACGTGATATACCCCGGCGGTGCATCGGCGGCCGTTTGATTTTGACCGGGGTATCGTGCATCCCATTCCGGTGGAAACCGGAAACTTCGGGTAATCTGCTCGAACAACCCTAAATCCCATTTAAGGACCGGAACAGGACCTTCTTCACCTGGGTTTTCTTCCTGATGATGTTCTTCAGCCATGGATAATCAAAGATGAAGTTTCGAATATGCAGAAAACTTGAAGATTCGATGAAGATCTTGAAGATCTTCTACTGAGTTTGAAGTTTTGAAGAAGAGAAAGAGAGAAGATAGCAACAGTGGAAGAGAGAATGATCTCTCCTCTCATCTCCACGAATATTTATACTCATCGCATTTAATGCGATGAGTAGACGTGCCGGATTCACCGCGCGCGTACCCAATCAGCGACTGCCACGTCGATCGCAAATCCCGGAGTGATGGTTACCACGCGCGTGTGGACCTCACTCTCCTGACGGAAAGCCGAACCGTCAGGGACAACTTGATGACGGTCGTGTCAGCGGTCAACTCAAACGTCGCCATCAACGACATTTCCTACCAACCTGTCAGAATTCAAAATTCGAGGATTTTGCCGCCCAAAATTATCAAAAGCTTCATGCAGAAGTCACCCAGGCCGCGCAGTATTCATGGTTACCAAACGAATCTGCGCGCTTACAATGGGAAGCAAAGAATCACCAACAGCCAGGCATAGTAGCCGCGCCGTAGAAACTATCAAACATTTACACGCGCGCGCCTACCCAACACAAAGCAAGCATTTTTAGCACTTCTCTTTTCTAAGTCCAGAGCTCCAACCACTTGCCTCGCGCATGGTGCAGCACTGGACCGGGGGACTTGAAGGGGTATGGTCCCAAAAAGGCCGCGCATACCTTATTCAGGTCGCGCGCAGGACCATACTCCTTATTCATCAAGTTGTTTACTGCCAACCTCGCGCGCGTTACATCATCATGTATTGATCTAGCGCAAGGTCTTAACAAGAGAAAACACCACATTCAACACTTAGCATTCTGAATAAGAGCCTTCAACCACCCATACCCTGCGCGGGATACTTACGTGTTCAACAAGAGTCGCGCAGGGCTACTTCAGAAGGCACACAAGGTACAAGTGGCAGAAGAAAAGGGCCAATCCACGTCCGCCAGGTTCTGCTCAATCGTGCTCCACGATCGTCTGACGTGCAGGAGACAGAAAGTACTTAAGGACGCCTACGTGGCACCAATCACAGGGCAGAGACACCTGCCCCACAATCTCCACTTACCTGCTGATGGCAGAAGGACGGCCAGGCCGACAACTGCGACACGTGGCTCCAATCACGGTGCGCCAGCACCGGAGAACTTCTAGAAGCCACTAACGGTCGACACCAGTGAGACAAGGAGCATATCCTCTATGTTGTCGCCTTCCGGCCCAAGGCCCATCAGCCCACATCCTCTTACACCTCTCCGGCTATAAATAGAGACCTCAGTTCACAGGTTAAACATTCTATTCCCTCTACTCTCACTCTTAATACACACTTATCTCCTCAAACAGTCGCTTATTCTCACGCCGGAGCCCGGTTAAGAGGGAAACCTCCATATTCCCCTCTTAACGAGTAACGGTGTTCTGTTTTGTAGGATTAACGGATCATTACGGAGCTCAGAAAGCCATAAGAAGATTAACCACTATGATAGAGACATAAACCAAACTAATTAACCATAGGATTAGTTACGTGTTTCTTCATACATGATTTTATTTGAAGCTCTCGAAGGCATGGAAACATTACCTTGCTATTGGTTTGACCATACCTCCCAACTCAACATATCTTCAAACCTTAGAATTTTAAGTGAAGGGAATGTAACATCAGTAGTCCTAGTTAACTCCAAACCTATGACTTTAACCTCATCCATGCCTTGAATGAACAACTCCTTAAGTGAAGGTAGCCACCCAAGTTGCGGTAGAGATGTACATTTTCTACAACCTCGTAGCGATACATGAACCAATCGATGAAAAGACGGATCCCCAACCCAATTTGGAAACTCTATTCCCCCATAACACTTAACCACAAGCATTTTCAACTTATCACTATGGGGCTTTAACTCATTGAGAACATCCTTCTGAAGTGTTTCCCTTCCAGAACTATCATCCCATTTTAGCTCTAACTTTGTAATCCCTTTTAAAGATAAGTTTGCCTCTTGTGCATGCATTGAGCTTTGCACTTTGTTTAACCCCTCGATGGAAATTTCCCCATGGAGATCATTTAATCGCTTAAGCTTGTTTATTGCAAAGCCACTGTTTCCTTTGATGATGATGATCCTAGTGAGAGTTTGTAGGTTTTTCAACTCACCAATCCCCAAGGGCAGCTTCTTCAGAAGTGGAGTATCCCTTATGTCAAAATGCCTCATCTTTTTAAGCTTCAAGAAGCTTTTAGGCAACTTGGTCAAACTTACACATCCAAAAACTAACAATGTTTGTAAATTATAAAGATTACCAACATTATCTAGCAACTCTAAGATTTTAGTTCGAGACAGATTAAGATACCTTAAGTGCTTCAAACTACAAATGGAATTCGGAACCTCGCTTATTTGAAAGCACCTTAAAGAAAGAACCCTTAATAGTGCTAACCGAGGAAGTAAGTCAACCAAAATCTTATTGGATAAGTAAAACCACCCCCATCTATGTTCTACCCCAACATGTACTGCCAAGAATGTTCTCAAACTTTTGGCTCTTTGAAATGCCTCAAACTTTTGGAAAGCTACGTAGTTCTCACGAATAAATGACATATGTTGATCTTGGCTAAAGCTTCCTCCACCGTCTCCATCTCCTTGTCAAACCTTAAAAAAAATATTCTCCAGCAACAAATGTAGCCAGATCGTTCATGAGATCATGCATTACAAAAAAAAGATACATCATTAGGTGCAGGTTGAAAAAAGGACCTCGATAGCAATTTCTCAAAATATGCATGGCCTAAATGTTCTGGTGACTTATTTGTAGATGACTCGTTCAAATACCCTTAGGCCATCCATAATAATACCAACTCCTCTTTATCAAACAAAAAGTCTTTATGGAACAAAGAGCAGTATGCAAACAAACGCTTCAAATCAGCAGAAAG
Organism: Helianthus tuberosus; assembly: GCA_030545235.1. Taxonomy (NCBI): domain Eukaryota; kingdom Viridiplantae; phylum Streptophyta; class Magnoliopsida; order Asterales; family Asteraceae; genus Helianthus; species Helianthus tuberosus. The sequence goes on along the minus strand of CM060388.1, from coordinate 50,669,318 downwards.
ATCATGGTAGCTAAGCCTAAGTCCTCGAACAATCTCATCCGCATTTTCTAAATCCCACAACTCACTATTCAACACGGCATCCCAATCTTCTCCGCTTTTTTCGTTCTCAATAGCCTTCCGATTGCCTTTAAAGCCAAAGGCAAACAACCACACTTCTTCACAATACCTTCACCTAGTGGTTTAAGTGTTACATGCGAGTCAAAGTTATCTACATTCAATGCATGTAGAGCTAATAAAGACAAAGCATCTTCATGTGACAAACTCTCAAGATAGTCTAGATAATCAAAACCTATCTTTTTAAGCAGTTGCTGCTGTCCAGTTGTCATGATTACCCTACTTCCAGCAGCCCCAGAATGAAATGGACGAATTAGGTTTTCCCAAGCGTCATAGTTTTCATTCCACACATCATCGAGTACTACTAGAAATCTTTTGTCCTTAAGTTGCTCTCTAAGAGCAATCTGAAGCTGATTTACATCTTTAAACTCTTTGTTTTCCGTAGCCACACATTGAAAGATGGTCTCGCTTATTTTAAATACATCAAACTCATCAGACACACAAACCCATGCCATGAGTTGAAAGTGATCCTTCACCTGCGCATCGTTATACAATATTCTAGCCAGAGTGGTCTTTCCCACCCCACCCAAACCAACTATGGGTACGATAGTAAAGTTTCCGTTACACGACTCATCTTGTAACAACTTGTTTATAAACTTCTCTCTCTCTCTCTCTCTCTCCGTCTCGTCCGACAAGATCAGATTCTAGCAAAGATGTTTCGTTTCTTCTACTAGTATTTTTTGGCTTTTCATCTCTCACAGCTAAACCCAGATCACCCTTTTGTTTTTCCAGATTTTGTAACTTTGTGGTAATAGTATCTAACTTGGTACACAACCTATGACTTAGTGAGAAGTTTGTGCAGCAAGTTGGGATGAGCTTTCTTACCATGCAAGTGTTTGCTCCTGATTCTTCTGGGGTCAGCTCACGATGCATAGCTTCAGTAGCCACATCATCGATATCGTAAGCCAAATGTTGGAGACTATTCAGCCATAGTCTAACAGATTCATCAGTTATTTCCTTCTTAGAAGCATCATTAAGCAGAGCTTTGATTTGGGACAGTGTGCTCTGCAGTTCAGTGAGCTCTGAATGAATGTTCTGATAGCGAGCATATTTCTTGAAGGCTTCATCGGTTAGCTTCTCAAAAATGACATTGAGGAGGGCAGAAGCAGCAGTTTCAGCCATTGATAACAGTGTTGAAGTAAACTGGGAAGTGGCCTTAATGCTATGAGTGTATGTATATAAGATATAAAGATGTGTGAGTGTTCTGATTAATGATAAGAAAGAAATGAGTGGACACAGACATTTGAACCAATTATCTTCCTCAACAGTTTTTTAATACTATATAAATCTGCATTATGATTACTTTATAAATAGAACAACTTTTTTTGAAAAGTGAAACTTATATTAAAAAAAATAGAAACTGAGCCAGCAAGAAACTGGAACCCGAAAGTTGGGCTCATGTACGATGTAAGTCATTAATTCAACGGGTCAACATATGCTTTAACGTTTAATTAAAAGGTTTAAACAGTTGACGTGGACCGGGATGGATGGAGTAATAACTTTGGAGACCAATTTAGGGGTGAGCATATTTCGGGTTGACCTGAAATTAGCCGAAAACTGAACCGATAAAAAACCGAACCTGATACATGGGGTCGAAGTTGGGTTCCTGTTGTCCGTAGGTTCGGGTATCGGGTTGGTTCTCGGGCCATAACAGAATTTAACTGATCTAATAAAACCTGAACCGAGTCATAGTTTCACACATGCATCTCATCGAGCACTTAATATGCATTTATCAACAACATTGTAGATATGTCAATTTTTTATTCAATTGCACCCCATAATCAAAAGTTTAAAGAAGAATAATCATGAAATTAAAGCATCCATTGGTTCCAAAAGTTTAAAAAGACAAATTCACCATATCAACATTTTTCATTCATTCCAATCCGATAGTTCCAAACATTAAAACCAACACAAAACAATCTAAGCCCTCTCACCCCTAATCCTCCTAGCAAGCTGCATATCTTTGGGCATAATGGTAACCCTCTTCGCATGAATAGCACACAAATTCGTGTCCTCAAACAACCCAACAAGATAAGCTTCGGAAGCTTCTTGTAAAGCAGCAACAGCAGAGCTTTGGAACCTCAAATCAGTCTTGAAATCCTGAGCAATCTCCCTCACCAGCCTCTGAAATGGGAGCTTCCTGATCAACAGTTCAGTGCTCTTCTGGTACTTCCTGATCTCCCTCAGTGCCACGGTTCCTGGCCTGAATCTGTGGGGTTTCTTCACTCCTCCGGTGGCCGGAGCTGACTTTCTGGCTGCCTTGGTGGCCAGTTGCTTACGTGGAGCCTTTCCACCGGTGGATTTTCTAGCGGTTTGTTTGGTACGGGCCATTTTGAGTAGTGTTTGATTGTGTGAAGCAGAAGAAGATGATGATTTTTGGGTGATTTGTAGGGGGGATTTGGGGGTGGTATTTATAACTGAAATGTTTTGAATGAGCGGTGGGTTTTTGAAAATTTTTTAGGGTTTTGGGGTGCGTTTGGGGGGAAGAGGTGAGGCGTTGGATTGAGATTGATCGGACGGTGGTTAATGGTGAGGAGGTTAAGGATCGTGATCCGCTTTGTGTTCTTTTGGCCAATGAGATTGCAGGTTTTGAAGAGGCATATATGTGTCTCGAATCTCGATTCCTCCGTTGGTTTATTTTGTTATTTTTCTTTTTTAAATTTAAAATCCGGTTTTTATACCGTACCGGATTTGATTCAGAAATTGTTTAACCGGGTGTATCGAACGATTCAAGTGTTCAACCATGTGTACCAGGCAGTTTGACCGGTACAACGGGCCGGTTTGAACCGGTTTTTAAAACATTGCTTTGAAGATACGAAGATTCAATTTCAACCTGTTGATTTTCTACCTGCGTGTTGCGGAGAGGATCCAACGTCTGCAAAATGTGTGCCGGCAACGACAAGCGTATACCGAATATCAAAACACATATAAAAATGACGTAGTAACAGAAGTCTCTCCGTTCTAAAAAATGATTTTAAATAATTTAATATATAATAGCAGAACCCACACGTCCTACACGTTGGAAACTCGATTGTTTTTAGTTTAGTTATTACGGTACTAACATGTTAAAATATGGATGAGCTCAGTACCGGTAACGACACCGAAAGTATCGATCCCGAAAATCATCGAAATTAGGTACCGGTACCGAAAATGCTTGGAATGATCCGGTATGATATTTGAAGATAAAAATCAAGAAAATACAAGAATGGTGCCAGACCGGTGCCGAACCGAATGTAACGATTCTGAAAACGCCAAAAGTTGGGTACCAAATTGGTACCGAAAACGATTCGGTACAGTAAATTTGATACCGATACGATACAAGATTGATTACAGGATCTTATACCATTTGCTCGTCCATACTTTAAATATCCAAGTTTATTTTACATGCTACAATTCGTTCATTATTGAAAAAGAAAAAAAAAACAAAAGAAGTTGTTGTGTATATAGAATCTCATTCACGTGAAATACAAATTACTTACCACGTGTATGAAAAACAATATAAACATTGCAATTACTTGCATTGCTACGTGACATGATCTCAAAGGTGATATTACTATTCCTTAGGTTCCATATTTAATATATATATATAGGTGATTTCATATATTTACGAAAAAAATCTTTTAAAATGTTTTAGAAAGGGGCAAAGTAAAGAAATAAAGAATTCAAATACAAAATTTCACGTGTATGATTTGGGTGTACTTTCGGGTAATCATGCTATGTATCACGTAATTCTATACCCATCTTATAGCTTCAGGTATGTGACGTGTTAAGCAGATGTAAATACCAACGTGATTATTTACAACCAACTATTTTAAGACATAGCATACTCAAGTCTAGTCTAGTCTTTAACATCGTTGCGAGATTCGTAACACGCATATAGTGCGTCGATGGCTACTTGAAAATCCAGCAACAACGTTAATGGATGTAAGTGTGAAGTTGTGTGTGGAGGAGGGAGATGAGATTGAAAATCCAATTGAATATCGTCAAATGGTTGGCAGCCTATTATAATTAACATTAACCAGACCAGTCATCATCTTCTTGATTGGAGTAAGTGTTGTAAAAATTGCGACTAGGCGACAACTAGTCGGCGATTAATCGCTAGTCGGCCAGTAACTGAGTAATTTTTCGTTAATCAGTCCATTAGTCGCTAGTCGTCCTGGTCGGACCTAGTCGGCCAGCCAAAAATCGGCGATTCCAGCAAAAAACATGTATATTCCGGCCAAAACCTTTAAATTCCGGCCAGTTTTCAACCAAACCATGTGAATTCCAACAATTAATCTTGTATACTTAAAAAAATAAGTTGAGCAAGAGTTAAAACCTAGCTACTTAAAATATTTACCTATAAAATGTGTATATGTATACATAACTCTGAAAATTACATATAAAAAACTCAATCCAATTAATCTAGATTAATCCTGAGTAATCCCGAGTAGTCGCTAGTCCCCACCTCACCGGCCGACTAGCGAGTAACGAGTTCTCCAATCTTAGTTGGAGTATTGTATCAATTCATTTAAAAGCCCTAACTCCCTCGTCTGTTAGCAACTCGTCAACATCTTAGATATATAAAAATTTAAATAGGACCGGTTAAGAGTTTAATAGGGAGACTCAAGTCGAGCTAAACGTGTTTTATGTTGCAAATTATGCGGGTGACGCAATTAAAAGAAGGCCAACCATAGTGTATGCCTTTTTTTTATCGGAAGGTGTATGGTTTCTTGATGTAGGATGCGTTAACCTACGGTATCGCTAATCACTATAAATAACCAAAGTCGGGTAATAAGCCTCGGCTATGGCAGCTTAGGCTTTAATTGGTTAGTTCTATTGGTGAAAAAGTGGGACAAGAAGCCTAGTACGAGGTTAATTGTTTTGTGATAATAAGTCAGCTATCCAACTTGCTGAAAATCCGACATTTTATGCACGAATAAAACATATAGAAGTGTTATACCATTGTGTTCGAGGGAAGTTACTAAATAGAGTTATTTGGTTTATGTTGATACCAAAATGCAACTTGTATGTTTATCCAAGGCCCGAGTTGTTAGAGTTATGCTCGAGTATTGGGATGAAGAAAGTTGGGATTGAGAAAGAGTGTGAAAGAATTAAGCAATACCAACTTGAAGGACTAAGTGGATAATAGTGGAAGTATAATGGTGGTACGGTAGTCTCTAAAGGGGTCGTTAGAGGAGATTAAAATTGGATAAACGATAGTTTAATTGTTTGAGTCATATTCATAATTTGAATTAGGGTAGGATTAGTATCTTGTTATCCAAATTAATAGGGCTATAAATTGATGAACTAGTTTATTGCTACACTACAATTGTAGTTTGTGTTTCCAATAAATAAAAAGTGTAAATTGATCAATTCTTGTGTGTGTTTGATGTTCTTAGAATCTTAGGGCCTGTTTGTTTACCTCTTAGGGCCTCTCTCCACCCACACGCATGCCCGATTTTTTTTTTTTTTGAACTGCAAAACTTCCACATTAAATATAGAAACCGGACCAACAAAAAATTGGGTCACGAAATTACAAAATTACATCACGAATATTAAACTCTTTCCACCTCTTACAAAATTATGCCCGACTTTTAACAAGGGCAAAAAGGGTGACCGCCCTAGTCCCACTTTATCAGGCCCAGGCCCAGGTATATTTTCTTTAAAATATATACTAGGTTAGAACCCCGTGTATTACACGGGTTGAATAAATGTAATTTTATATGCTAAATTAAAAAAAAAATTATTCTTTAAAAATCTCGTTTATTACACGGGTTGAATAAATGTAATTTTATATATTAAAATTATATCTCTAAGAATCCCATGTATTGTACTGAATAAATGTAATTTTATATACCAAATAATAAAAACTCGTGATTTGTACGGGTTGAATAAATCTAATTATATATACTAAATAATAAAAAAGTTATATCTTTAAAAACACTGTGTATTACACATGTTAAATAAATGTAATTTTAATAACCTTGTATATTACTCGGGTTGGATAAATGTAATTTTATAAACTAAATAATAAAAAAGTTATATCCTTATAAACCTCGTGTGTGTATACGGGTTGAATAAATCTAATTATATGTACTAAATCATCATCATCATCATACTCAGTAAATTCCACAAATAGCAAAGATAAGGTAGAGTCTGAGGAAGGTAAGATGTAGAGGCTGCTTTCAGTGAGACCATCGGCTCGATAGTAGTTTTGCATCAAGCCTTGGACATAAGGCACATAACACTCAGCAATCGGGACAAAGACCGATTAATGCATGTTCCATTTTGTCTTTTTGTTATCAATGCCACCACATGATGATGATGCATTATTAACAGTCCTCCGCTTTTAACGTTATTTTCACGAACTTAGTAAAATAACGTTAAAATTAGTGCAATTTCGCTTTTGCACTCCAAGCTTCCACACATATACATTATATGTGCAAACCGCAAGCGGGGCGAATATATACTAAATAATAAAAAAGTTATATCTTTTAAAACACCATAAATAAATGTAGTTTTGTATAGTAAATAATATGCTATTGGATTCGTTTAAAAAATCATAAATTTGGTTCGGTGTAATTTGAATCAAATCACAAACTTGGTTAAGTTTAATTCGAATTGATTAGAACCCGAATTTGAAAAATTAAAAACAGAATTATATTGTTAGCTTCTCTTCCTAATTAGTGTTTTTTTAAAGTTTGATCTAATGTCTAGTAAGTTATTTTGTATATTTTGTTTGTACTTTAAATTTTTTATATGAGCGTATTATTGTTTTTTTAAGTTTAAGATTATTGTTTTGTGCTATTATTTAAAAAATATCTTTAATTTATAACTTAAATTTGAAGATAATATATTATTAGAAAAAATAGAATGATTATATCCGACATTCAAAGTAAGATAAGATTTAATATTATTTAATTATTTATTATTTAATTAATTGATATAAGATAAGTATGAAAAGACAGGAAATTACAAATGTAGACGCCTTCAATGAATGACACGTGTCCCAAAACAGGTTTCTTTTATTATAGTAGTTAGATTGTAAAAAGAAACTCTATAAGATAAAAAAAATAAAACCACCAATACAACTTATTATGATTTTTAAAACGATTAACCTACTTAATTTTTACCCATTTGAATTTTGAACTCAATTTTCATTCAACCCAACTAACCTTATATAACCAAACTAAAAACTTTAAATTTTATATCCAACTAAATAACGAAATATATCTGGCTGGGCTCATTTTTTTTTTAACTTTTTAATATATTAGTTTATATTTTATTGTCCATTTTTAATATTACGATTGAGTCACAACAACCACTAACAAGATGCACAACATATAAATTGTAGAGCTAACTATCAAATCACAAACAATAGAACTATCAATGTTTTAAAAACCAGTTAAACCACCCAGTACACCTAATTGAACCGTCCAATAGACCAATACACCCGGTTAAACCGTTTTTGAGACAAATCCGATACGGTATAAAAACCAAATTTTAAAACATTGAGAACTATACCTTGACAAGATTCAATATAAATCAACAACATCAATTCACTAAACCAACGTTTTTCATTCACTGTAATTAACACAATACTTTCAAAACATTAAAACTAAACCAACACAACACAAAACAACCTAAGCCCTCTCACCCCTAATCCTCCTAGCAAGCTGCATATCCTTGGGCATAATAGTAACCCTCTTGGCATGAATCGCACACAGATTGGTGTCCTCAAACAACCCAACAAGATAAGCTTCAGAAGCTTCTTGTAAAGCAGCAACAGCAGAGCTTTGGAACCTCAAATCAGTCTTGAAATCCTGAGCAATCTCCCTCACCAGCCTCTGAAACGGGAGCTTCCTGATCAACAGTTCAGTGCTCTTCTGGTACTTCCTGATCTCCCTCAACGCCACAGTACCCGGCCTGAATCTGTGGGGTTTCTTCACTCCTCCAGTGGCCGGAGCTGACTTTCTTGCGGCCTTGGTGGCCAGTTGCTTACGTGGAGCCTTTCCTCCGGTTGATTTCCTGGCGGTTTGCTTGGTACGGGCCATTTTTGGGTGTTTGAGAGATAGATGAAGTGTGAAGAATTGAAAGATTGTTTTGAGTTGTTGTGTTGTGGGGTTAAGAGGGTTTATATAAGTTGAAGAAAATTGGCGGTAAAAGTTTGAAATTTGGGATTTTTGGTGTGCAGGATAGCGATCCGTGTGCGGTGTGAAATCTGTGCCGTTGGATGGGTCTTTGAGATTTGATGTTGAGATTGTTTGACTATTTTGATTGAACCGCCTGTTTCCACCAAGATGTTTACTTAAAGGGAAATTGGATTTAAATAATCCGAACTTTCACCTGTTGGCCAATAACACTCCAACTTTCAGTTTGGCCAGCAGCACTCTCAACTTTCATCCTATTTTCCCAAAATACTCCCAAACTAACATATCACTAACCAAGTTAGTTTTTAAGTTTTATTTATTACACAAACAGTCCCTGTAGTTATAATTTACTAGTTTTAAGTTTTATTTATTACACAAACAGTCCCTGTAGTTATAAAAAAAATCATAAAAATAAAAAAAAATCTAAAAATTCAAAAAAATTCAAAAAAATCAAAAAAATTCTAAAAAAAAAAAAAATCTAAAAAAAAAAAAAATCATAAAAATTCTAAAAAATATCAAAAAAATTCTAAAAAAGTCATAAAAAACCGTTTCGACCCGTACCGTTTCGACGCGAACTGTTTCGACGCGTACCGTTTCGACCCGTACCGTTTCCACCCGGACCGTTTCGAACCGTACCGTTTCGACCCGGACCGTTTCGAACCGTACCGTTTCGACCCGGACCGTTTCGACGCGTACCGTTGAAACGGTACGGGTCGAAAACGGTACGGGTCGAAACGGTACGCGTCGAAACGGTTCGCGTCGAAACGGTCCAGGTCGAAAACGGTACGGGTCGAAACGGTCCGGGTCGAAACGGTACGGTTCGAAACGGTACGGGTCGAAAACGGTACGGGTCGAAACGGTCCGGGTCGAAACGGTACGCGTCGAAACAGTTCGCGTCGAAACGGTACGGGTCGAAACGGTACGGGTCGAAACGGTTTTTTATGATTTTTTTAGAATTTTTTTGATATTTTTTAGAATTTTTATGATTTTTTTAGATTTTTTTTTATTTTTTTAGAATTTTTTTGATTTTTTTTTGAATTTTTATGATTTTTTTGAATTTTTTTGAATTTTTATGATTTTTTTTATAACTACAGGGACTGTTTGTGTAATAAATAAAACTTAAAACTAGTAAATTATAACTACAGGGACTGTTTGTGTAATAAATAAAACTTAAAAACTAACTTGGTTAGTGATATGTTAGTTTGGGAGTGTTTTGGGAAAATAGGATGAAAGTTGAGAGTGCTGCTGGCCAAACTGAAAGTTCGGAGTGTTATTGGCCAACAGGTGAAAGTTCGGATTATTTAAATCCAATTTCCCTTACTTAAAAAAAAACAACATATTTAAATGTTTTGCTATCTTGAAAGGGTCGTATTATTGGCACATTTTGGGAAATTAAATCGACACCCTTAATACGCATCGTATAGGCCTATATAATACGTATTGAATTGGAAAAGTGTGCTGACAGAGATACGGGGTGTGCCATTAGAATTCTCCATCTTGAAAAAGTTGTTTGTTTATTAAAAATAGAAATTATGTTTGATACATCTTTTTTTTTATCGAAGGTGTATACAATTTTGCTAAAAAAGGTATAAATCAATGTTTTAAAATCCGTTTTTTATATCGTACCGGTGTTGGCTCAAAAACGGTTTAAGTAGGTGTAGTGGGCGGTTCAATCGGGTGTAACAGACAATTTAACCGGTTCAACCGGTCGGTTTGAACCGTTTTTTAAAAACATTGGTATAAATAGCACCATACTAGATTTAGGGTAAATTACTTTTTGAGCCTCTGTGTTTTAAGAGGTTTAACGACTTGAGTCCAAAATCAAAAATTTTAACGCACTTAGTCCCTACAACCACTTTTCTTAACCATTTGAGTCCAAATTTTTAACACTGTTAGAATTATTCTATTTACTTTTGTTAAATGACAAAATTACCCCTGTACTTTAAAAAAACAATTTATTATTATTAAAACTATTATTACATATATACATGTATAGCATCCATCACACATAAATATCTCTTTTTAATAAGCTGCAATTGCATAAATTTATCAATTGCAAAACAAGGTGTCGAATTGTTGACGATTAATTAACCATGTGAAATGTGTAACACCCCGTGTTTCTAAAGTCAAAGTCAAAGTCAAGATTGAAGTCAAAGGAAGACAAGATTGCTAATTGCGATCTGTCTCTCCTTGCTCAATTCCTGTTTTGACTTTTTTTGGCTTGTAATTAGTTTATTTTATTTTCGCTTTAGTTGTATTATGTGGAATATCTATTAATAATCGCATATTAATCGCTATTTATCGCATGTTTAATCGCTTTAACGCCATCGCAATCGCACTCGCAACTCGAATTTCGCATTTTGGTTATTACGTGTGTGTGTGCCTTATGTGTTACTTGTGCATGTTTATTTATGTTATGTTGTGGTAATCAATCGAATCGCAATCGAAACTCAAACGCAATCGAACTCAATCGCAATCGAAATGGTATGATAATTAGTGGAGAAGGGATAGTGCAAGATATGAGTAGTTGGGATTAAAAGTAATTTGACTAGGAAAAACTTATCGCATCGCAACGCTCGCAATCGCAATCGAAACCTCAAAAATCGTCGCGCCGAACACTCGAATCAGGCGACCGATCGATCAGGCAACCAGCCGACCGTTCGGACTACCGTCCGATCGGACAGGCTGACCGATCGAGCTGCCTGACCGATCGGCCAGCGCTTTCCTCTTTGGGTAACTCTATAAATACCCCTGTCACTTTCATTCTTTCTACTTTTGGAAACTCTCTGACCGACCTGCTCGTGCTCCTCACCTTTTCTTCGATTTCTCTCAATTCCGGTAAGATCTCACCCTAAATCTTGTACTTTCTTGATCTACATGCACTCCTACACCTTTCTATCTTTTAAATCTTAACTTTTAACCGTGAAATCACCAAGATTCAAGGTGTTATAGGATGACGTCATCATGTGTTCTTGAAGAACTTCGTGTTTCGACCTCAATCCACCAAGAACAACTTGGATCTAACCGATTTCCACACAAACTAACAAAGATCTTTCATAGATCTAAACATATTCACAATAAGAAGGATTGAAAGATGGTTTTCTAACTTTCTTTCAACTCATTTACACTCAACGCACTCAAAAACGATAGGATCGGAACTTGTGCCGACTTACTACTCATTCTTGTGGTTGTGTTGGGTCAAGATCTGGACTCTACCTACGAGGCTACCGATTCCGGGTTAACCAAGAACAATCGTCTGGAACCAATGGATCGACCGAGCTTGGGTGATTCCTGTTCAGTCGAGTCACTAAAGCTAAGGACGAAGTTCTGTTGGTTAGCACGTTATCAAAACGCCTCGATAAAACGACAAACAATCAAAACAACCAAGTGTGAGACGAACAGGACGACCAGGACGAGGTGCCGTCCGATCGGCCTTTTGACCGAACGGACAGCCGAACGACTTGCACCTTGGGACCCACACTTAACCATTTTGGTAATCTAAGAAGTCTGAGTGTTGAACGAGTTGCTGTCCGATCGGACTACCATCCGATCGAACCGCCAACCGTACCATGAGACATTTGAACCTCCACACTTAAACAATTTTCAACATGTTCAATGCACTAGGAATGCCACCCGATCGAACTGCTGTCCGATCGAGTGACAACCTACTATGAACTTGTGCTAGCTGAAGTGCCCAACCGATCGGGTTGCCGGCCGATCGAACGACCGTCCGATCGACCGATCTGAAAGGTAGAGATACTTCTACGTTTTCAAATGCTACAACAAAAACTTCAAAAGTCAAGCCATCAAACACAAGCACATCCTTCCTAAAGGAAGAAACAATCCACTCGAACGGCCATCCGATCGGACAGCCGTCCGAACGGATTGTCACTAGCACGACCAGTTGCCCGATCGGACTACCAACCGATCGACCAGCTGTTCGACCCACCAACACTTATTTTTCGTTTTACGCGTCACTTATCGTTATGCTATCGAACTATTCAGGCTAACCTTACTCTCAAGCGCCCCCTTCAATCCATCAATCGCTGTGAGTATACTCGATCCTTTTTTGCTTTACGCACTTTTGGGTGTTACATATGTTACTTATACAAAATCACATCGAACACACTACGCAATACTTTAAACGCTAACCGTTACCGCATGTTATACGTGACTTAATGAATGCTTGTTTGTTATGTTTACACATGGAATGCTGTCTACCTGCCTTAGCAACGATAGTACTATTAGTTTGGACTCAGCACCCGTTCACTCGGGGGTTGTTAAGGACAATTATTTGCATGAATTACAGTGGTGATCATGTATTACGAACTGCCTTGGGCAGTCAACCCGCAGTCATTGGTATCGATAGGTCTATGTCGATAACTAACATGCCTCATTTCACTCTTTGTACGTGCTGGTTATGCGTAACGCTTTCGAACTCTATATGCTATTATCAAACTTGTATGCTCACCTTTACACTATGTGTATTGACTGTTATTTTAACGTATATGACAGGTGCTTAGGATGCTTATCTGTTAGGGAGTCGAGGCTAGAATAAGGTCTTAGAGGCCAACAAATAGTTGTCTGTACAAATGAAATCTGAGTTGTCGGAACAGAACTATTTGCCTAGATTTTGTCTGTAATAATTTGTTTATTTTTTAAGACATGGTATGGGACATGTTATTTTAAATTAAATGATAATGGTGATTGTTATGGAAACTTCTGGACAATCTGTTTCGCTCAGTGCCATGCCCCGATGTTTCCGCCATCGGTTGGGGTGTGACAGATTGGTATCAGAGCCATAACTATAGGGAATTAGGCAAAACTCGACCTAGTCCGGGTCGAAGTCTTAGTGACCTAGTCTATAGTTAGGAACCAACAAACCAACTTGTGCATATCTGGTAGGGGTTATGTACGAGCTTGCTGCTATTTCTCGCTATTTTCGCCTACGCTACACTATCGTTGCACTCGAAATTTTTAAATAAGAACGAGCGATTACGTCGAGATTAGGTGTGAAAACCGCAAACTCTCGACTAAATTGCTTGTTCAACCCGCATTTTTATCTAAACAACACGAGAATTTTGCGTCGAACCTGGAGTGAAATCCATACTTTGACGCATAATTCTCTTATTTTATCAAAAAAACAGGGACGAAGTTGTTAAGCTAGGGGTGAAACCCTAACCCTGACGACTTGTTCCGCCCTTTTTACAAAACTCTCACCAAAGTCTCGACGGACTCCAACGACTTGAAGTCACAATATGACTAACGGGATGCGTGCCAAACGCCCAAGAATTGAGGCAAAGGCACAGTCCTGAAGATCAAATGTGCACAATAAGTCCTTGTGAATAGTCGAATCACTTTGGGTAGTCAATGTCTAATAGCCGCAGACGATCTATCTCCCGATTTTTTTATGTGTTTCGATTCTGAGCCCGCAACTGCTGACTCTGATGATTCGTTGATTTTATGTGTTTGTTTACCTGTTTATGTGTTTAAATTTTGGAGATTTATTCGATTTTTGCTTCTACTTCGATCGACACGCACGACTCGCACTGCATTTCTATCTCAAAACGCTGACAAATCGCTAAATAGTGGACGACCTTACGTGATGTTATACGCTTATACTATACTACTCGACAAGTTATACGTGATCGCTATATTCGAACAACGCACGGACTTTGAATGATAGGTTTCTGTATTCTGACTGCCTCTGTTGATTACATACTTACGTGCTTCTGTGCTCTATGTGTCCTACGTGCTTATGTGCTTCTGTGATTCTGTGCCCTACATGCTTATGTGCTTCTGTGTTTATGTGTTTATGAGATACGTGTTACGTTGTGTTCCTAAGCTTTAGTAAGTATTAGACGTGTGAGGTGAGATTCGATTATGATGTGTCTGAGACCTATGGCGATGTCTGTTGCAGACAATGTCAACTGGACCATCATCCCGTCACACACGACTCTCTAGTCAAGAACAGAGGGACAATCGCCTTGCTGCCATCCTCGCGAAACAAGTGGCCAAGGTTGTGCCTCGGATCATGAGTGAGATTTACGAGAATGTTAGCAAAATCGTCTGAGGAGTCTAGAACCGTAGTTCCTAAAGCTGCAACTACTTTCAGCTTTAAGCAATTCAAGGCATGCGGTCCAAAGGAATTCACTGGAGAAGATGGCCCAACGGCTATGTTTCAATGGTTCGATTCCATCGAAGTCACTCTACGCCAAAGCGGCTGTCCTGAAAATCTCCGTACCCTAAACGCTACCGGTGTCTTCGAGTCCCGCGCATTAGACTGGTGGACGGCCGAGAGAAACAAACGCGGGAATGATGCAGCTTATGAGCTGACTTGGGAAGAGCTGAAAGCCATCATGATGGATGAATTATGCCCTCCCCATGAACGCCAAAAGTTGGAGGACGAGTTTTGGAACATAAAGCAGAAGGATGGAGACAACGCTGCCCTGACTGCTCGCTTTAAGCAGCTCAGCATCATCTGCCCCGATCAAGTGAAGACGTCTGATATGGCGATCAAGAAATACATTCGAGCTCTACCTGACTGTGTTGCGGATTTTGTGCATGCCGCAAAGACCACAACGATTGAGGAAACTTACTTGCTTGCCGCTGAAATCAACGACAAGCGGGTAAAAGCTGGTGTATGGGATAAAGCTTCGAAGAATCTACACCAAGTCACCACCGCACCAACCACTGAAACCGCCGCCACTCAATCGCCCAAGTCCTCACGCCGCAAGAAGAAGAACAACAACAGCAGCTCCAGCAACAAGAACTGTGCTGGCACTACCACTGCTGCTCCTCTTCAGGCCATACCGGCCCAGCAGCAGCATCATCACCGACCAGCACCAGTTGCTTACGCACCGCCAGCAAAGCGTGCATACACAGGCCCCCACCCGACTTGCCCAACATGTTCCTATCATCACCCGGTGGGTCTTGCCTGTCGATTATGCGCTCACTGCAACCTGTACGGCCACTTCACTGTCAACTGCCGTACTGGTCCTCGTCAAACCCCAGCTCAAGCCACTGCTCATCAAGCTCTGCTCCCAGCCCCGCAAGGCCAACAAGCAGCTACGGCACCCGCGATCAACGCCCGAGTCTGCTTCGCATGTGGTGATCCCAACCACTTTGCGAACAGGTGCCCGAACAGGGTGGTGAAACAAGAGCCCCAACAGCAGCAGCAACATCAGCCGCAACAGCCTCAGCAGCAGCAACAAGCCGCACGCGCCAGAACTTTCAACATCAACGTGCGCCAAGCCCAGGCTGACAACAACGTGGTCAATGGTACGTTCCTTGTGAATGGTATTTATGCTTCGTGTTTGTTTGATACTGGAGCCGATAATTGCTTTGTGTCGTCCGAATTTGAGAAACTCCTTAGTCGTAAGCGCTCCTATCTCCCCTCGATGTTCGATGTTGAAGTCGCCACTGGAAGAACCGTCGCCGTTAATTCTGTTCTTCGTGATTGTACTCTTGAGCTCAACAATCACATCTTCCCAATCGACCTTATTCCGATGCAACTCGGAAGTTTTGACGTCATAGTAGGCATGGACTTTCTTCGCGAAAACCATGCTGAAGTTGTGTGCTTCGATAAGATGATTCGGTTCTCGCTCGCGAATGGTGATTTATTGTGTGTTTATGGTGAAACTGCTTCTAAAGGTCTCAAGCTCATGTCATGTCCAAGCTAGCAAGTATCTCCGCAAGGAATACAGAGCTTTCTTGGCTAACATTGTAGCAGCGGAGAAGGAAAAGAAAGGAAAGACAGAGGTGGAAGACGTTCCTGTGGTTCGTGAATTTCCTAATGTTTTCCCTGACGATCTTCCAGGTTTACCACCAAGTCGTGATATCGACTTTCGTATCGACCTCATTCCTGGAGCCAACCCTATTGCCAAAGCTCCTTACCGACTCGCACCGTCCGAAATGCGTGAACTCTCAAACCAACTCCAGGAATTACTTGAGAAAGGCTTTATTCGCCCGAGCACCTCTCCTTGGGGCGCGCCAGTCCTTTTCGTCAAAAAGAAGGATGGGTCGTTCCGGATGTGTATCGACTATCGGGAATTGAATAAGTTAACTATCAAGAACCGCTATCCCCTGCCTCGCATTGATGATTTGTTTGATCAGCTACAAGGCGCTACGTGTTTCTCGAAGATCGATCTACGCTCAGGCTATCACCTACTGCGCATTCAAGATGAAGATATACCCAAAACCGCGTTTCGCACTCGTTATGGCCATTACGAATTCTTTGTTATGCCCTTTGGTTTAACCAACGCACCCGCGGTTTTGATGGATCTGATGAATCGCGTGTGTAAACCATATCTCGACCGTTTCTTCATCGTATTCATCGACGATGTCTTGATCTATTCCAGATCGAAAGCCAAACACGCGCAACATCTACGTTTGGTTCTCGAGCTACTCCAGGGGAATCAACTCTATGCTAAGTTCTCCAAGTGTGAATTTTGGCTGGAGGAGGTTCAGTTTCTGGGTCACATTGTAAATAGTCAAGGTATTCACGTCGATCCCGCGAAGATCGAAGCCGTTAAGAGTTGGATTACACTTAAGAACCCGTCTGAAGTCCGTTTTTTTCTCGGACTAGCAGGCTATTATCGACGATTTATCGAAGGCTTCTCAAAAATCGCTGTGCCACTTACCGCTCTTACGTATAAAGACAAGCCTTTTGTTTGGGGAACCGAACAAGAGTCTGTTTTCCAAACTCTCAAGCACATGTTTTGCAATGCTCATGTTCTCACATTGCCCGACGGAAACGACGACTTCATTGTCTATTGTGATGTTTCCAACCTTGGTCTTGGTTGTGTTCTTATGCAGCGAGACAAGGTTATAGCTTACGCATCTCGACAGCTCAAAATCCATGAGAAGAACTATACAACCCATGATCTCGAGCTAGGTGCAGTTGTTTTTGCATTAAAGATTTGGCGACACTACCTGTATGGTACCAAGTGTACGATCTTCACCGATCATAGGAGCCTACAACATATCTTTGATCAGAAGGAACTTAATATGCGTCAACGTCGATGGGTAGAACTTCTCAACGATTACGACTGTGAGATTCGTTATCACCCAGGCAAAGCAAATGTTGTTGCCGATGCTCTCAGCAGACGGAGTTATTTGCTCAGCACTCGTAATGTCCAAGCCCAATACGATCTCGAAATCCTCATCCGCGAAGCTCAACATGCATGTTTTAATGAATGCACTCTGAAGAAGGAATGAATCTACCACGATGGAGTTCAACTTATGAACAAGCCGAATGGGATATTCCACTTTCTGGACCGAATTTGGATCCCTAAACGGACCGATTTACGAAAGATTTTAATGGACGAAGCCCACAAATCCCGATATTCTATTCATCCCGGTGCCGACAAAATGTACCAGGATCTTCGCTACAAGTATTGGTGGCCGGGCATGAAAAGGGATATTGCCCTCTACGTTGGAAAATGCCTGACTTGTGCGAGAGTCAAGGCTGAACACCAAAGACCCTCTGGCTTACTCGAACAACCTCCAATTCCTATGTGGAAGTGGGAGAGCATAGCTATGGAATTCATAACAAAGCTTCCGCACACGTCATCAGATCACGACAGCATCTGGGTTGTTGTTGACCGTTTGACCAAATCTGCTCACTTTCTACCAATACGGGAAGACTACAAGGTGGAACGATTAGCCCGAATCTACACCAACGAGATCATTTGTAATCATGGGACGCCTCGCGACATCATCTCTGATCGTGATGCTCGGTTTACCTCGCGACTGTGGGAAACGTTTCAAACAGCTCTCGGTACATCGCTTAATCTAAGTACCGCTTTCCACCCTCAAACCGACGGTCAGACTGAAAGAACGATTCGTACTCTTGAAGACATGCTCCGTTCGTGTGTCATAGACTTCGGTGGTAATTGGGATACATACCTGCTGATCGGAGTGTCGCGCTCCGGTCAAAGATAATATTTATAAGCCCAAATTACCCTTAACAATGTGTTAGTGGTAGTAAGGGGTCGAACCACGAAGAGTATGTGGTTTGTGTATGGATTCGAATGAATTAAACAATTGTGTCACGATTATGAAGCTTACTAGAATAATTTTGTGTTTTTGTTGATTTGGAAAATATGATTTTAAACTAGATGATGTGATGAAAATGAGTAACAACTACTAATTAACGATTGCAAGAATTTTGGTTACTAGAACAATAATTATAAAAAGGAATCACACCCGGTTTCGGTAATTGTTAACCTAGGATTTCTACAAGTTTTAGTTTCAACTCAAATGCATTCGATTAACGGATTTAGTGTACCGTGACTTAGGTGCTACTAACTATCAACGCCCCGAAGAACGGACAAAAAGACACTTTGTAATCAACACAAGTAAATCCTAACAACGACAACGTACAATTACATATCACCGTTTCGCAAAGTCATAACTTTTAACATCGTTCAACAATTCACGAATTCGTAACAAATGTAATACTATTGTCAAAAGTTTCAAAAACCAAATACAAATTGTCACTAAGATGAAACAAGAACAAATTGAAACCCTAAAAGTAACGACTACCTACACCGGGGTGAAACCGAGATGATTAGCCGCTCATGGTTGATGCAACTTGATCACCGGATGCTTGGAATACGGATGGAGTCATCTTGAAGCCTTGAGAATGGTGAATGATGAGGTTTGGTGAAAGATGATGATGGTGGAAGGATTAGGGTTTGTGGATGATGGATTGATTGAGATGATGGTGATGATTCTTGATGATGATTTCGGGTTGTAGAGATGAAGTAAGTTGAATGGTAGGTGATAGATCTATGGTAATGGCTCCAAGAACAAGTTTGAACTCCCAAAAAGTGTAACTCCTGGATTGATGTCTCAATCTCCGTTTTAATTCGTCAAAGTCACCCAAATCAACAACGTTCACGTCTGCAACATAGGAGGACCGTCGCCGACGGTGGATGTGTCCGTCGGCGACGGTGCATAGTTTTTCAACTACAGCCGACGGTTAAACTCGCTGCTTACGGTGTTTCAGACGACGGAAAAATACATCAGTCGTCGGCGACGGCCCCATTGGGCGTCGGCGACGGTGCTCAGAAGTTCAACTTTCTGTTTTTCTTGTTTCTTGAGTCCGGGTGGCCCGTTTCGCATCCCGGTGATTCCATTTTCGCTCCGGTGACCCGTAAAGCTCCCGAAAAGCTCCTTAAACTCTGCTAGACCTGCAAAACACATATCTAATCAAAAGTAGACCATTCGAAACTAAAACTTGTGTAAAAACATCAAATTAAGCAATTACGATCACCGGTTTTCGACCACGTATCACATCCCCACACTTGTCTTTTGCTTGTCCTCAAGCAAATCTGTTTTTCACTTTCACGTGGGTCGGACAACGAATACACTCCCCATTCCCGAGACGAAGGTTAAGGTCCAATGTCATGCTAAAGTTCAAACTCTTTACAATGTTCAATATATTTAACGGTAAAATGATTTCACATACAAAAATGGTTACCCAAGATTAACCCGCCCGTGAAACCAATAATTCATGCACATCCCTCACAATGTTCTCTCCACTCGGCTTATAAATTGGCTAATATTTATAATGTATTAGCACTTCAAAGACTATTCACTCAAAACCGATTAGAACACATACCCGCATAAGCTTGCAACTCAATCATTCTCCACCATTGATCACGAATACTAAGCACAAGTCAAAAGGTCTTTGAAGGGTTGTAATGGGGCTAGGCGAAGGGTAGGAATTAGGATATTTTAAAGTGGCTAAGGTGATGAAAATTCGATTTTTATTACAAATGACTAGTCTAACAAAACTAACTATAAACACCAAATATGAGGCAACAACATTCGCCTTTTATTCAACAACTACTAACACTTCTTTTTCTGTTTTTCTTCAACGATTTTCACTTCTTTTTCATGATTTTTTTTATGCAAATAAACAAGAACAACTATACAAAAACGATTCCTATAATCGAATTTCCATCACACGGGTTTAAAAGAAAAGGTTTAACGGTTATGGGCTATAGGGTGGTCAAACGAAAGGTTTAGGCTCAAAATAGGCAACTAGGGGATTTGTTTGGGTAAGGATAGATAAATGGTTTTAAGAGAAAAGGTTTACCTAATGCCTTAATCATTCTTGTGCTTGTATTCGGTCTATAGTCTCAAACGTATCAAAAGTTGCAAGTTCTACAATATATGACTAATGGTCCACTCAAACAAAGAAACATAGGTATGTAATCTATGATATAAAAGTGGCTCAAAACCTCACATATCTAAAAGGGTATGGTATGTGACATGCATAAAAGACTAGTTTCTTAGGCGGATTATTCCCAAATAACCACCCGTTAAATACCCGTCATGCTATTAATTCGAACTTGACCATGACAATAGACCAAATGGGTTGTGACATCCCTCGTTGACTTAGTTACTTGTGCTTTTAAGATCGCTTTTAAAACAAGATATTTTTGAAAATTTTTTGAAATTTCCCCCCATCCCCACACTTGAGGTGAACATTGTCCTCAATGTGTAGTATTTAAATGAACGGGTCAAAATCTAAAATTTTTACTACTCCCCCATCCCCACACTTGAGATACATATTGTCCTCAATGTGTAAGAACTAGAGTATTAAACACAAAAGGGATGTGACACGGCTAATTCCCCCAAAAATTCACCCCGGAAAAATAATATACAAAATACACTCCACTTATTTGCTAATCTAAAGATCAAAAGTAAAAAGAGACGTATGCACCTGGTTTGTGAGCTCATTCCTCGTATGCTCCTCTCCTCTTCATGAAAGCGGTTGTCCCACGAACCGAATGTACCTACAAATCTTAACCCTTGTGTAGAAGCATGCTTCTCACAACCACTAAAATTTGTTAGTTACCTAGTTCTACCACTTTTATGAAAATATTACCAAGCTATACGTTATTTCACTTTGATTTATGTGGAAAATAAATTACAACAACAACAAACCTAACTCACTTTCGTAGGAATCACGGTTGCATTTAGCTTATGCAACAAGCCCTTTTAAACCCCCCAATAGCTTGGGAGGACGAGAGGTCTCATGAGGGTTATATAGGGAACACACCCACAAAGTTCATTTAACTAGGCGAGAATTTAAATAACAAAATGAAAATAAGAAAAAAATATAATATACAACAACAACAACAAAAGACATACCATACCTCTACCGCTGATATCGCTCGTTTGGATCCACTGGCGGGTTGGGCTGGTATTGATAACCAGTGAGGGACTCGAACATCTCCCTATAGTTATCTAGCGGGCTTGACTCTTGTTGAGGTGGCGGTTGGTATGGCATTGGAACAAAACTCGAGCCGACTGCCTCGGGCCAATGAGGGGTTGGATCGGATGGCCCTTGCGGATGAGGAAGGTTGGGGTAATCGGTCCAACCCGAATGTTCAACATATGGGAGACCGGCTTGATAATCTCTTTGATGGCGTTCTTGATCATGGAGCACCTTGAAGTTATTAATCGCCATTTGGTTAGAGAAAGCCAACGCTCCCCATCGGCGTTGATCCAACTCTCTTTGTGCAGTTTGGTTCCTAGCCGCCTCTTCTTCCCATGCCTGTCTATGGGCCCTTTCTTCCTCTTGCAACTGTATCATGCGTTCCATTTGTGATTGTTGTAACACATGTTGCAGCTGTTGTTCCTCCAACTGCTTTTCCACCCTCTCGCGGAAAGATGCTTGAAAACCCCATTGTTGCTGCGAATACGCCCCTTGCGCCTCTTCCCATTCGTTCCTACTAGCATGGTGCTCTCTTGCTTCACCAATACCCGCCGACACATTGTCGTAGATCGCTTGATCTCCACGGTTCCACAACCGATACGACGGTATTTGCCTCTGATTCACAAAATATGCCACGTTGGCAGAGATTTCCCTATGCTTCCTCCTATACCTTTGCCTCGGTCCCCGCGGACCGGAAGGATCAATTTCCTCCTCAACATCGGGCATCTCCTCATCGTCCTCTTCTTCATCACCTTCTTCATCACCCGCTTTGTCATTAAACCGATAACTATCCCCTTGCTCATCTTCAACCGTGTGCAAATGCCCAAAAGCTTTCACAGTTATTTTCCAATGTCGCCTTATAGAGGCGAAGTTGAATTGATCAATGGGCTTAGACACCCACAGTGAGTCTTGAGGTAATGCATTCTGTTGGATAATCATGGCGCTAATCAACCTTGCATAAGGAATCATCTTTCGTTTAAACGATTCCCGCGTATCCCATGTGTTGATCATAACAATTTGACGCCACGAGAGTTTGGGCGTCCCATATAACAATGCATGCAAAACTCGACAGTTGGGTGCCTTCACCTTTCCACGGTCTCCGAACCGTACCATAACGTTCTCTAACGAGATACCTTGAAGTAGCTTTCCCATCAACGACAAATCGGCCCTTGCATCACCTGCACCCCCAGAACTTAGTAAGGTGTCCTCTAAAAGCCTCACTGGGTCAGCATCGTTTTTCTTGTTGTCCAAAAACTGATCATACCCATAATAGTCATACGCGTCGACCCCGAGTGAGTCAAACCTCGCTATAGCATTCATATGTTCGAAAGACATGACCATTTGATTTTTTCCAATGTTACCAATCAACTTCCACCTATGAGCCGGTCTATCAGAATGTTCAAAACGAAGGGTGGATAACCACTCACAAACTGCCCCCAAATATACCCGAGTAGTGATATCATCACACCAGTCAATCACCCGTTCCCAGCCAAGTTTCTCAAACCTTTGCACTATACCAATCTTCCTAAACTCTTCAACATCTACCGAACGTTCACAAACTGTCCTTTCGGGTACGGATTTTGAAACACCCGTAACCATTTTCATCTTCCACATTTTGGCTTCTAACCTCTTATTGTTGTAACGAGAAAGAGCCTTTGTTTTCTCGTCCTTCCATGCCAAAGCCGATCTACTATTTTTTTCTTCTTCCCAATCCCAATCCTGTCGAATAAGTTGCCCATCACCCTCTACTACATTACTTAGTTGTTCCCATTGCCTTTGATATACCCCGGATCCCGATCCGGCTCCCGAAGATGAACCTTGACCGGAGGTCTTTGCTTTCTTACTTCCTCGGAGCATGGCTACAATCACAAGACAAAGACAACAACAATTAGTACACTCCAAACCTTCAACAATCTCAAACTTTGAACATGGTGTGCAATGTTGAACTTCAATCAAATTTTAGATGTAAAATCGCCTTTTTAAACTTCCAAAGTCGCACATCTTATCATCTATATTGATTAAACATGTTTATTCCAAAAATTTCGCAAATTTCATGTTTTCAACAATATTCAACATCACAACTATGTTCAATCATGCAACAATCTAGTGTAATCACATCACCAAGACTAAAGCATGCTCAAATCCCACCCAAATCAAGCAAACATTCTTAAGTTTATGCTAAAACATCCTACATTGTGATAAACAACCTACTCTTAAACAATAAGTTTAAAATTTCGGAAGAAATCAGCAACACATAAGAAAATCATGCATAATTTAAATGAAAGTTCATACCTTTGGTGAAGATTGACAAGAAGAACTAAAGAAAAGTGTAAAATAAGAAGCTTGGATGAACACTCTTCAAAACCCTAAAACGCACACCCAGAAATCTTGCAAACGAGCAAGAATTGATGGAATTTGTTATGGGGGTTTTGTTCCTCTCGGAAAATCACTCAAGATAGACTCAAGAATTGCTCGATTTGGTGGGGATTTGAGGAAGTTATGAGGAAGAGAAGATCTAGGGTTCTTGGTGACTTAGTGAAGAAGATGAAGTGAATTGAGAGAAGTAGGTGAGATGAATGCAGCAATTTGGTGGTGAGAGAGGGTTTGTGGGTCATATGGTGGCCCTTTAGACCGAATTTGTGGTTCAAAAGACATTGAGATTGTGATTTGTTCGGTTTAAGAGAGTATGAGTTCGAACCTTGCATAGTTGCACAAACCCGCGTCGGGTGA
Source organism: Helianthus tuberosus (assembly GCA_030545235.1). Classification (NCBI taxonomy): domain Eukaryota; kingdom Viridiplantae; phylum Streptophyta; class Magnoliopsida; order Asterales; family Asteraceae; genus Helianthus; species Helianthus tuberosus. The sequence goes on along the minus strand of CM060388.1, from coordinate 50,645,105 downwards.
AAATGTGGGCACCGTCGGCGACGGGCACTCACGCCGTCGGCGACGGTTATTGTTTTCGTATATAGTGGCGACGGCTAATGTTGCTGTCTACGAACACAAGTTGGCGACGGAGATTTTTGGCGGGCCGTAGGCGACGAAGAGTCCAGCCGTCGGCGACGGCTCTTCTATCTTCACTTTTTATATTTTTCAATTTTTTTTCAAAAAATTTTTTTTTTTTTGAAGAAAATTATGGACTTTTAATAAAAGAGCTATGTACATACAAAAATCCTAAAAATTATTAAAAATCTTTTTGTGATTTTTTATAAGCTAAATTTTGAGAATGCAATAACCGTCAACGGTCCTACCACCCCCCAAAAAGTCGTGTATTGTCCTCAATGCACATAACAAAGCCTAAAAACATACCTTGTGTCTTCATGACCCGTTCGGAATGTCCGGACTTCACACAATCAAGAGAGATTAGTATGGAACGAAAACGATTAACATAAACACACACAAACAAATAAATAATTATACATAACTTTACACAAGATGTTACCGGTCCTTGTTAGTCGACCTCGTAAATCGGTGTGCTTACCACAAAGCTCACCAATTCCTTGTTTTCGTCTACCTTCTCGTTACCATCAAGAAACGGTTTTAGCCGATGACCATTTACCGTTTGTCGTATCCCATCCTTCGGGTCCTCGATGGTAACATCACCCAATTGTCCAACCCTGGTGATCACAGCACATCTTATCATCTATATTGATTAAACATGTTTATTCCAAAAATTTCGCAAATTTCATGTTTTCAACAATATTCAACATCACAACTATGTTCAATCATGCAACAATCTAGTGTAATCACATCACCAAGACTAAAGCATGCTCAAATCCCACCCAAATCAAGCAAACATTCTTAAGTTTATGCTAAAACATCCTACATTGTGATAAACAACCTACTCTTAAACAATAAGTTTAAAATTTCGGAAGAAATCAGCAACACATAAGAAAATCATGCATAATTTAAATGAAAGTTCATACCTTTGGTGAAGATTGACAAGAAGAACTAAAGAAAAGTGTAAAATAAGAAGCTTGGATGAACACTCTTCAAAACCCTAAAACGCACACCCAGAAATCTTGCAAACGAGCAAGAATTGATGGAATTTGTTATGGGGGTTTTGTTCCTCTCGGAAAATCACTCAAGATAGACTCAAGAATTGCTCGATTTGGTGGGGATTTGAGGAAGTTATGAGGAAGAGAAGATCTAGGGTTCTTGGTGACTTAGTGAAGAAGATGAAGTGAATTGAGAGAAGTAGGTGAGATGAATGCAGCAATTTGGTGGTGAGAGAGGGTTTGTGGGTCATATGGTGGCCCTTTAGACCGAATTTGTGGTTCAAAAGACATTGAGATTGTGATTTGTTCGGTTTAAGAGAGTATGAGTTCGAACCTTGCATAGTTGCACAAACCCGCGTCGGGTGAAAATGTGGGCACCGTCGGCGACGGGCACTCACGCCGTCGGCGACGGTTATTGTTTTCGTATATAGTGGCGACGGCTAATGTTGCTGTCTACGAACACAAGTTGGCGACGGAGATTTTTGGCGGGCCGTAGGCAACGAAGAGTCCAGCCGTCGGCGACGGCTCTTCTATCTTCACTTTTTATATTTTTCAATTTTTTTTCAAAATTTTTTTTTTTTTTTGAAGAAAATTATGGACTTTTAATAAAAGAGCTATGTACATACAAAAATCCTAAAAATTATTAAAAATCTTTTTGTGATTTTTTATAAGCTAAATTTTGAGAATGCAATAACCGTCAACGGTCCTACCACCCCCCAAAAAGTCGTGTATTGTCCTCAATGCACATAACAAAGCCTAAAAACATACCTTGTGTCTTCATGACCCGTTCGGAATGTCCGGACTTCACACAATCAAGAGAGATTAGTATGGAACGAAAACGATTAACATAAACACACACAAACAAATAAATAATTATACATAACTTTACACAAGATGTTACCGGTCCTTGTTAGTCGACCTCGTAAATCGGTGTGCTTACCACAAAGCTCACCAATTCCTTGTTTTCGTCTACCTTCTCGTTACCATCAAGAAACGGTTTTAGCCGATGACCATTTACCGTTTGTCGTATCCCATCCTTCGGGTCCTCGATGGTAACATCACCCAATTGTCCAACCCTGGTGATCACATAGGGTCCCATCCATTTGCTTCGGAGCTTTCCGGGAAAGAATTTGAGCTTCGAGTTGTAAAGCCACACCTTTTGCCCAACCTCGAACTCTTTCTTTCTTAACTTAGCATCATGCGCCTTCTTCATCCCATCCTTGTAATTGGACGCGCATTCATATGCCATTTCCCGTAACTCTTCCAACTCGCATAGCTTGAGTTTCCTTTCCTTTCCTGCATCATCATATTGAACATTAACTTCCTTAATAGCCCATAATGATTTATGCACAAGTTCAACCGGTAAATGACAATTTTTACCATAAACCAACCGGTAAGGTGTAGTGCCAATAGGTGTCTTATGTGCCGTACGGTAGGCCCATAAAGCATCGTTCAATTTAATTGACCAATCCTTACGGTCCGCCCGCACGGTCTTTTGCAAAATCTCTTTGATTTGCCTATTTGACACCTCAACTTGCCCGCTTGTTTGCGGGTGATAGGGGGTAGCAATCCTATGGTCAACACCAAACCGTTTAAGAAGTTTCCCAAACCGAAAATTTTTAAAATGAGATCCTCCATCACTTATGATGACCCGAGGAATCCCAAACCTTGAGAAAATATCGGTTTGAACAAAATTACACACTACGGAGTGGTCGTTCGTCTTGGTGGCTATTGCTTCGACCCACTTTGACACATAGTCAACGGCCACCAAGATATACAAATTGCCATAGGAATTGGGGAATGGGCCCATGAAATCAATTCCCCACACGTCAAAGATGTCGACTACAAGGATTGGTTGCATGGGCATCTCATCCCTTTTTGAAATACCCCCTAGTTTTTGACACTCTATGCAATTTTTGGCAAACTCATTTGCATCTTTGAAGATAGTAGGCCAAAAAAGACCACTATTTAACACTTTATGACCCGTTTTGTGACCACTAAAGTGACCACCACATGCAAATGAGTGTAGATGCTGCAACACGCTTGGAATCTCTTCGTCATCAATGCATCTTCTTATAACTTGATCCGCACACTCCTTCCACAAATGCGGTTCTTCCAACCGATAGTACTTGATTTGGGACATGAAGTGTTGCCTCTTCCGTCTATCCCAATGTGCCGGTAAGTCACCTGTAACAAGATAATTCACAATGTTAGCATACCAAGGTAACTTATCCAATTTCATAATATGCTCATCGGGAAACGACTCATTGATCTCTAACGATTTAGGATCCTCATCAACCATCAACCGGGACAAATGGTCCGCTACCACATTCTCGGTACCCTTCTTGTCCCGTATCTCCAAATCGAACTCTTGGAGCAACAACACCCATCGGATTAACCTCGGTTTTGCATCTTTCTTCTCCATGAGGTACCTAACTGCAGTGTGATCAGAATAAATAATCACTTTACTACCCCATATATATGCCCGAAATTTATCCAATGCATATACCACCGCAAGTAGCTCTTTTTCGGTAGTAGTGTAATTCAGTTGTGCATCCGAAAGAGTCTTACTTGCGTAGTATATGGCAACGGGTTTCTTATCGACCCGTTGTCCCAACACGGCCCCCACCGCATAATCACTCGCATCGCACATAATTTCAAAAGGAAAAGACCAATTTGGCGATTGCAAGATTGGAGCCTCAACCAACTTCTCTTTCAAATTATTAAAAGCGTTTTGGCAATTTTCATTAAAATCAAACGGTTGATCTTTTAACAACAAGTTACATAAAGGCTTGGTTATGTCACTAAAACCCTTAATAAACCGCCGGTAAAAACCCGCATGACCTAGAAATGACCTAACACCTTTAACGGTCGTGGGATACGGTAAAGTAGATATGACTTGTACCTTTGCACGATCAACCTCTATCCCACGACTTGACACCACGTGTCCCAACACTATTCCCTCTTGAACCATAAAATGGCTCTTTTCCCAACTTAAGACCAAACTAGTTTCGACACACCTTCTTAATACTTTATCTAGTTGATCCAAACAAGCCTCAAAAGATGACCCAAAAATTGAGAAATCATCCATGAAGATTTCCAAAGACTTCCCCACCATATCTGAAAAGATACTCATCATACACCTTTGGAAGGTGGCGGGGGCGTTACATAATCCAAACGGCATTCGCCTAAATGCGAAAGTGCCGTAAGGACAAGTAAACGTGGTCTTTGCTTGGTCTTCCGGATGGATGGCGATTTGATTATAACCTGAATAGCCATCTAAGAAACAACAAAATTTTTGTCCCGACAATTTCTCAACTATTTGATCAATGAACGGTAAAGGGAAATGATCTTTGGAAGTTGCGGTATTCAACTTCCTATAGTCAATACAAATTCGCCACCCAGTTACCGGCCGAGTGGCTACCTCTTCACCTGCGTCATTTTTGACGACTTGTATACCCGATTTCTTGGGAACCGTCTGTGTTGGGCTCACCCATTGGCTATCCGAGATCGGGTAAATGATACCCGCATCTAGCCATTTTAGCACTTCCTTCTTCACCACCTCCCGCATGTTCGGATTTAATCTCCGTTGTGCATCTCGAACGGGAGTCACATTCTCTTCCGTGATGATTTTGTGCATCACCACCGAGGGACTAATACCCTTCAAATCAGCAATGGTCCATCCAATCGCCGCCCGATTAGTGACCAAAACATCCATCAATTTATCCTCTTGCTCCACGGTTAAGTTTGATGCAATGATAACCGGGAGCGTGTTGCCTTCACCAACATAAGCATACTTGAGATGCTTAGGCAACACCTTCAATTCAACCTCCGGAGGCTCTACTAATGACGGCTTCAACTTGGTGTCGATGCTCTCCGGTAAACTCTCAACTTGGTGCGTCCATGTCGGTTTTCCCTCTCTAACCGCAAGCACCTCCAAACTTCTCACATCCTCGTCTATGCTCTTATCCATCTCCACCTGTGACCTGTCAAACATATAACAATCCTCCATTGTGTTTTCCCCATCTACGACTGTGTCGCAAAGAGGTATACACGTGTCAACGACGTCCGCCATATAGCATTCATCATCAACTGGAGGGTTCATAAGTCCGGAAAAAACATGCAACCTCAACCTTCGGTTTCCAAATGTCATGTCAACCGTTCCCGTTTTGCAATCAATTTGAGAATTTGCGGTTGCTAAGAACGGTCGACCCAAAATCACCGTAGGTTGCTTGGTTGGGTCCTTGGCCACATAATCAAGTACTAGAAAGTCCACCGGATAGTAAAAATCCTCGATTTTTACTATCACATCCGAGACAATTCCACGGGGTAGTTTGGGTGTCAAATCGGCTAACACCACAGTGGTGTTTGACGATTGAAGTGGACCAAACTCGTATTGGTCATACAAACTACCCGGTAGAATGCTCACGCTAGCACCAAGATCTAGAAGTGCCCGGTTGATTTTAAAATCGCCTACTTGAATTGAAATGATAGGCGCACCCGGATCTTGGAGCTTAGGTGGAAGTGCACCCGAAAGAATCGAACTCACGTTTTCGGTTAAATCTAATTTCTTTGGAAATTTGTGAGTGCGTTTTTGGGTACACAAATATTTCAAGTACTTAGCATACGACGGTACTTGTTTGATTGCATCCAAAAGACTTAAATTTATTTTTACTTGTTTAAAAATTTCCAACAACTCTTCTTGTTGTGAACCTCTTTTGTTTACAACCTTTTTTACGGGTCCCTTCAATGCTTCGGGATAAGGGGCGGTATTAGCCTCCACACCCTTTTCCTTAGCCTTGGGGACGGGGATGGTCACAACGGGGGTATCATTGTTCTTTTTCAAGTCATTTTTCTTTTGACCCGTTTGACCATTTTCATTCTCATCTTCACTAGCATCCTCCACCACCCCTTCAACAAACTCGGGTGGTGGTGGCTCAACACCATTATTTATGACTCGACCACTACGTAAAGAAATTTTATTTATTGGTACCTCACGTGTGTTTTTCGAGCTCGACCCATGATGTTTAGGGTTCACCGTGGTGTCGCTTGGAAGTCCTCCTCCACTTCCGCGAATTTGAGCCATTTCTTGAGCAAGTTGCCCCACTTGCTTCTCTAGCACCTTATGGGATTTATCTCGTACCTCAAACTCTCTCTTCATCTCTTGATTTGAATGATTGATAGCATTCATAATAGCATCAAATTTCGAATTGATCGAGTCATCACCTTGAGAGTTTGAAGCATTACTCCCATTTCCTCCTTGGTTGTAACCTCTTTGATAATTGCTTTCACGGTTTTGATACCCTTGGTTACCCCCTTGATTGTAATTCCTTTGGTAACCCCCTTGGTTACCACCTTGACGATTGTTGTACGAAGACCCACCTTGACCTCCTTGGTTACCCGATTGAAAATTCGGGTTCATTTGGTTTGAAGCATTACCATACCGGAAATTAGGGTGATTTCTCAAGCCCGGATGGTAAGTGTTGGAGTTCATGTCGTATTGCTTTCGGTCCCCATACACTTGATTGACTTCCTCGGTGTAATCACCCGACCCCGTTGGACATTGTTCCGCTCTATGCCCAATATCACCACACTCGTCACACACTTCAAATTGAACCGCGTTCACTTCTTTCTTCTTCATTCGAGCCATTTCCCGCTCTAAAGTAGAAATCCGATCTTTAGAATCAAGATCGGGAAGTGACCGGGAAATGGGATGCTTCTTGGCTCGGTCGGCCGATTCTTTCTCTTTCGAACGCTTGCTCATTCGTTCCAAAAACTCCCAATCATCGTCTTCATGGTTGCTTAGGAGGGTCCCATTGCTTGTGGATTCAAGTCGGTTCCATGTATTGTCATCTAGACCCCGTACAAAGCATTTAACTAACTTCCACTTCTCAATTTGATGATGAGGGCATCTTCGAATCATTTCTCTAAACCTTGTAAAGGCCTCATGTAACGGTTCGCCCGATAATTGGCGAAAAGACCTAATTTCATCACGAGCGTCATCGGTCTTCGCCATTGAGTAGTATTCATCAAGGAACGCTTGTTGCATTTCTCCCCAAGTGCGAATACTATTTGCGGGAAGTGTGAGGAACCATTGCTTTGCCTTATCCTTCAGTGAAAATTGGAATAGTCGAAGTTTGACCTCATCTAAAGCAAAGTTGTGACCCCCGATAGTGCTGCAAACCGAAGAAAATTCCGTCAAATGCGTATACGGTTCGTCGTTAGATCTTCCATTAAAATGAGGAAGTATGTTGATGTAATGTGGTTTACAATCAAACATCCTCCTCTCTCAAACGATTGGTGAGTCGTTCTCGGTGACAACCGGCCTAAAACGATCATTCACTCCCCGTGGAGGTCGTTGATGACGATGAGGACCGTTAACTTCTTGATCGACCGGTCTTCTATTATCCCGTCTTTCACCTCTTCGATCATCCCTTCGATCATCTCTTCGATCATCTCTTCGATTATCTCTTCGATTATCCCTTGGGTTACCACCTCCCACGAAACGAGGAATCCGGTTAGGGTTTGCATTGTTGTTGTTGTTATAAAACCCATCATTCCGATTCCGTTGGTCATTGTTTCGTGGTTGACGGTTGTTCCCATAACCATCATTTCTTCCACCTCCGTAACCGTATACGTCATCCCCAACGTAATTGGCATTTTGATAGCCAAATTCCTCATCATCATATCTTCTTGCGTTGTAGATGTTTCCCCTATTCACGTAGCCCCAATCTTCGTCATCGTTAGCCCTATCATCATAATATCCCCCGTCGTCCGAATTTTCGGTATGAACACTCGCATGTTCCGGTGATTGATAACTGGGAACACTATACAGTTCATCATCGGGGATTGCATTCCTCAAGTCATCGATGTTGAAGAATGGGTCTTCATTTGCGGGATTGCCGCGATCACGATTTCCCCGACGGTCGGAATTGACATTCCGGTCATCTAGGTTAATGGGTAGGGAGTTGTGTCTATGAAGATTTTGTTGTTGAGGTGTTCTTTGATTGTTGTTGGGATTTTGGTTTTGGAAAGGTGGTGTAGGTGGTCCATTGTTGTTGTTACCACCCGGTTGCTCTTGAGGCATGGGTTGAACATTTTGAGCGGGATAAAAGGTTCCTCGGGATTGGAATTGGTTTTGGTTGAGGTTTGGGTGATTGGAGTTTTGGTTTGCCATTGAACCAGTTTCAATGGATGGTGTATGTTGTGGTGTTTGGTTGGTTTGATTAGAAGCAAGTGTTGCTTCTAACCGGCTTGCTAGGTTTCTTCTTGCAACTCGTTCGATTTCCGGTTCGTAGACTAAAGGTGAAGTCCTCCCGGAGTTCCGCGTATGCATGCACTACCTGTAATCTGCACAAGTAACACACCCCGCGTAACAAGGAAAAAGACAAGTACAAAAAGAAAGCTAAACAAATTAAACAGATAATCACACAAATTCACACAATATCCAAACACAAAGCGCACACACTCCCCCGGCAACGGCGCCAAAATTTGATCGGAGTGTCGCGCTCCGGTCAAAGATAATATTTATAAGCCCAAATTACCCTTAACAATGTGTTAGTGGTAGTAAGGGGTCGAACCACGAAGAGTATGTGGTTTGTGTATGGATTCGAATGAATTAAACAATTGTGTCACGATTATGAAGCTTACTAGAATAATTTTGTGTTTTTGTTGATTTGGAAAATATGATTTTAAACTAGATGATGTGATGAAAATGAGTAACAACTACTAATTAACGATTGCAAGAATTTTGGTTACTAGAACAATAATTATAAAAAGGAATCACACCCGGTTTCGGTAATTGTTAACCTAGGATTTCTACAAGTTTTAGTTTCAACTCAAATGCATTCGATTAGCGGATTTAGTGTACCGTGACTTAGGTGCTACTAACTATCAACGCCCCGAAGAACGGACAAAAAGACACTTTGTAATCAACACAAGTAAATCCTAACAACGACAACGTACAATTACATATCACCGTTTCGCAAAGTCATAACTTTTAACATCGTTCGACAATTCACGAATTCGTAACAAATGTAATACTATTGTCAAAAGTTTCAAAAACCAAATACAAATTGTCACTAAGATGAAACAAGAACAAATTGAAACCCTAAAAGTAACGACATTCTACACCGGGGTGAAACCGAGATGATTAGCCGCTCATGGTTGATGCAACTTGATCACCGGATGCTTGGAATACGGATGGAGTCATCTTGAAGCCTTGAGAATGGTGAATGATGAGGTTTGGTGAAAGATGATGATGGTGGAAGGATTAGGGTTTGTGGATGATGGATTGATTGAGATGATGGTGATGATTCTTGATGATGATTTCGGGTTGTAGAGATGAAGTAAGTTGAATGGTAGGTGATAGATCGATGGTAATGGCTCCAAGAACAAGTTTGAACTCCCAAAAAGTGTAACTCCTGGATTGATGTCTCAATCTTCGTTTTAATTCATCAAAGTCACCCAAATCAACAACGTTCACGTCTGCAACATAGGAGGACCGTCGCCGACGGTGGATGTGTCCGTCGGCGACGGTGCATAGTTTTTCAACTACAACCGACGGTTAAACTCGCTGCTTACGGTGTTTCAGACGACGGAAAAATACATCAGTCGTCGGCGACGGCCCCATTGGGCGTCGGCGACGGTGCTCAGAAGTTCAACTTTCTGTTTTTCTTGTTTCTTGAGTCCGGGTGGCCCGTTTCGCATCCCGGTGATTCCATTTTCGCTCCGGTGACCCGTAAAGCTCCCGAAAAGCTCCTTAAACTCTGCTAGACCTGCAAAACACATATCTAATCAAAAGTAGACCATTCGAAACTAAAACTTGTGTAAAAACATCAAATTAAGCAATTACGTTCACCGGTTTTCGACCACGTATCACCTGCCGTTAGTCGAATTCTCGTATAACAACAGTTATCATTCCAGCATTCAAATGGCACCATTCGAGGCATTATACGGAAGAAGATGTCGATCGCCTATTGTGTGGCACGAGATCGGTCACTCGCAACTAACCGGTCCTGAGCTATTGCAAGAAACGACTGACAAAGTCCTCCAAATTCGAGACAACTTGTTGAAAGCTCGAAGTCGACAGAAAAGTTACGCCGATAGACGACACAAGCCCCTTGAATTTGACGTTGGCGACTACGTACTCCTAAAGGTATCACCTTGGAAGGGTGTGGTCCGATTCGGCAGGAAAGGGAAATTAGCGCCTTGATATGTTGGACCTTTTAAGATTCTGGAAAGAATCGGAAAAGTCGCATACAGACTCGAACTACCGGAGGAACTTAGTAACGTCCACCCGACTTTCCATGTGTCAAACCTCCGAAAGTTCCTGGCTGAGCATGATTTAATTGTACCCCTCGATGACCTTAAAATAAACGAAACATTACACTTCGTGGAGAAGCCTGTCGAAATCATGGATCGCCAAACCAAGCAGCTCAGACGCTCGTGCATTCCTATTGTGAAAGTCCGATGGGAAGGCAAACGAGGCGCGGAGTTCACTTGGGAACTCGAAAGCGACATGAAGGCGAAGTACCCGCAGTTGTTTGTTACGGCTTCGAACTAATTTCGGGACAAAATTCCCTCAACTAGGGGAGGCTGTAACACCCCGTGTTTCTGAAGTCAAAGTCAAAGTCAAAGTCAAGATTGAAGTCAAAGGAAGACAAGATTGCTAATTGCGATCTGTCTCTCCTTGCTCAATTCCTGTTTTGACTTGTAATTAGTTTATTTTATTTTCGCTTTAGTTGTATTATGTGGAGTATCTATTAATAATCGCATATTAATCTCTATTTATCGCATGTTTAATCGCTTTATCGCCATCGCACTCGCAACTCGAATTTCGCATTTTGGTTATTATGTGTGTGTGTGCCTTATGTGTTACTTGTGCATGTTTATTTATGTTATGTTGTGGTAATCAATCGAATCGCAATCGAAACTCAAACGCAATCGAACTCCATCGCAATCGAAATGGTATGATAATTAGTGGAGAAGGGATAGTGCAAGATATGAGTAGTTGGGATTAAAAGTAATTTGACTAGGAAAAACTTATCGCATCGCAACGCTCGCAATCGCAATCAAAACCTCAAAAATCGTCGCACCGAACACTCGAATCAGGCGACCGATCGATCAGGCAACCAGCCGACCGTTCGGACTGCCGTCCGATCGGACAGGCTAACCGATCGAGCTGCCTGGCCGATCGGCCAATGCTTTCCTCTTTGGGTAACTCTATAAATACCCCCGGTCACTTTCATTCTTTCTACTTTTGGAAACTCTCTGACCGACCAGCTCGTGCTCCTCACCTTTTCTTCGATTTCTCTCAATTCCGGTAAGATCTCACCCTAAATCTTGTACTTTCTTGATCTACATGCACTCCTACACCTTTCTATCTTTTAAATCTTAACTTTTAACCGTGAAATCACCAAGATTCAAGGTGTTATAGGATGACATCATCATGTGTTCTTGAAGAACTTCGTGTTTTGACCTCAATCCACCAAGAATAACTTGGATCTAACCGATTTCCACACAATCTAACAAAGATCTTTCATAGATCTAAACATATTCACAATAAGAAGGATTGAAAGATGGTTTTCTAACTTTCTTTCAACTCTTTTACACTCAACGCACTCAAAACCGATAGGATCGGAACTTGTGCCGACTTACTACTCATTCTTGTGGTTGTGTTGGGTCAAGATCTGGACTTTACCTACGAGGCTACCGATTCCGGGTTAACCAAGAACAATCGTCTGGAACCAATGGACCGACCGAGCTTGGGTGATTCCTGTTCAGTCGAGTCACTAAAGCTAAGGACGAAGTTCTGTTGGTTAGCACGTTATCAAAACGCCTCGATAAAACGACAAACAATCAAAACAACCAAGTGTGAGACGAACAGGATGACCAGGACGAGGTGCCATCCGATCGGCCTATTGACCGAACGGACAACCACTCGATCGACCGGCCAGCCGAACGACTTGCACCTTGGGACCCACACTTAACCATTTTGGTAATCTAAGAAGTCTGAGTGTTGAACGAGTTGCTGTCCGATCGTACTACCATCCGATCGAACTGCCAACCGTACCATGAGACATTTGAATCTCCACACTTAAACAATTTTCAACATGTTCAACGCACTAGGAATGCCACTCGATCGAACTGCTGTCCGATCGAGTGACAACCTACTATGAACTTGTGCTAGCTGAAGTGCCCAGCCGATCGGGTTGCCGACCGATCGAACGACCGTCCAATCGACCGATTTGAAAGGTAGTGATACTTCTACGTTTTCAAATGCTACAACAAAAACTTCAAAAGTCAAGCCATCATACACAATCACATCCTTCCTAAAGGAAGAAACAATCCACTCGAACGACCATCCGATCGGACAGCCGTCCGAACGGATTATCATTCGCACGACCAGCTGCCCGATCGGACTACCAACCGATCGACCAGCTGTTCGACCCACCAACACTTATTTTCGTTTTACGCGTCACTTATCGTTATGCTATCGAACTATTCAGGCTAACCTTACTCTCAAGCGCTCTCTTCAATCCATCAATCGCTGTGAGTATACTCGATCCCTTTTTGCTTTACGCACTTTTGGGTGTTACATACGTTACTTATACAAAATCACATCGAACACACTACGCAATACTTTAAACGCTAACCGTTACTGCATGTTATACGTGACTTAATGAATGCTTGTTTGTTATGTTTACACATGGAATATTGTCTACCTGCCTTAGCAACGATAGTACTATTAGTTTGGACTCAGCACCCGTTCACTCGGGGGTTGTTAAGGACAATTATTTGCATGGATTACAGTGGTGATGATGTATTACGAACTGCCTTGGGCAGTCAATCCGCAGTCATTTGTATCGATAGGGGTATGTCGATAACTAACATGCCTCATTTCACTCTGTGTACGTGTGGTTATGCGTAACGCTTTCGAACTCTATATGCTATTATCAAACTTGTATGCTCACCTTTACACTATGTGTATTGACTGTTATTTTAACGTATGTGACAGGTGCTTAGGATGCTTATCTGCTAGGGAGTCGAGGCTAGAATAAGGTCTTAGAGGCCAACAAATAGTTGTCTGTACAAATGAAATATGAGTTGTCGGAACAGAACTATTTGCCTAGATTTTGTCTGTAATAATTTGTTTATCTTTTAAGACATGGTATGGGACATGTTATTTTAAATTAAATGATAATGGTGATTGTTATGGAAACTTCTGGACAATCTGTTTCGCTCGGTGCCATGCCCCGATGTTTCCGCCATCGGTTGGGGTGTGACAAAATGTTTCACAGTCACTGCTAGCATAGATTCATGAGAACAAAAATATATACAGAAGATGAAAAGAAATTTCAAATAATTTACCAGTAGAGATAATAGACAAGAGATCATCATCATCATACTCAGTAAATCCCACCAATAGAAAAGCTAAGGTATGGTCTGAGGAGGGTAAGATGTAGATAGCCATACTTCTACCCTGTAGGAATAAAGAGACTGCTTCCAGTGAGACCCCGGGCTCGATAGTAGTTTTGCATCAAGCCTTGGACATAAGGCACATAGCAGAGATAATAGACAAGAGAAGTAGGAGAAATTTGTGAGAGCGAAACTGATGTCGGAAGCCGAAATTTGTCCTGTGCTATGGTGCGAGTATCAGTTAGGGTTTCGTAGAGGAATCGAAAGGGAGTCGGAAGCCGGAATCTGTCCTCTGTTATTGCTTTTATTAAACCAATGTGTTGGTGCATGCGTCTATCGACTTCGTCTTGTATCGAGTCTTGTTTGTTTTTAGATAGATCAGGGCACGTTATTCGAGGAAAATGTTAAATATAGGTTGAGAGGTAGTTTCAAACGGAATTAGAAGTTATAATTTCGTTTGAAAACAACATGTTATTTCAAACGAAATCATCTTGGTAATTCCATTTGAAATCGCTATTCCGTGTGAATCTAATTCCGCTTGAGTCATGTTCAAGCGAAATTAGCCAGCCTATATATAGTGGTGTCCTGATTCTGTTTGAGATAGTCTTGGATGTGTGATTCCGGAGCCGAAGTGCTGCCGAAGTGTTGTTTTGCTGTAAAACTTTGTCAAATCAATCAGAAAGACAGTTAAAGTGAATATCTAGCTGAATCGAACTTGATATGTCTGTTTCCGCCTTTCATATTGAGTAGAATGCCTCTGAATGACTCATTTTGGGTCAGGACACGATCCTACACAATGTCAGAAGCCGGAATCTGTCCACTGTCGTCGAAACCCTAACCCCACACACCACCGTCCGATCCACACCCCAACCAATCCGACAACGCCACCCTTGCGCAGATCCCTCTGACACCGACACCACAAGCCGGAGACAAGACGCCGTTGTAGCCGCTGGGACACACCACCCTCAGATACCTCCGACACCGTTCCGGATCCAGATCTCGCTTCGGTGGTGATGATGGTGGTGGAGTTGATGGTGGTACAATGGTGGTGATAGTGGTACAGTGGTGATGATGGCTGTGGAGTTGGTGTGATGGTAGTGGGGTTGGTGCGGTGGTGGTGATGGTAGTGCGATGGTGGTGCAGTGGGGTGTGGATATAAGAGTTGTACTTTGTGTGTAAATAACCAAATTACCCTCATAGTTAACAGACTTGGTGAATTGTGTTAGAAATTTGGACTCAAATGGTTAAGAAAAGTGACTATAGGGACTCAGGGCGTTAAACATTTTGATTTTGGATTTAAGTGGTTAAAACCACTAAAACACAGGGACTTAAAAAGTAATCAACCCTTATATCTATATGTAACGAGGTGTCTGCTTTATAAATTTCAATATTTAAAATAATAAAAATAAAAGTGATATAGTATATTATTATTATTATTATTATTATTATTATTATTATTATTATTATTATTATTATTATTATTATTATTATTATTATTATGTTTGTAACTAGTTGATGCCCCGCCCGTGTTGCGGGGCGATGACCGAATAATTCTCAATCAATCTAAAACGATGATAAAACTGTATTTTTCGGCGCAGGGAAAAACTGTAATTTTTCAGGACTAATGAGCAAGTGTTAGACAACTCATTGATACGGGAAAAAAATAAATCGAGTCAACCAATTAAAAAAAAACTTTAATACTTTTGCAAAAAAAACTAAAACGATGAGAAAAAACGTAATTTTGAACTGAGAGCGAAATCATATTTTTTTTTCAGGGATAAAATCGTAAATTAAATGGACCAATGGGGGAGTGCCAGACATTTGCCGGCATGACTGTAATTTTACACTCGCGGCAAATTTATAATTTAACAAGGGAAAAAAAACGATGGAGAAAATGTAAATTTAATTTGAGGGCAAAATCGTAACTTGGTTGTGAGAAAAAAAAGTAATGGCAAAAGTGTAAATTTAAACGGGGAAAAATCGTAATTTTGAACCGAGGGCAAAATTGAAATTTTTAGCTGGGAGGAAAGGCATAAATTTATTTTTAAGTCGGGGAAAAAACATAACTTTGAACTGATGGCAAAATCCTAATTATAATGGGAAAAAACTAATGGCAAAAATGTAAATTTAAACGGGGCAAAGACGTAATTTTGAACCCAGGGCAAAATTGAAATTTTTAGCTGGGAGCAAAAGCATAAATTTGTTTTTAAGTGGGGGTAAAAACATAATTTTGAACTTATGGCAAAATCGTAGTTTTAAAGCGGGATAAAAGCGTAAATTTGTTGGGCCAATGGGGGAGTGCCAGACAGCTGCCTGGCACTATTCCTTTGCCGCCCATGTGACCCAATAAAGGCCAGAACTATTCCCGCCGACATTAATGTTTGTAGGTGTTGAAAACTAGTTAATGCCCCGCCCGCGTTGCAGGACGATAGGCCGAATATTTTTCAACCAATTAAAAAAAAAACAATATCATAGTTTTGTTAGAAAAAAAAACTAAATCGGTAGCAAGACCGTAATTTTAAGCTCGGGGCAAAATTGTTATTTCTTAGAACTAATAAGCGAGGCTTAGGCAACTGTTGACACGAATGAAAAATTAAATCGAGTCAACCAATAAAAAGAAAAAAACTTCAATAGTTTTGCTAATAAAACAAAAACGATGACAATAATTTAATTTTGAACTCAGGGAAAAATTGTATTTTTTTTATTGCAGGTAAAATCGTAATTTGCCAAAAGCAAAACTGATGGCAATACTGTAATTTTGAACCAGAGGAAAAATCATACCTATGAACAGGGGCAAATTCTTAATTTTAAACTGGGGAAAATCGTAACATAACTGGGCCAATAAGGGAGTGTCATGCAGCAGCCTGACACTATTCCTCCACACCTTTAAAAAAAACTAAAACAATGGCAAGACTGTAATTTTTAACCGGGGGAAAATTTGTAATTTTGGGCTAGGGTAAAATCGTAATTTGGCAAAAGCTAAAGCGATTACAATATTGTAATTATAACCAGGGGTAAAATCGTAGCTTTAAACATGGGGCAAATCCGTAATTTTAAGCTGGGTTGTCAAAAGCTAAAGCGATGACAACACAATAATTTTAACCAGGGGTAAAATCGTAACTTTACACAGGGGCAAATCCGTAATTTTAAGCTGGGGGTAAAATCGTAATATACACGGACCAATGGGGGAGTGCCAAACAAATGTCTGACACTAAAACCAATAGTAAAACTATAAATTTAAACGGGGCAAAATCATAATTTTGTAAAGAAAAAAAAAACAATTTGTGGGTGGGAAAAAAAATTTGTGGGTGGCATGTGGTCGCCCAACTTAACCAATCCCATAGAAGTACTATTGTCGGCGGTTTATGTTATGCCCTGCCCGCGTTGCGGGGCGATGGCCGAATAATTCTCAATTAATTAAAAAAACACTATTATAGTTTTGTTAAGAAAAAAAACTAAAACGATGACAAGACCGTAGTTCTGAGCTCAGGGCAAAACTGTAGTTTCTCAGGATTAATGAGCGAGTGTTAGGCAGCTCTTTGACATGGAAAAAAATTAAATCCAGTCAACCAATTAAAAAAACACTTTTATAGTTTTGCTAAAAAAAACTAAAACGATAACAATACTGTAATTTGAACTGAGGGCAAAGTTGTATTTGTTGACTTTGGTAAAATCGTAATTTGCTAAAAGTTAAAGTGATGGCAATACTATAAATTTGAACCAGAGACAAAATCGTAATATAACTTTGCACTAAGGACAAAATCGTAATTTTAAACTGGGGATAAAACTATATTTTTAATTTGAACTAGGGAAAAATCAAAATTTTGAACTGAGGGCAAAATCGTACTTTTGAATTGGGGGGCAAAAGCATACTTTTATTTTGAACCGGGCAAAAACATAATTTTAAACTGAAGTCGAAATCATAATTTTTGAAACGGGGCGAAAATGCAAAATCGTCATTTTTAGTTTGGGGCAAAAGAAAAAATTTATTTTGAACTCGGGCGAAAATTGTAAATGTAATCTGGGGATAAAATCATAATTTTGAACCCATGACAAAAATCGTAATTTTGAGCGAGGGACAAAAACATAATTTTATTTTGAAGTGGGGGCAAAAACGTAATTTTATTTTAAATTAATGACGAAACCGTAATTTTAAAACGAATATAAAACAATAAAATGGTTGGTCGAATAGGGAAGTGTCACGCAGCTGCGTGACACTATTCCCCTAACTTGCTTTTGTATATGTAGGAAACTAGGTTTTGCCCCGCCCGCGTTGCGGGGTAATAAGCCGAATATTTCTCTCTCGTAACATGTATGTCTGTGCTTCGGTTACTTGTACATACTACTCATAACACGATCTCAAAAAAAAAATACATCGAATCAACCAATTAAAACAAAAACACTACCATACTTTTACTAAAAAAAAAAAAAAAAAAACTAAAACGATAGAAAGAGTATAATTTTAAACTGGGAGCAAAATTGTAAATTTTCAGGACAAATGAGCATGTACCAGGCATGCCTTGAGGAATAAAAATTACACCTATGCCCACCTGCGTTGCAGGGCGTTAAATCAAATATTTCTTAGTTTCATAACATGTATGCATGTATTTAGGTTACTTGTACATACTACTTATAAAACGATCTAAAAAAAATGCATCGAGACAACCAATTAAACGAAAACACTACCATAGTTTTGCTAAAATAAATTAAAACAATAACAGGTCTGTAATTTTGAGCTGGGGGTAAAATACTAATTTGTCAGGACCAATGAGCGAGCGTTAGACAACTGCTTGACACAATAAAAGTTACATTGAGTCAACCAAGCAAAATAAAACAGTACTATAGTTTTGAAAAAAAAACTAAAACGATGGCAAGATCATAATTTTTAACTGGGGGAGAAATCGTAATTTTTGAAATGGGAGCAAAATCTTAATTTTGAACAGAGGGCAAAATCGTAAAAATATTTTGAATTGGGGGCGAAATCATAATTTTAAACTGAGAGTAAAATCATAATTTTGAGCTTGGGGGGAAAACATAATTTTATTTTGAACTGTGGGCGAAAAGGTAAATTTGCGTTGGGGGCAAAATCGTAATTTTGAGCTAGGGGCGAAAACATATTTTTATTTTGAAAGGGGGGGGGGGGGGGGGCAAAAGCGTAATTTTAGACGGAAGACGAAACCGTAAATTTAAACTGGGAATAGAATTAGAAATGAGTTTTTGAACTGAGGGCAAAAGTGTAAATTTTGAGCCAGGGCAAAAATATAATTTTATTTTGAATTAAGAGCGAAAACGTAATTTTAAACAAAGGATGAAACCGTAATTTTAAGCTAGGAATAAAATAAAAATAAAAATAGGTTGGTCCAATAGGGGAGCGCCAGGCAGCTGCCTGACACTATTCCCCAAACTTGTAAATGTATATTTTGGAAATAGGTTGGTCCAATAGGGGAGTGTCAGGCAGCTGCCTGACACTATTCTCCCAAGCTTGTAAATGTATATGTTGGCAAATGGCAAATGGAAATAGTAATTTACCCACCGATTTGGGTGTCCTCTTTAAATTGGCCTCAACGTTGGCACCACTAAAGAAAAACGTATGATATAGTTTTAAAATCATTTTTATGGTTTGTTTGGGCTATCAAAAAGGTTAAGTTGGCCCATTTATTTGGTGGATTCACAATTGGTAGGTTCCCAATTATACTTAAGGTAATACGAGTAGGGTTTGCCATTTGGGCTATTTGATAATTAAACTTCCAATCGATAAATAGGATAGGAAGAAGCTTAGTAACTCGGGCAGGCCGAATTTAGCCCAAGTATTTTGAAGTTCGTGCTTTAGGCCTCCAAATTTTAGAAATACCTCTATATATCTAATTGGGAGAACTCAGATGTGAAACATCGCTGTTCTTCATGTTATCTGTGAATTAGAGATCAATGAAGAAAACACCAGTAATCGTAAATATAGATACATATTTCACGTAACATTTAGCTTGATTTTTACGTGTCGCTAATGGAGCCCATAGGGGCTCCATTCCATATCAGCCAACCTTATATAGATATAAATATAGATACATACACCTAACATTTAGCTTGATTTTTATTTATTCTTATTTTTTTTTCGAATGCATGAAATTCTTTTCGAAAGTTTCAAAATTATAAAGTACGAAGTCTTACCTCTGTAATCGTAAATTACAAATTTTACATATTAAAACATCTAATTCAAATAACATCAAATACACAAATTAAAACATCCAATTCAAACTAGAAGTGTTTATAGCTATTTTTGAACCGAAGTTATCCTAACGATTCAAGTCCAACTGAAACGCGAAAGATGTGGTGTGTGGCGTCCGTGTTATATAGCAGAAAACAGTGATCAGGAATCTCGGAAACTGGGATCCCGCTAGTCTGTGAAAGTAAAACTAGTTGGTTAAATTATTAGAATATACGTGATAACTGAATATGATGAATGGTAGGTACCTTAGATATCTGACAAAACCGAAACCCTTGTCATGTCGCACCCTAGCTTCCTCAATACCCCCAACCCCAAGGCTGTTTATTGAAAAAGTTTTTATGTTCAACCATACACCAGCCGTCAAATTCGGGACTGATTTTGACCTTCGAACGACCCGTTGACTTCATCTGATTCTGAAGTAGAGGCGGTTAGTATCTTGTCAAGTTCAGAATATTGCATGAACCTTTGGGTAGCTGCTTCCCATGAAATATTATGTCTTTCTTAAGTTTTTTTGCTGTGTGCTTTTTTTTTCTCAGGCCTGCGCTTTTTTTGCGCCTTGCGCCTAGGCCCTGGGCGGCCGGGCGAGACCTATGCGCCTTGAGTGCGCCTAATGCCTTTAGTAACTATGGGTGAAACGGTGTTGCCATTTAACTGAAGCCCTAGGTTTGCAATGTGGATGAAAGCTGGATTGAAATTCCCTTGTGATATAATTGTAGAAGATTAATGAAGATTTGACTCTGATGAATCTCAGTTGAGGAGATGAAACCCGGGGCTAGGGATGAGCAAATGCCGGTACCGAAACCGATCCGTACAGAGCCATTTTCGGCTTCCATTTTTTGAAATGGTATCAGTATCAGTTCGGTAGTGAACCGTACTTATTTCTCTTTTGTCACTTTAGGGATCGGTACTTTTGGTACTGGAACTCATCCTTAGGTACTGTCCGAATTGGGTCATAAACCGGTATTTTTTAGAAAAAATATATATTTTTCAGTCGGGATGATACCGGTTTGGGTGACGCGAGGAGGAACCAGTATACAAACTAATGGTTTGGGTCAGGCTGAAACCGGTTTGGCTCAAACTAATTTGGTAGTTCAAATCAGGTCGTTACTAAAGTTAACAACAAAGCCATGATGCCAACTAACTCCATGGTATTTCGTCGAATTAGTAGCGCAGTTTACATGATTTGCATCATATAACAGAAACGCATATAACAACATCTATGGTCAAACGAGCCTACACGTATTACTAATCTATCTTGTGCAAAGAGTCAATCTACAAGACAATCAAAAGATACCAACTACAAAATAGCAAGAAATGAGTTAGTAACAATAGCCAAAAACTGCATCTTTATTAATTTACCAAACCATTTGTCAACAAACTTCAAACCTACATCAACTTCCGTAAACAAACAAACAACAACGCCAAACACCAAAGCCTTACCCGGTAATCATCGTCCCAGCCCCTTCATCCGTAAGAATCTCCAACAACAACGAATGATCCAACCGCCCATCAATAATACTCGCAGTCTTCACCCCTTTCCCCAACGCCTTCACACAACAACTCACCTTCGGAATCATCCCACCCGCAATCTTCCCATCATCCATCATCCTCTTCACCCCACCCAAATCAATCTCCTTAACCAAACTCCCCGGATCATCCTTATCCTCCAATATCCCCGCCACATCCGTCAACAACAACAACTTCTCCGCCCCTAACGCCCCCGCCAGCTCCCCTGCAGCCGTATCCGCATTAATATTATAACTCTGCCCCGTCCCATCCGCTGCCACCGAAGCAATAACCGGTATATACCCGCCCTTCACCAACGGTTCCAACACCGACGTATCCACACTCGCAATTTCTCCAACAAACCCCAACTGATCCGCATCCGGTGACGGCACAGCCGTGAATATCCGCCCATCCGTTCCACACAACCCGACCGCAGTCGCACCCGCTTTATTAATCAACCCAACCAAATGCTTATTCACCTTACCCACCAAAACCATCGACACAATCTCCATCGTTGAAGCATCAGTAACCCTCAACCCGTTTAAAAAACTTGATTGAATCCCCAACCGGTTCAGCCACTGGTTAATCTCAGGGCCCCCACCATGAACAAAAACAATACGGAGACCAATGCAGGAGAGTAGAACAAGATCGGCTATTACAGATGCTTGTAGGGCTTCTGATTTCATGGCGGCGCCGCCGTATTTGACCACTACGGTTTTGCCGCGGAATTTTTGGATGAATGGGAGGGCTTCTGAGAGGATTTTGACCCGGGTTTTGGCGGGAGTTGTTGAGAGGGTTTGTGTTAGTGTTTGTTGAGATGATGATGATGATTGGATACGCATGGGTGTGAATCTTGAGGGTTTTGGGGTTGGGGTTTTGAGGGTTTTGTGGATTGAGGGGCTGAAGAGAAGGGTTTTTGCTGCAGACATGGTGGTAATGGTGCAGGCGGCGATGGTTCTCAGTGTGTGTGTGAAGTTGTGAACTAACTGAACTAAGTCTGAAAAAAAAAAAAAAAAAAAAAACAGTTTCATACTTTCAACCTGATTACCTTAATTGGGTTTGGGCCAGGCCCATCACTAGAGATGTGGAGCAGATATCTTGGAGCTTCATGGTTTTATAACTTGTAGCAGATTCGACATTTTTGATTAGTTTGTTTCTATTTCGGTGTTCCGGTTTGGTGAATCGTTCATTTTGTTTCCTGTGATTTTGGTGCCTAGCTCCTTGCTAGGGATATTAATAAAATTTTCTATCGGCTGTCTAAAAAAAACCTGCCTACCTTAACTTTCGTGAACCTTGTTTGATAATTAGGCTGGTGGGTGTGGTGATGCCCCATCCTCAAGGGATGGGTCTCCACATCATCCGCCATGTCATCCTTGAATGGGGATGACCCTCAAGTGATGGAGCAAGGGTGTGGAGGATAGATCTACCCTCCTTTTTTATTGTTTTTTTTTTTTATAAAAATTCAACAATTTTTTAATTCTTCTACATATTAAAAATATAACTAAAAAACACATTACATAACATAAAAACTATAAGTAAAATTAAATTAAACACTAAAATTAATATTAAAGCTTACATTTCACTAAAAAAATCTAAACTTAAAAAAACTAGTCGTCATTTTCGTCGTCGCTTGCGTCATCATTTGGTTCATTGGTTGCGTTGTTCCAAATCTATTCCACCAAATCTGCCTTAAGATTTTTCTTGTATGTTCTCGTTATGTAACGAGTACAAGTTCAAATCTTGTCGTTTCATACTTACCGGAACATTATTCTCGTTAACCGCATTTTCATCGTACTCACGTATCGCTCTACATCCGTATTCAATAATCATGTTATGTATCAAGATATAGGCGTACATGCAATATTGCAACTGCTTTGGTTTAAAAGCATGTGTTGGGTTATCAATGATATGCCACTTTTCTGTAGAAACTCAAAACACCGTTCAATGTCATTTCTCGTCGTTCCTCTTGAAACTTGGCAAATTTCTTTCCTTTTGCGTCTGTCGGGTGGTGAATAGTTTTAACGATTGTAGCGTAGGATGGGTATATTCCGTCAGCAAGATAATAACCACGCTTGTTTTCCACCCCTGAAACCGTAAAACTAGTGTCTAGACCGGTTCCTTGTATGACATCGTTGAAGACCTCTAATTGGTGGATAACGTTAATGTCGTTATTCGAACCAGGAACACCGAAGAAAGCATGCCAAATCCACAGATCTTGTGACGTAACGGCCTCTAGCATTATTGTTGGATGTCCATTATCGCCTCACGTAAATTGACCTCGCCATGCATTAGGGCGATTCCCCCACGCCCAGTGCATGCAATCAATGCTTCCGAGGATTCGTGGAAAACCATGATTTGGTTCGTGGAATTGATACAATTTTTGGACGTCATCGGCGTTAGGTTTTCACAAATATTTCTTGTTGTACAGCTTCACCATACGTTTGCAAAAGTTGTATAAACATTCTCGTGCAGTTCTTTCAGACATCTTTAAATACTCGTCCCACGCATCGGTTGTCGTCCCGTATACCAATTGGCGAATTACCGTTGTGCATATCTGTAAGGTGGTGAAACCCCTTTTGCCTCTAACATCGAACCGTAATGTAAAAAATGGTACAATCCTCGACATGTCGTCGGCGATCCGTAAGAACAATCAGCGACTCATTTGGAAGCAACGTCTAAACATCGTGTCAGTGTACAACGGTTCGTCGGCAAAGCAATCAGCCACTAATCTATCGTGGGCTCCTACACGTACACAATAACAACATAAAAAAAAAATTACTACATAAAAATATAATAAAGACATACAAATATAACAACGATATAGAAATAAATACAAGTATAAACTAACATTCTCGGTCTCTGTTTATGGCCGCTCGCCTAGTCCGCGGTTGTGACGTGATTTCTTCCTCTCCTTCCTCCTCAATGATCCTCTGTGCCGCCTGTTTTATGGCGTTTACAAAACACTGATCTCCTTCCTCCGAAGATGACGAACACCACGGAGATGAAGACATTGTGTCTTTTTTTTTGGAAATAGGTTGAAAATTTATATAATTATGAGAGGGTTTTTTTTTTTTTTTTTTTAAGTTGAGAATGTATGAAAGTAGGAGAGAGTTCAGTTGTGATTGGGTTAAAATTTGGCTTTGTTTGACTTGATTGGTTTGATTGGAGTTTCATATTTGGTTGCTCTCATTTGTGCCGCTGTTCTGATTGGGTTTCAATTATTTTCATCATAGATGATTCCCTTTCGTCTACATGTGGCTTTAAAGTTGCCTTCGATCAATGTGCATATTGCAAACAGAAAAACCATTAGAAATCTCAGTGTTCATGTGACAACCCTAAAAAATTACATGTATCCGTACGATTCATTAATGTTAATTAAAATGCTTGATGACTGTGCTGAATTACTTAACTGCTTTCTGATTACTGTGTCATACTTACACGTGCTTTTTAACATACTAGTCTTGTGCAGAAAATTGAATAAATGGTTCTATATACTCTACTAAATGTTGGGAAATAAAAATGTTACAAAAAGATATATATAGGACACTATACGGAATAACATAGCATTTTAACGAAACGGTATCTAACCGAACAACCGGACATTACCCGGAACACTAAAATATTATAAGAAACATTGTTTTTATTTTTCTAAGCTAGTTATGATCCCCAAGCACTATAACACACTACACAATACATATAACACATAACACTAGACTTTTACCACATAACCTTCCACTAACAAATTACTTACCATTTAATTTACATTTAACCCCCCCCCCCTTTGTTATAACCGGCCCCAAAAAGGGACCCCACCCCAAGACTTGTAAATCTTTCAAAATCTCTACATAATCTTCCATTAGATCATGATTTGATATGGTTGTACTATGGGGAACATCTTACCCTTTGGATATTAGAATTTTGGATTATAAGAACTCTTAAGCATCATCTTCATCAACAAAACATTCTCTTCTCTCCCTCTAACAAGTTTCGGCCGAACACCCTAGCCCACACACTCACATTTTTTATTCCCATTTCATCCATTCCAAGCTTCATTCAAGGTGTGTCAAGGTGAATGAAGGGTGGAACTCACGGATCATCAAGGACCTCTCTAGTGTGCTTTTATCCACTCATTTTCTCTAGTGTTTCTTCCCTAGCTTAAAAGCTAGTAGTAAGCTCCTTTGATCCTTATTTACTTCATGTTTATGGTGGTTAATAGTTATATTATGATGAAATCTCAAGAACACTAAAAGATCATAAACAAAAGTCTTGAACATAAAGCTATCATGATGATGAAATAAGATGAAATCTTGATGAAATAGAGTTGTTTTGTTATGTAGTTGATTACTTGTTGCTTGCTTGATGATTATTAGTAACATGATGTTAAACATCATGGGGGAACTTGTTAAAGTAAGATTAAAAACTTAAGTTAACAAGTTAGGAGGTGATTAGTGATTTACATAAAATAATCACCTCCATGTTTAAACATGAACTTGATAACAAGATGATTTCTTGAAAATTAGTAAACAAAGTAAGTTGATGATCGTATGGATCCGAGGATTACAAACGGTTTTTCCTAAATAAACTAAGTTAAAAAGACGACTTTTGAAAGATCATGATTCTTACACTATTTTTGGAAAGAAATAAGTATGAGAATACTAGTGAAACAAGAAAATGTTGTAAACAAATATTTTTGCAAAATATGTTTACAAGTTGTGAACATCTAAAAATCCCGAAAATGAGATTTTAACAAAAGTAAACACACTTTGGAGGGTAACTAAACCCACTAAACGCCATACCAAATTACTACGCGTTTTTATGAAACATCAAGTTCATATTGGTTTGTAAATAAGATAGTTTGCTCTTGGTAAATTGTTGTTGATTGTTGAATGATTTTTGGAAAAGAAAATGATATGCTTATTAGCATGGACACCTCCATTTACAAAGGAAACTCTGGCGAAATTTTCTAAAAATTTCAACACTTAGAAATTATTTTTCTAACAAGTGTTCATAAATATGTTTTAACTTTATTTTTTCAAAATAAACTTCGCCATGAGTTTTGTTACAAAAATATAAAGTATCGGAGGTTGATTTTTACAAGTAAAATGGTAATATATATATATATATATATATAGAATATATATTGTATACTAGAACACTTGTGTGGATACTTGTTTATTTTGTGAGATAGTTATATTATTTTAGGGTAAAATAATATAACTTAACAAAGTACCTTGACATTTGAATTATGTGGTATGTGATAGATTAATGAGTAGATAAACCGTACGTAGGATGCATGTTATGCATGCACGAGAAACTGATTGTTATATGTACTTTATTAGGACGTGCTTGATTTCTGATTATTAGAGTAACTAATCTAACCGAGCAAACCAAGGTGAGTTCACACCCTCTACAAGGCATGGGATTCCCGGTGGTTTGGGAATGGGTTAAAGAATTAAAACGAAACCTACATATCCTCCTTGGGTAGGATATGTACCGCCATCCTCCATGGGTAGGAAGCCAATATTAATCCTGCGTATTCTCCTTGGGTAGAATACGTACGTTCGTCCTCCTTGGGTAGGACAACAACCTTAAAACTTACTAGACAAAACTCTATCATTAAGTCCCTCATTTTATATCGACTTAATCGCCGAGGCCAATGGCGAGCGGGTCATTAGTTAATAGCGCTATTAGGTTTAACAAACCTCACACCGTGCCAGTCGGACGGGCGTGTACTAATGGACTTTGGCAAACTGTCAATGATGATAGACATTGACGTAGGACACAACTTACTTTCGTTAGTAGTCGATATGGTAACGGTCTAGTGGTTCACATGGGGAAGCCCCCACTAATTCTGGGTATGGTTTGGGAAATAAGGAAAATTGGTTAATCATATTTTCAACTATGGGGTAACCCCCACGGCAAGTGTAACACCTCGAAAATTCACGTCCAATAAAATAAAGACACGTGTCATGTTGTGCAAACGTGTTATAAATACAGAACCATACGAAGATGTACGGTAGGATTTAAACGTCGACATGTTAAATTTATACCTCTGAGCGACCTGTTAATAAATCCCTAACCAGGATATATTTTATCCACATCTGAATTATATTTAAAATCTGGTCATCCTAACAAATAAATGGTTACAACCTTAGACTTGGATCCTATGCAAGTTCTTAGGAATCTCCGTCAAATTTAAACCTTCCACATAGTGCCAAAAAGTGTAGGAACATGCCATGACATGCAAGGGCTGGATATATGGTCCCTCTACTGATAAAAGTGCATGGAATTCGGAGTTGTAAGTATTGCATGGTCAAAGCTTGAAAGAAAACAAAATTTTGTCATCTGGCAAAGGCTTGCGCACCACAACATCAAGAGCGTTACGG
Source organism: Helianthus tuberosus (assembly GCA_030545235.1). Classification (NCBI taxonomy): domain Eukaryota; kingdom Viridiplantae; phylum Streptophyta; class Magnoliopsida; order Asterales; family Asteraceae; genus Helianthus; species Helianthus tuberosus. The sequence goes on along the minus strand of CM060388.1, from coordinate 50,617,479 downwards.
TGCGCAAGCATGCTTACGGACCGCAACAAAAAGAATGTAACGGTGCGCAAGGCACGTATCTGGGCAATTTTAACGACAGCTGCCAGTTTCAAGTCTGATTTCGAGTTGTTTCCAGCTGTATCCGATTCCTGAGCTTCACCAATGGACTTACATGCATCTAGGGGCACTTGTCTTCATCTTATATCACTCATAGACTCTTGTGGCAGCTCCATGTGAGATCAAACTTGTTATAAAGATCATTGAAGTTGCAAACTATGAACACTTACACTTTCAAAAATTCACAAGACAACTTCTGGAGCTCTCTGGACGCCAAGACATCTTCCTAGTGATCTCTAAGCTTTATTAGGACTCTTGTAAGTGTTCATAACCTTCTCAAATCCGTTCTAGCTTAGTTTATTAACCGAAAGTCAATCCATCGTAAATTAAGTTTGACTACGTGATTAAACGAAATGTGCTCAGTCTTTTCTCAAATTGAAAGTACCTACAAGTTGGTATTTATGTGGGTAACACACCCTCAAAAGGGTATTTTCAGATTCCCACTCTAAGTATGATAATTGTCGAGTCAAAGCTAGTTTCAAAAAGTCAACAGAATGTGTTTTTGCAAATTTAAGCATGATTAGCAATGTAGGGTACATGCAACCTGTTTGATCATTAAAATAACTTGATAATTAATGTAAGAACATGTCTCAACATGTTCATCTCGACAATTTTCAGTTTAAACCCGAATCGGAACCGAAAGTCGCATATATTGACTTTTTCTTTGACTTTCAGTTCTGATCCGTTCATGCATGTTTGAGATCTGCCTTAGAGCATATTTTGGACCAATTTTCATATAAGTTTAACTCTCTGAGATTTTTCAACTTGGTTCAATACTTATCCGGTTCATATGCATGTTTCCGATTAATGCTTAAAAGTTGACTATTATGCCCTTTTTAATATAAAACGTGATTTTTGAAAAAAATGAAAGAGTAGAAACATTTGTTACTGATTTATAAACTTGCACCTAAAATTTGATATCAGTTTGAGGTCTAGATTAAGAGTTATGCTCAATATCGTAATTTGAAAGCTTTATGTTACTTAAACGGCGTAATTAGCATATAACCTATTTAAACCCACTTTTGATACCAAACTTTTTACCCACTGATGTTATATAATATTTTGGGATTTTTAAAGATTTTTTATTTAATTTTTGGCTGATCATATCATAGGTCTCTAAGTTTAATTCGGTAAATACCGATTTTGCCCTTTTAAGCCATAAAATGAGTTTTACAAATCCTTTTGACCCCAAACCTTTTTCTACTGATTTTGTTTGATAAATAAAATATTTTGAGCATTTTGGAAATATAAAAATATCAGCTTTCTTTTAAAAACCCGGAAACGGCCCTAAATCGCCTTTTTAAGCGTTTTTAACGCATAGTATGTACTATAACCATATTAAACATATAAGGTTGATACCTACTGATGTTCTTAGCGTATTTTTATAAAATAATAGTAAGTACAAGTTTATAAACTCAGGTTTCCAATTTTGACATTTTTAGCCCTTGTGAAATTACCAAAATACCCCTAAGGTGCATAGTTTGGTTTTAAATGATAAGTTTCACATATGGGTCATACCCTACTGTTATAACATGTTAAATTAAGTATACTTACTGTATAAATCAGACCCGTAACTCAGATTTACAAATAAACTCTTTTATAATCTTTTAAATGACCAAAATGCCCTTGTGAGGCCTAATTTGTGTTTAAATCCGTTTTGGGCATAATAGAAAATAACTTACTGATATTATGACATATTTAGAGCATATTATCTCAGGGAACTTGCATATGACTCTTACGGTTACCCGTAACGCTCTTTTCGCGTTCGGTTCGGTTTATGTAACTAGTTTGCATAAATTGACCGAGACGGGTCAAACATTATCATTTTTATCTCAAAATCCAGAATGTATTTAGTATACCCATATTATACAAGTATTCAAACTTGTCGGGTCTAAATCACATTCTATCCGGTCTTCGCTTAATCGTGCGTTTGAACCGTATAGTCCTTTAAACTAGCCGGTCTAAGCTTAAGCTTAAATAAAGACCCGTTAGAAATCTAATAGGTTATTATAAACCTTCGTTCCAGATTAGGAGCACCGGTAAAAGCTACCTTCACGTTCTTGTTGTGATTTATACTTTACTCAGGTAAATACTTTTAACTTATTTTCCCTATACAGGCTTGGGTTACGGTATATAGAATACCGCTTGATCGAGCATCAAATCTTACGTCTTTGAATGGTTAATTGAATAATTTGATCGGCTCGTTTAAACAGTCTTGTTTACTTAAAGCCTTTGGGGGGTTAATGACCATGTCCCGGATATCCTCGGCATCATCTTACGAGATGGCCACGACCTGAGCACGGGGTGTAGGCGTACACCTGTCAGTGTATAACTCTAATGTGGAGGGTCTATTGATCTTTAACCCGGACAAGATCCGGGCTACTGAACGCACAAGTAACATGTAATTCGTTCACAAGATTATTATATTAAATAATTACCCCAAGTTATGAAATGTTTTGTGCCATGTGCATTCAAATCAATTATCAACCATTTTCAAAATGAGTCAGTTAAATTGTATTTACCAGTGTAAACTGACGTATTTTCCCAAAAGGTTAAGTGCAGGTACTACACGTAATAGGCTGGCTGTCTTCTAGAGCGTCCACAATAAGTCTCGCAAGCTTGGACGACAATAAACTGTTGAACAATATCTTATTTTATTATTGATCCGCCTGTGGATCCGTTTCAACTATTAGTGATATTTAATATTACACTTTATTAAAGTTGAAATGAATCTATCTTTGCTTCCGCTGTGCATTTATATATTGTGTTGTTTGTCTATGATGATACCAACTACGTCACGATACTCCCCACCGGGCCCACCGGTGACACGTGGAAAAATAGGGGTGTGACAGGTTGGTATCAGAGCCAACTCTGAGTGAATTAAACACTAGTCTTTTGTGTTTAATCTCAGTTACACAATTGCACAATCCTCGATTCTCGAGTCTAGACAAAGAACTTAGGAAATTTCCAAATTTTTGTTTTATTTTTTTCTAACTTTGTCTTATATATATTTTTGTTATATCACTTGTTGTTTTTGACAGGATCACCAGAATGCCACCACGTATGAGAGGTAGGGGCCGAGGACAAGGAGCACATGTAGCTCCAAATGACCACGAGGCCAGGCCGTTACACCGGCGAACACCTTCGGACCCTCACAACACTGATGCTCAAGACCTTTGGAGGTCTCTTACCGAACCTGCTAGGCGCTCAGTCTCACTGAGTACCTCTCCATCGATCCCACACTCCTTTGGGCCTCATTCGGAGAATGAGCCCCACAACTCACAACAGTCCTACATTCCCCTAATAGGACATAATTCACCTTTTAACCAACCATCACCTGTCTTTCAGGGTCAGTTCAACCCTGATGACTACTTAGCAGCAGCAGTGGGTTTTAACCCACTTGGACCAGAAGACCACTTTACTGGTGGCAACCCGATGGACATCGATGAGGATACTGATCCTGCTATGCCACCCTCCAGAACACCGAATCATCCCATTGAGATTTCAGATGGGTCACCGTTTATGGGATCACCTTACAATGGTCCCGATAGCTTTAAGGAGAACTTCAAGCAGTACGACTGGGTGTTTACCCCCAGTTATCATAACTCTCCTCTGCACCAGCCACATCACTCTCCCCTGCACCAGCCACATCACTCTCCCCTACACCAGCCACATAACTCTCCCTTACACCAGCTTCAACCCAACTCTCCCCTGCATCAGCTACAGCAGCAGAATCCTTCTGAGGATTCTCGACTTGTCGCGGTCACTCCGCCGCCACCACCGCCTCAGCTTCAACCTCCCTCGCCTCCGAGGCGAAGGAGAATGACAGTGCGAATGTCCGCACGAGGGGGAGTGCGTATCAGCACCCCTCCACTTTCGAGTGGCAGCCGGTACTCACCGGTCCACGAAGAAACAGAGATGGGTGAATCTTCACACCCCATCTCTGAAGTAGCATCTGCGCCAGTCGCGCCACAGCCACCATTGGGTTTTAGAGACCCAATCCCCACTTACACCGGTGCTGCAACATTCAACCCCTTCGAGCAGCAGATTCACACGGGTTACAACTTTACAGAGGACCCCTACTGGATAGCAGCAAACTCCAACACTTTCCACCAAGAAGGTCCCTACGGAGGTCCCTGGGCTACGGGACCCTCGACCTATGGGTACCCATCATATGGGTATCAGCAGTCACAGCCTCCTCAACCTCCGCATTATCAACCGCCGCCTCCTCAAACTCAGCATTATCAGCAACCACCTCAGGCACCGGTGATGTCACCGCCCCAAATGCAAGAAATCCTTCATGAGATACAAGAGGTGCGTCAAGAGATGCGGCATGAGTTGCGGCATGATCGGAGGCATAACCGGGGGATGTTTAAGAAGATGGTGGATCTAATCAAGGGTAAAAGCAAGAAGGGTCATTGAATCCTTTGTTTGTTGGTTATCTTAGTGTGGTATTCATGTCCCTGCGTGGACATTTATTTATTTCAGTACTCTACCCCTGCGTGGGTATTTCTTTCTGTTCTGCCCCTACGTGGGCATATCTTTTTATTTGACCCCTGCGTGGGTTTGTTTGTTTTGTTATTTGGCCCCTGCGTGGGCATGTTGTTTATGTAAAAGACCCGTTTAGGGCAAACTCGTACTGATTTAATTTTTATTTTGAATGGTTAATTTAAGATTTTTCATTTTTAAATTATGTGCACAAACATAGTATATAAATAAATAAATGAAAAATAACATTTATTATTTTGATATACCATTTTAATAAAATAATAAGGATCTTAAAAGGTAAAACCTAGCTGTTATGTTGTCATAGATCTAGCCAATATGGTAGAACCTGTTTAAAAAGGATTCAAATCTCTGTTAACATCTGTAAACATGTTAACATTCTTGGCTAGTGTGATCCGTAAAATCACACACGCCACCCTTTTAATAAATTATCCAAGTTTAATATTTCTATATATATTTGGTTGTGACATAATGCCTACGGGTTATAATTAATGTCATATAAAACAAAAAGGCAGCTGTAGTTTATAAACTCCCTGTCAAGAAAATGATTGGTTTGTCTTATTTATTCAAACTTTAATCCTATAAGATCTAAATTTGTAATTTAGAAATTTGTCTACGTGACTAGGCTTATTATGCCAATATTATATTTCATTCTAAAAAGATTACTAGTAAATATCCTGAATGAAATTATTAAATTAACTAATATGGCTTTTACTTACCATGGTTAATAAATCGTCAAGAACGATAATACTGTTTAGACTTCTAAATAGACCTTGTCCTTATTTTTATGTAGCAATTTAGACTACATGGCTAAGTCTGAAGAATTAAACAGTCGTCCAGCAGAAAACCCTGATAATACTAAAATATTAGTAACGGGTGCGGAGTTGAAAGCATTAGTGAACGATGCAGTAATCGAAGCGCTAAATAGACAGTATAGTGAATCGAGCGGGACCCGGAGTAGGACCCGATCTGCACCACGTTCCAAGCCGAAAGCCCACTCGGAGGCTCATAGCAAGCCGCCCTCTAAGAAAGTTGGACCTAAGAAAGATGAGCTCCATAGGGATGATGAGGATCATCACTCCTCTAACCAAAACAGTGTCCCGATAAAGAAGATCAAGCAGAAACAGGAACCGCATAGTAAGTCCTGTACGTATAAATACTTCGTCTCATGTAAACCCAGAGACTTTACTAGGGAGAAAGGAGCGGTCGACTGCATGACCTGGTTGGACGAAATGGATACGGTAGTAGATATCAGCGGGTGTGCTGAAAGAGATGTAGTAAAGTACGTATCACAATCATTCAAAGGAGACGCACTGGCGTGGTGGAAGTCTCTCATACAAGCTGCCGGAAAGATCCCACTCTACAGTATGTCATGGGATCAGTTCGTTGCCCTTATCAAGGAAAATTTTTGCCCGCAGCATGAAGTTGAAAGGATCGAATCTGATTTCTTGTCGTTGGTGATGAAGAATTTAGACTGCCAGGCATACCTCACCACTTTCAATACTCTATCTCGGTTGGTTCCGTACTTGGTAACCCCAGAGCCGAAAAGGATTGCCCGTTTCATCGGGGGTTTAGCCCCTGAAATTAAAGCAAGTGTTAAGGCATCGAGGCCTACAACTTTCAGATCAGTAGCTGATCTATCTCTCTCTCTCACCCTGGACGTAGTCAGGTTGAGAGCACTCAGGAACTCAGAAGAGAATAAAAGGAAGCGTGAGGACGATACCTCACGAAGATCAGAAAAGAGACACCGAGGGAATAACGACCACAGGAAAGGGTCGGGATCTAAGAGAGATGGGCAACAGTCGGGGGATAAGCCCAAATGTAAAACTTGTAAGAAGAACCACTTTAGGAAGTGTCGTTTGGAGTCGAGATCCCAGTCTCACGTGAGATCCTGTGGGATTTGCAAATCCACGGATCATAAGACTTTGGAGTGTAAAAAACTGAAGGATGCAACATGTTATGGTTGCAACGAAAAAGGGCACATTAAGTCTAATTGCCCAAAGTACGCCAAGAAAGCCGAAGATGGGAAGAAGACCAATGCGAGGGTCTTCAAGATGGACGCTAAAGAAGCTGTTCAAGATGACAACGTTATTACAGGTACTTTTCTTGTAAATGATGTTTTTGCTAGAGTATTGTTTGATTCTGGAGCAGATAAGTCTTTTGTTGATGATAAGTTCTGTAAGTTATTAAACCTACCTGTTAGAACCTTAAGTGTAAAATACGAGGTGGAATTAGCTGATGGAACCATAGAAACAGCCTCAACTGTTTTAGATGGATGTGTTATATCCATTAGGAATCATTCTTTTCCTTTATCCTTACTTCCCTTTAAGCTAGCCGGCTTTGATGTAGTTATAGGCATGGATTGGTTATCGCATAACCAAGCCCAGATTGTGTGCAACAGAAAGCAAGTGATAGTCAAAACCCCGTCTGGGGAGTCACTTACATTTCAAGGGGATACTCAGCATGGATTGCCTGAGCAAGTGTCCATGCTCAAGGCATCCAGATGTCTGCAGAAGGGTTGTGTCATTTATATGGCACAAGTTACTATTGATAAGCCAAAGCCCAAGATTGAAGACATCCCTATCATTTCGGAATATCCTGAAGTTTTTCCCGAAGAACTACCTGGTTTACCACCGGATAGTCAAGTGGAATTCCGAATTGACATTATCCCGGGTGCAGCACCAGTAGCAAGAGCACCTTATAGGTTAGCACCAACGGAGATGAAGGAATTAAGGACGCGGTTAGATGATTTATTAGCTAAAGGTTTTATTAGACCTAGTTCGTCTCCTTGGGGAGCGCCGATTTTGTTTGTCAAGAAGAAGGATGGATCGATGCGTCTGTGCATCGATTACCGTGAGCTTAATAAAGTTACTATCAAGAATAAGTATCCTTTACCCAGGATCGACGATCTGTTCGATCAGCTACAAGGAGCAAGCTACTTCTCTAAGATCGATTTGAGGTCAGGCTATCATCAGTTGAAGGTCAAGGATGAAGATGTACACAAGACAGCATTTAGGACTCGTTATGGACATTACGAGTTCCTAGTGATGCCTTTTGGGCTCACTAACGCACCAGCCGCATTCATGGATCTCATGAATCGCGTCTGCAAACCTTATCTGGATAAATTTGTCATCGTCTTCATTGATGACATTCTCATTTACTCGAAGAACCAAGCTGACCACGAGAAACACCTTCGTTGTATTCTCAAACTTCTACATCAAGAGAAACTCTACGCCAAATTTTCGAAGTGCGAATTTTGGCTTCGGGAAGTCCAATTCCTTGGACATGTGGTAAGTGAGCGTGGTATCCAAGTGGATCCCGCTAAGGTGGAAGCAGTTATGAATTGGCAAGAGCCAAAGACGCCTACTGAGATTCGCAGTTTTCTGGGTTTAGCAGGATATTATAGGCGCTTTATCGAAAACTTTTCAAGAATTGCTGCGCCCCTAACCTCGTTGACGCGTAAGAAGGTTAAGTTTGATTGGGGCCCTAAGCAGCAGGAATCCTTTGACATTCTGAAGAAAAAGTTGAGCAATGCACCGGTATTAACATTGCCCGATGGTATAGAAGAATTTGTGGTGTATTGTGATGCATCACACACTGGTATGGGCTGTGTACTCATGCAGAAAGGCAAGGTTATTGCCTACTCTTCACGACAGCCAAAGGTGCACGAAAAGAACTACACCACCCACGACTTGGAGCTGGGTGCCGTTGTATTTGCATTAAAACTTTGGAGACATTACTTATATGGAACCAAGTGTGTGATCTATTCGGATCATAAGAGCCTTCAACATTTGTTCAATCAGAAGGACTTGAACATGCGACAAAGACGATGGATGGAAACTCTAAATGATTATGATTGTGAGATAAAATACCATCCAGGCAAAGCAAATGTAGTTGTTGATGCCCTAAGCAGAAAAGAAAGAGTGAAGCCAATAAGAATCAATGCCAAGCGCATCGAAATCAGGAATAGTTTGAACGAAAGGGTGTTAGCGGCACAGAAGGAAGCTGTGTTGGAAGCTAACTATCCTGAAGAAAAGCTAGGAGTAACTGAGGAGCAGTTATCCTGTGACAAAGACGGAATGCTAAGATTGAATGGGCGAATATGGGTTCCAGTTTATGGAGGATTTCGAGATGTTATCCTCCAGGAAGCCCACAGTTCCAAATATTCCGTTCATCCTGGAGCTGATAAGATGTACCAGGATCTAAAGGCCAACTACTGGTGGATTGGTTTGAAAAAGTCTGTAGCTGCTTATGTAGCTAAGTGTTTGACTTGTGCGCAAGTCAAAGCTGAGCATCAAAAGCCATCAGGTTTGTTACAACAACCTGAAATTCCTACATGGAAGTGGGAGATGGTGACAATGGATTTTATCACCAAATTGCCAAAGACGAGAAAGGGAAATGATACTATATGGGTCATAGTCGATAGACTGACGAAGTCAGCACATTTTCTACCCATCAAGGAGACCTATAGCTCCGATATGTTAGCCCAGTTATACGTAGACAAGATTGTATCTCTGCATGGTATACCTGTGTCTATTATCTCTGATAGAGATACCAGATACACGTCACATTTTTGGAAGAGTTTCCAACAATCTTTGGGCACTCGTTTAAATTTTAGTACGGCTTATCATCCTCAGACTGACGGTCAGAGTGAGCGTACTATTCAAACATTGGAAGACATGCTACGTGCATGTGCGATCGATTTGGGTGGTAGTTGGGATAAGAACCTACCACTAATCGAATTCTCCTACAACAATAGCTACCACACCAGCATAAAAGCTGCGCCTTTTGAGGCCTTATACGGTAGAAAGTGTAGATCGCCCATCTGTTGGGCGGAAGTTGGAGATGTCCAACTATCAGGACCAGAGATAGTTTTTGAGACGACGGACAAGATTGTCCAGATTCGCGATCGTTTGAAAGCTGCCAGGGATAGGCAGAAAAGTTATGCGGATCCAAAGCGTAAGGCTTTTCACTTCGAAGTAGGTGATAAAGTATTGCTTAAGGTATCACCCTGGAAGGGGGTGATGCGATTTGGAAAGAAAGGCAAGCTAAGCCCGAGATACATAGGACCTTTCGAGATTATCGAACGTGTCGGGTCAGTTGCTTATAAGCTAAACTTGCCTGAAGAACTTAGCGCTATCCATAATGTGTTCCACATCTGTAATTTGAAGAAGTGTTTCGCTGATGAATCACTGGTTATACCGCATACGGATGTACATATAGATGAAAGCTTGAAATTTGTGGAAAAGCCATTATCGATTGAAGATCGACAGGTAAAGAAGCTTCGAAGGGAGCATGTACCTATTGTAAAGGTCAAATGGGATGCCCGTAGAGGTCCCGAATACACATGGGAGGTAGAATCCACGATGAAAGAAAAATACCCTCATTTGTTTCAGTAAATCTCGGGGTCGAGATTTCTTTTAAGGGGGTGAGGATGTAACACCTCGAAAATTCACGTCCAATAAAATAAAGACACGTGTCATGTTGTGCAAACGTGTTATAAATACAGAACCAGATGAAGATGTACGGTAGGATTTAAACGTCGACATGTTAAATTTATACCTCTGAGCGACCTGTTAATAAATCCCTAACCAGGATATATTTTATCCACATCTGAATTATATTTAAAATCTGGTCATCCTAACAAATAAATGGTTACAACCTTAGACTTGGATCCTATGCAAGTTCTTAGGAATCTCCGTCAAATTTAAACCTTCCACATAGTGCCAAAAAGTGTAGGAACATGCCATGACATGCAAGGGCTGGATATATGGTCCCTCTACTGATAAAAGTGCATGGAATTCGGAGTTGTAAGTATTGCATGGTCAAAGCTTGAAAGAAAACAAAATTTTGTCATCTGGCGAAGGCTTGCGCACCTCAACATCAAGAGCGTTACGGTGCGCAAGCATGCTTACGGACCGCAACAAAAAGAATGTAACGGTGCGCAAGGCACGTATCTGGGCAATTTTAACGACAGCTGCCAGTTTCAAGTCTGATTTCGAGTTGTTTCCAGCTGTATCCGATTCCTGAGCTTCACCAATGGACTTACATGCATCTAGGGGCACTTGTCTTCATCTTATATCACTCATAGACTCTTGTGGCAGCTCCATGTGAGATCAAACTTGTTATAAAGATCATTGAAGTTGCAAACTATGAACACTTACACTTTCAAAAATTCACAAGACAACTTCTGGAGCTCTCTGGACGCCAAGACATCTTCCTAGTGATCTCTAAGCTTTATTAGGACTCTTGTAAGTGTTCATAACCTTCTCAAATCCGTTCTAGCTTAGTTTATTAACCGAAAGTCAATCCATCGTAAATTAAGTTTGACTACGTGATTAAACGAAATGTGCTCAGTCTTTTCTCAAATTGAAAGTACCTACAAGTTGTTATTTATGTGGGTAACAAACCCTCAAAAGGGTATTTTCAGATTCCCACTCTAAGTATGATAATTGTCGAGTCAAAGCTGGTTTCAAAAAGTCAACAGAATGTGTTTTTGCAAATTTAAGCATGATTAGCAATGTAGGGTACATGCAACCTGTTTGATCATTAAAATAACTTGATAATTAATGTAAGAACATGTCTCAACATGTTCATCTCAACAATTTTCAGTTTAAACCCGAATCGGAACCGAAAGTCGCATATATTGACTTTTTCTTTGACTTTCAGTTCTGATCCGTTCATGCATGTTTGAGATCTGCCTTAGAGCATATTTTGGACCAATTTTCATATAAGTTTAACTCTCTGAGATTTTTCAACTTGGTTCAATACTTATCCGGTTCATATGCATGTTTCCGATTAATGCTTAAAAGTTGACTATTATGCCCTTTTTAATATAAAACGTGATTTTTGAAAAAAATGAAAGAGTAGAAACATTTGTTACTGATTTATAAACTTGCACCTAAAATTTGATATCAGTTTGAGGTCTAGATTAAGAGTTATGCTCAATATCGTAATTTGAAAGCTTTATGTTACTTAAACGGCGTAATTAGCATATAACCTATTTAAACCCACTTTTGATACCAAAATTTTTACCCACTGATGTTATATAATATTTTGTGATTTTTAAAGATTTTTTATTTAATTTTTGGCTGATCATATCATAGGTCTCTAAGTTTAATTCGGTAAATACCGATTTTGCCCTTTTAAGCCATAAAATGAGTTTTACAAATCCTTTTGACTCCAAACCTTTTTCTACTGATTTTGTTTGATAAATAAAATATTTTGAGCATTCTGGAAATATAAAAATATCAGCTTTCTTTTAAAAACCCGGAAACGGCCCTAAATCGCCTTTTTAAGCGTTTTTAACGCATAGTATGTACTATAACCATATTAAACATATAAGGTTGATACCTACTGATGTTCTTAGCATATTTTTATAAAATAGCAGTAAGTACAAGTTTATAAACTCAGGTTTCCAATTTTGACATTTTTAGCCCTTGTGAAATTACCAAAATACCCCTAAGGTGCATAGTTTGGTTTTAAATGATAAGTTTCACATATGGGTCATACCCTACTGTTATAACATGTTAAATTAAGTATACTTACTGTATAAATCAGACCCGTAACTCAGATTTACAAATAAACTCTTTTATAATCTTTTAAATGACCAAAATGCCCTTATGAGGCCTAATTTGTGTTTAAATCCGTTTTGGGCATAATAGAAAATAACTTACTGATATTATGACATATTTAGAGCATATTATCTCAGGGAACTTGCATATGACTCTTACGGTTACCCGTAACGCTCTTTTCACGTTCGGTTCGGTTTATGTAACTAGTTTGCATAAATTGACCGAGACGGGTCAAACATTATCATTTTTATCTCAAAATCCAGAATGTATTTAGTATACCCATATTATACAAGTATTCAAACTTGTCGGGTCTAAATCACATTCTATCCGGTCTTCGCTTAATCGTGCGTTTGAACCGTATCGTCCTTTAAACTAGCCGGTCTAAGCTTAAGATTAAATAAAGACCCGTTAGAAATCTAATAGGTTATTATAAACCTTCGTTCCAGATTAGGAGCACCGGTAAAAGCTACCTTCACTTGCTTGTTGTGATTTATACTTTACTCAGGTAAATACTTTTAACTTATTTTCCCTATACAGGCTTGGGTTACGGTATATAGAATACCGCTTGATCGAGCATCAAATCTTACATCTTTGAATGGTTAATTGAATAATTTGATCGGCTCGTTTAAACAGTCTTGTTCACTTAAAGCCTTTGGGGGGTTAATGACCATGTCCCGGATATCCTCGGCATCATCTTACGAGATGGCCACGACCTGAGCACGGGGTGTAGGCGTACACCTGTCAGTGTATAACTCTAATGTGGAGGGTCTATTGATCTTTAACCCGGACAAGATCCGGGCTACTGAACGCACAAGTAACATGTAATTCGTTCACAAGATTATTATATTAAATAATTACCCCAAGTTATGAAATGTTTTGTGCCATGTGCATTCAAATCAATTATCAACCATTTTCAAAATGAGTCAGTTAAATTGTATTTACCAGTGTAAACTGACGTATTTTCCCAAAAGGTTAAGTGCAGGTACTACACGTAATAGGCTGGCTGTCTTCTAGAGCGTCCACAATAAGTCTCGCAAGCTTGGACGACAATAAACTGTTGAACAATATCTTATTTTATTATTGATCCGCCTGTGGATCCGTTTCAACTATTAGTGATATTTAATATTACACTTTATTAAAGTTGAAATGAATCTATCTTTGCTTCCGCTGTGCATTTATATATTGTGTTGTTTGTCTATGATGATACCAACTACGTCACGATACTCCCCTCCGGGCCCACCGGTGACACGTGGAAAAATAGGGGTGTGACAGCAAGTAAGTCAGCAATAGAAAAACCATGTTTTTCGGAAACAACTTAAAACCAAACAACCAACTGTGAACTCACTCAACTTTGTTGTTGACTCGTTGTTACATGCCTTACAGGTCGTTAGATGCTTATGGAGCTTGCACGAGGAGGAGGTCGTTGTGGGATATGGACTGTTATGTCCCGTTCTAAACATTTAAACTTTATGAACTTATTGAACTTATGTTTTGGGTTTTATCTTTGATGCTTCTGCTGTTTAATTTGAACTTGGTTAACTAGCTTTTGGTCACCAATTGTATTGTGGTTGGTTTTATTTACTTAATTACGTTGTTCAATATGATTGGTGGCTCGATCATGGTCATGTCACGCCTCCAAGCGGTGATACTCCGCATGGTGGATTTTGGGGGTGTGACATATTGGTATCAGAGCCATTGGTTATAGTGAACTTGGTTTTAAAAAGGGAAAAACTTTTTGACAAAACCAGACTATAACCTGTACAGTGCTCAACGATCCACAACGACGCTTCGCTCCACGTGCAAGACTCAACACAATAGGTGGTATGAATTGTGTTTATATTGTCGGTTAGATAGTTCACAGAGTGCATTAGTTAACGTGATAACTGCTATTTGAACTCTGTGTGTTTGCTCCCTTCTGTCACTCCACACTTATGCACTTTCGTGACACTTTTCTTACTTGTGTTTCCTTCGATGTGAAGATCATGAGTGGACGCCTGAACTTGACTCAAGCCCAGCTGACGGCTCTAATCAACGAACGAGTTGCTGAGGCACTCACTGTAGGATCGTTTGCGGACCCGAACGAGTCGTTCAGAAGAGTTTATCTCGGTTTCAGAGGCGGAAACTAAGAAACCGAGGTCAATTCAGCGAGATTTCACTTTAAACTGTTGTTGTATTGATAACGAATGCGATTACAGACCTAACAACACTTCGGCAGCACTTCGTGGCTCACCGGAAGAATCTCTGAAAAAGTTACAACTGAAATGACATTACACCTATATATAATGTTCTAGATTTCGCTTGAAGATATTCAAGCGAAATCATCTAATTAATGTTCAAGCGAAACCTTCTAGAATCTTGTTGAAGCGAAATTGACAAATTAGCATTCTGTTTCAAGATTGCATGCAAATCCACGTATATTTGATTCCATGATGCAGTGATGATGTCACTAGTGTGATGTCATCATCAAAGATGATGACATCATGCTTGTTTAGGACCGCACCAAACCCGAGACTCGATACAAGACGAAGACGACAGATGTGTGCACCAACAGACTCCCCCTCAGATGTTGACGAGTCTTAAGTGTCGAGTCTTCGCAATCTTCAGTCTTTTTCAGTCTTTGAGCTTCCTTCATACTTCAACTAATCTCCTCCTCAGATGTCTTCAGACTCCCCCTTTCGATACTCTGGAATCGCAGTCTGGCTCGTTAAACTCATAAAATCCTCAGGTATCGGAACCTGGCACTCTTTCTTCAGGTTCAAGATCGAAACCTGGCTATCTATCATTCAAATAACCTGCACATTCTCTACCCAAAAATAAATTCTCTGATGATAACTTGTAAGAACAATCTCACCATCTAATGAACCACTTGCAGGAATTTTACAATCAAATTTAATGAACCACTTGAAGAAATATCGCTTTTATGTTCAAAACAACACACTCTCCCAAACCATTTGTTCATCATGTCTAGCACTCAGAATTTTGAAAATTAGCTCTCCAACACCAGTTGTCAAAAATCTTTTTGAATTTTTCAAAATTTATGCTAAAACACACTAAAATCTTTTTGGATTTTTGACTGAAATAGAAATGTAGAAGATGAAATATTTTCAAACAATATTTTTGAGAGTTCGTGCAAGAGGATCATATCAGTTTTTGAGACCAATCACCAACACCGTTAAGCTTCATTTCATTTTAAGTTCTAAACAATTCACCTAGATTGTCAGTATATTGATCCACTTAAATTTTCACACAAAGTTCAATTGATCCGAGATATGAGATTAATGTTTTAAGCTCTTGAACTTATTCGTGTGTCCCACTACTTGAATATACTCCCGTATCCAGATCCCAATATTCAGTCTTACAGGTGAGTATACCACAGATGATATCTGTCAGGGGAATAAATTATAGTACGAGGGCCGTGAGAGCTCAGGTCGATCTTTCGATACGCAGAGAGATGACGGCTTCGACTTTTGGTGTGTCCCCTTTAGAGGATCTTTTGCATTACAACAGCAGTGACTATCAATTTTATTGTTTCATCAGCTTGCTGAGGGCGATGCTATGTTTCAAGCATTTGCAGAAAGTATTATCCGGGGACTAGGTCAGAAATTTCTTTCAGCAGAAGTCCCTGGATAATACCCCAGATATCACTGAGCATAAAGACCTAGTATCTCAGAATAAGGGACCTTTCAAACAAGATTTCAGGGGTTACCTATATATCCAAGTTTGTGTTAACCCACAGAACAAGCAAGTTTGAAATTTAGGTTTATATCTCGTCACAATCTACTAGATGTGCAAAAACCTACTGACACATCATCAATGAGACTGTTTATCACTTTTTTATCTTACCAAATCTTTAGCATGTTGTGATCGTTCACTGATGTACTATCATTTCCTCTTTTATGCAACAAAACTCATTTTTCATTTTATCATGTTTTTGGCTTTTTCAAAATTTTCAAATGTTTTTGGATTTTCTAAAAATTCTTACTCCCCCTAAAATGC
This sequence comes from Helianthus tuberosus, assembly GCA_030545235.1. Taxonomy (NCBI): domain Eukaryota; kingdom Viridiplantae; phylum Streptophyta; class Magnoliopsida; order Asterales; family Asteraceae; genus Helianthus; species Helianthus tuberosus. The sequence continues at coordinate 50,601,307 of CM060388.1, read as the reverse complement.
AAAAACATTTTAGGAAATTTGAAAACAAACTGTACAACAACGTGACAACTGATATCGAATTGCCTCAATTCGCCATCCACTTGGCATAAACAATCAGAACTCCCCCTCACAACAAACTATTTTCCCATCGATTTCAAAACACTTAAGTTTGTTTTAATCAAATGGTTTTTCCGGAAAATAAGTTTTGTTGATTTTATCACTTGTAAAATTGGGGATTAAATCATCACATTGTTTTTCAACCACTTGTAGAAAATCAGATACAACTTAATGTCCCTGATTTACCACTTTTAAGATCAATCCAATCAAACATTTTCAACCAAACAACATCTGTTGGATGAATTCTCAAGATGCCGATTCCTACTCCTCACTTACCAACCTGGGAGTTCCGGCAAGTCCTGCAAAACTTCTCAAAAACACATTATACTAACATGATAAAGAATGATGCCGATTCATGATCCATGATTACCAACTTGGGATCTCCGGCAAGTCAGGTTTTTATTCTTTGAAAAATATATCCACCCAAGCCTGGCCTTCCTTGGGTGTAACAACCTCTTCTTCATTTTTACTTTCAGCGAACCTGTGACCTCCTCTTTTGGCAGCGTAAAATTCTTTAACACCTTTAACCTTACTATTGACCATTTTGCCAAAAATGTGTTTCACGGTTCCGTTAAAAGCCTTATCAACATCAAATTTTTTCTTGTCAGAATAAAATTGATTTGAAATTTCAACTTTTCCAACTTTCTTCATAAAATTTTCAGCACACAACGGTGGAAAATTTTCATCGTTCATAGTTGGAACTGATTTCTCAACACGTTGCTCCTCTGATTTTGTGGAATCAGATTCATCACCAGAATTATTACCTGAACCCTTCACAATCCATTTTTGATTTATTACTTTTTCTTTTCTTTTTACCACATTCTTTGAGCATTCACCAATCTCAAAGGTCGAATTTTCAAAGCCAGTAAATGGTTTGGTTGTAAGTTCAGTTTTCTCCACAACTTTCTCTTTCAATTTACCAGATACTTCCTGTTTTGGTTTGAATATTTTCGGACAATTCCTAGCAACATGACCAGTAATCTTGCACTGAAAACAGGTTCTGGTTTCTATCTTCTTTGACACAGCATTTTTCTTCAACTCTTCTTGCTTCTTGGCAAGGAATTCCTGATTTGTCTGCTTTCTGAATGCTTGCTCTTTCTCATCATCTAAAGTATTTCCTGAAACAAACACAGTTTTTGGTTTAGAAAATTTTTCATTTTTATAATTTCTCGGTGGTACAAAACCTAATCCTTTCTTTTTGAAATTACGATTATGGTTTGGTTTCTTTTGGGAACTGTAACCATAATTGTAACCCATTTTCTTGTTAAATCTTTGTTGATCTCTTGAAGTGTATTGTTTAGGTTTTCCATTAAGATTTAAATCTTTTATTTCAGAAATATTAATTTCTGTAATTTTGAAAACCTTTTGAATCATTTCAAATCTGACACTTCTTATTGGAAAAATCTCATCAGAATATAATTTGTCAGAATCTTTCAAAGTATATGCCACTTTAAATGATTCATCATTCAAATTAGATTTTGATATCAAAAACTTTTTATCGTAAACCCGTTTGTCCTTTTTGACTGTTGACTTTGACGTATCAGACTCAGACTTTGACTTGAATTTGGACTCCGGTTTTGACTCCTCACAATCATCTTTATCTAACACCTGATCGACCACACTTTTTATCAACTTTGACTCATGATCAGTATCAGACGACGTGTACGTGACATCAATATTTTCTGGCAAGTTATCCGACGGCCCAGACTCCCATTGTAAGTTTATTGCCTTTTCGACTCTTTCGGAATTTGGATTTCGAGGTAAAAATCCATTTTCGACCGGGGGCGGACATCTAGTGTAGACCACACTTGATTTCTTACCAGAAGTCTTCACTTCATCTTTTGTCACAGATTTCTTTTCTTCAGACATTTTCATTTCTTCAAATGTCTTCAAATTCTCCACTACTGGATAAATCCTGTCAACAACAAAAGAAGAACACGAGTAACTGTTTAATAACTTTTTAACTTTCTCAGTCTCTATCTTCTGTGTTGCCAGCTCCAACTCTAAATCAGCACATTTCTTGATATAAAAGTTAGCATCATCCAGCTGTCTAAGATATGCTACTTTCAAAGTATTCATCGCCATTGCTTGTTCACCACTCGAATCAGTATATTTGTTAATTTCTCTGTTCATTGTGTCATACGATTCTTTCAACTTGTGAATATTGTGCAATAACTCATTGTTTTGTTTGATTAACGAATCACAGTTCATGCACTTTTCAGAAACTTCAACTCGTTCTTCATCAATCTTCACTTCATATTCTGGAACTTCTTTGACACTTCTGCTTGATTGTAAAAACTCAGCTCTTCTTCTTTTCTCAGCTTTCGCTTCGTTCTTCAATCTCTCTTCTTCTTCTTCCTCTTCTTTGTTCTTCCTTCGTCTTTCTTCAGCTGCTTCCATGACTTTTCTGCACCTTTCTGCACATTTCAAATCATAAGCATTAGCAAAAAAAACATTAACATTTGAAGTGTCTTTAGACATCTCTTTGGCCATAAATTCTTGATCTGGACAAAAATTGTCCCAATTGAAACCTTCAGCCAGTTTTTCATCATCTTGTTCTGCCAAACACACTTTGCTGTTTATTGGAACATATTTATCCCAACTGAATCCACCATCCTTTCCCAGACAAGCTTTCTTTGAATCTTTAATCTGCATCATTCCATGTGCAGTTTGTGCCTGATGCAATGCTGTTGGTGTGATTTGATGATAAATCGCCTTTTTGTGATAATCGTTGTTTCCAAAAGGATTCTGGGCTCCAGTAGCTTCACGATTTTTGCACTCTCTCTTGAAATGCCCCTTTTCCCTGCAACGAAAATATGTAACTTTTGACTTATCAAAGCCTAAATTTGAAACACTTGCATCAAGAAAATCATTTCTTCCCGTGATTTGTTTAAACTTCTCAGCTCTTCTCATTACACTGGCCATGCACCATTTAATATCCATCAATTCCATTTCCTCAGCATCGATTTGATCATAATCCTCTTTCGTGAGCATTGGATTACCGATCTTTCCGGCCACAAAACTACTATATAACTCTAACACCATTCCCAACAAAGACATTTGATTTTTGGCAACTTCTTCAGAATAATCTTGATCACTTTCAAGATTTAATACAATATTGCATTGAAGTTTTCTTCCATTCTTTGTTGCAGAAATGTTTGGATCGAATGATGAAAATCTAGTGTTGCTTGATCCCTGGGATGATTTCTTTTCAGAAGACTCTTTCACACTGTAAGCAGTTTCTATTTTCGGAGAAAAATTTGACTTTTCGTTGACACCACCTTTGTAATACAAGCTGATATCTTGTTCTCCATCGTAATTCTTCATCCTAGCAATCTTCCTCTGCTCCATCTCCTGAGCTTCCAGATGCTTGATAAAATCTCCCAGTGTCATTTTCTTATAATCTGTTTTGTTTGACCGCAGCATCATCAGAAATGTTCCCCATGTTTCATATGGTAGCGCATCTGCAAGTTTTTCAACCAATTCATCAGTATCTTTCTTAACACCAAGTTTCGTCATATTTCTCACCAAGTTACAATATCTATCAATTAATTGCTTGACACTCTCATTTTTCAATCCCCGAAATAAGTCAAATTCCTTTTTCATGAGAGACATCTTATTCCTGAGCATATCGTCACTTCCAGTAAACTTTGCTTCCAACTCTTTCCATATCGAATATGAAGTTCCATCATGTTGAAGCAGTATCAAAATATCTTCTTTTATCGCTTGCTGAAGCAGACTCACCATCAATTTCTCATCTCGATATTTCTTTTTATCTACAGTACTCATTTCTCTAAGTGTCAACGGAGTACCATTCACAACATCGTTCTTTGTGGGCTTAACATACGGCTCTTCAGTGTGTTCCCACGCATCCAAGTGATACGCCTCAACCCAATTTCCAAACCTTTCGGACCATCCATTGTAATCATCAATATCCATGAGTTTGGGTGGTTTCTGAGACGTCCCGGTTTCATTTTCAATCATAGCACTTTGAGTGATTGTAACTGGACTAGCAAAAGCATTGTAGAACTCGTTCTCCATGTTTCGAATTTTCAAAATGAGCTGTATCACCTTGTAAAATACCTAACAACAAACAAACAAAATATCAGTTTTAAATGAACTGAACACGTAAAAATGAGTTGAAGAAATCAATCGAAAACTCGTGTCGAAAATTTGTGAACTGGTGTCGAAGACTCGCGGACTGACTAAACTCCAAATCATGCAAATGACTTGACCCTTTGAAACTTTTGAACTTCAAATCGTATGAACTGGACTTTATCACGCTACTTGACCACTCAAAACGATCTGACTGACACACGTACTGATCAAACCGAGCAAACCGACTAAACTCCAAACCTTGTGACCTGATTACTGACTAGGCCATTTGTATATGACTAACAACAATTATCAATATGAGATCTCGAAACAATTACATGTGCCGACAAATATGATCACATGAAATCTGTATATGACTGACACACTTACATGTTTAACATGCAACGAATTATCATATCACATAGAGTCAACAAATCTCAATTTAATTATATTATGATTGGACCAAAAACCTAAAAAGTCGACAACTCTTAGTATGCTGTGTGCTAACACCTTTTAATTCAGATCACATGTAAATGACAAACTGATTGACAATTATCAATTAAACAAACACCATTCGAGACTTTTGTGTCACATGCCCACCATCATGACCTGACAATACATTGATATTTTCAATTCAACATATGCTAATGACAACATGCAGCCGACAACAGTATTAATAATTCTCACATGCAACACATAACCCCATAACTCGATGTACTATAAATCAACAAACAATACGTGTTTTCAATTAACAGCAGAATTCAATGCACAGCAAGTGAACTGCAGGTTTCAAACAGATGCCAACGTATTTTCAAGCGAAATGCAATCAGATCAATTTCGCTTCAACTATTCAAGCAAAATCAAATGATGTTCTCAAGCGAAATCAACAGATTATCATCAACTTGAAGCGAAAATCAACAGATTATCATCAACTTGAAGCGAAATCATGTAATTCAACCATTCAAGCGAAATCAGATCTAAAATGTTGCTGATGTCATCATATTGTTCGAGCAATTGAAGCGAAATCACAGAAAATTACAAGTTTTAGATTGAATTTTAACTTGAAACTTTCAAGGATTGATTAAACCATGTATACGCACAACATATAAGAAATTTAGCCGATTTTATCCGTAAAATGTTTTGTTTTTCGAAAAAGAAAGGTGTAGAAACAGATTTTACAGCTGAATCAACAAGAACTCTTCTTCACTGGCTCTGATACCAATTGTAGGATCGTTTGCGGACCCGAACGAGTCGTTCAGAAGAGTTTATCTCGGTTTCAGAGGCGGAAACTAAGAAACCGAGGTCAATTCAGCGAGATTTCACTTTAAACTGTTGTTGTATTGATAACGAATGCGATTACAGACCTAACAACACTTCGGCAGCACTTCGTGGCTCACCGGAAGAATCTCTGAAAAAGTTACAACTGAAATGACATTACACCTATATATAATGTTCTAGATTTCGCTTGAAGATATTCAAGCGAAATCATCTAATTAATGTTCAAGCAAAACCTTCTAGAATCTTGTTGAAGCGAAATTGACAAATTAGCATTCTGTTTCAAGATTGCATGCAAATCCACGTATATTTGATTCCATGATGCAGTGATGATGTCACTAGTGTGATGTCATCATCAAAGATGATGACATCATGCTTGTTTAGGACCGCACCAAACCCGAGACTCGATACAAGACGAAGACGACAGATGTGTGCACCAACACTCACAGCAGTTCCAGCAGGAGGTATAACCTGCCAATTCGACCTATCCTAGGATGATTAGATCCTACTCTCGCGAACCCACTCTTGTGCTTAACCTTGTCTTTATTCTCGTGCCACAGGTCAACATGCTCAACCTCCCGTATGTACGTTCAAAACATTCATGGATTGCCGACCTAGTACCTTCAGCGGCACAGAAGGAGTTGTAGGTCTTCTTCACTGGTTCGAGAAGATTGAGTCTGTTTTTGAGATGTGTGAATGCCCTGAAGATCGTAGGGTGAAATTTGCTACTGGAACACTCGAAGGTGCTGCGTTAACCTGGTGGAAATCACAGGTTCAACTGCTAGGGCTGGCGGTTGCTAATGCCACCCCATGGAATGACTTTAAAGATTTGATCAAAGAAGAGTACTGTAGTCGTGACGACATCCACAAGCTAGAGGTGGAATTTTTCAATTTGAAGATGACGGTATCTGAAATCGAGGCATACACAAAGAGATCGAACGAATTAGCTATCTTGTGTCCCACTATGGTGGATCCTCCTATCAAGCGTATCGAGCTGTACCTTAAGGGTTTGGTGCCAGAAATTCAAAGCCACGTGACCTCAGCTAATCTTGGCACCATTCAACAAATCATCCGGTTGGCTCATCGTCTCACAGATCAGGCAGTTGAGCAGAACAAGCTGCCCAAGCCTATTAGCGCTACTACTACTGATGCTCCCAGTGATAACAAGCGCAAGTGGGATGGAAATTCGGGCAAGGGTTCTACTTCAGCTCAGTCTCAGTCCCAGCAGCGAAAGACTGATGACTACCAGAGTCCTGGTCAGCAATCTTCTGGTAGTCAAGGACAGGGTGGATACCGAGGGAACCACCCCAAGTGCAACCGGTGCAACAAGCATCATAGCGGGCAATGCAACAAGGGTCGTTGTCTGAGGTGTAACAAGTTTGGTCATGAAGCAAAGGATTGCAGGGGCGCACGACCAGCAAATCAGAATTGCCAACAACAACAAGCTCCACAGAACCACCAACAGCAGCAACAGCAGCAACAGCAGGGCAATAAAGGATGCTTTCAGTGTGGCGCTGAAGGCCACTTTAAGAGGAACTGTCCTCAGCTGAACCAGAATCAGAACAACAACAACCAAGGAAACGTGAACAACAATGGAGGCAACAATGGAGGCAACAACGGGGGTAACAATAATGGCAATGGTGCTAGGGGACGTGTTTTTGTGCTTGGTCAGGGTGATGCAAGGAACGATCCCAACGTTGTGATGGGTAAGTTCCTTCTGGATGACTTCTTTGTTACTGTTTTATTTGATTCGGGTACCGTTACTAGTTATGTGTCCATAAAAGCTAGCCAAATGCTTAAGCGCTCTCCAACACTTTTGAACACCAAACACATGGTAGAACTAGCAAACAGTAAAAGTCTTGAAGCCACACACATACTTAAAGGTTGTAACCTCGTCTTAGCTGGTCAGACCTTCTCTATCGATCTTATTCCTATCGTACTTGGTAGTTTCGACGTCGTTATTGGGATGGATCGGCTATATCATCATCAAGCGGAGATTATTTGCACGGAGAAAATCGTCCGCATTCCTCGTTCTGGTGAAGAACCTCTCATGATTCATGGCGACAAGAGTGGTGTTGTTGTGGGCATCATCTCTTTCCTTAAGGCCCAAAAGTGTTTGCGAAAGGGCCACACTGCTATCCTAGCCCTCGTTTCTGATACATCCTCGGAAGAAAGGAAGATAGAAGACATACCTATTGTACGTGATTTTCCTGAGGTATTTCCTGAGGAATTACCTGGTCTTCCACCTCATCGACAAGTTGAATTTCAAATCGAGCTAGCTCCTGGAGCAGTGCCCATAGCTCGAGCACCTTATCGTCTAGCTCCATCAGAACTTGAAGAACTGTCCACGCAACTACAAGAACTCTTGGAAAAAAGGTTTCATACGTCCTAGCTCTTCGCCTTGGGGAGCTCCAGTATTATTCGTGAAGAAGAAAGACGGTACCTTCAGAATGTGTATTGACTACCGCGAACTCAACAAGGTGACCGTGAAGAATCGTTATCCTCTTCCACGCATTGATGACTTATTCGACCAGTTGCAAGGGTCGAGTTTCTATTCCAAGATTGACCTAAGGTCAGGCTACCATCAACTGAGAGTCCGAGACGAGGATATCTCTAAGACAACATTCAGGACTCGTTATGGGCATTACGAGTTTCTGGTTATGCCCTTCGGATTGACTCGTTATGGGCATTACGAGTTTCTGGTAATTCCTCAAATTAGATTCAGGACATTATTAACACCTCAACTTAGGATTTGTTCTGCGTTAAATATTAAAAAGAATCTTAAAAGTAAAACCTAGTCTATATGTCGTTGCAGACATGACCAAAATGGTAAAACCTATTCAAAAGGTTCCAATCCTTGTTGACATCTGAAAACATGTTAACACTCTTGACAAAATGTGATTCGATAAAATCGCACAAGTCATCCTTATATTGGATTGTCCCAAATACTTTTATTAAATTAAAACATCCGTTAGGGATATAATACCTACGGGCTATACTCATTGTCATATAAGACAAAAGACAGTCGTGGTCTTCGACCCCCTGTTAATAAGAGGTAATGAATTATAATTAAAACCCTCAATACCATGACCCTATAAGATCATGATTAAAACCGTCCACGTGACTAGGCTTTTTGCCATTAATATATTTTAACTAAGGATTATTATAATATCCTGAATATATATATATATATATATATGCTTAATTAATCAAAAATGGTTTCTTAAATACCATGATTAATAAATCTTCTAGAATAATAAAACTGTTATAGACCTCTGAATGAATTAAAAATCATTATTTTATGTAGCCATCAAGCTACATGGCCGGGTCAGACGAAGCCAACAGTCACCCCAGAGAAAATCATGACACCTCCAGAGTCAACGTAGCAGGAGCAGAATTACAGACATTGATAGACAATGCTGTTACAAGAGGTTTGGATAGGCAATTCAATGAATCCAGTGGTACTCATGTAAGGACCCAGTCTGTGCCACACTCTAAACCACCCTCTAGGACTCATACCGCTCATAAAAGTGATTCTCATCACTCAACAAATCAAAGGAGTGTTCCATCTAAGAGAGTAGTGTTAAACCAAGAACCACGTGCTAAAGGTTGCACCTATAAATACTTTGTTTCCTGCAAACCCAGGGACTTCACCGGGGAAAAGGGAGCAGTTGACTGCATGTCATGGTTAGACGAGATGGACACTGTGGTAGATATTAGTGGTTGCGCTAATAAGGATGTAGTAAAGTTTGTATCCCAGTCGTTCAAGGGTGAGGCACTAGCCTGGTGGAGATCGTTGATCCAGGCCACTGGGAAAATTCCATTGTACAATCTGTCTTGGGAACAGTTTGTGACATTGATTAAGGAGAATTACTGCCCTCAGCATGAGGTTGAAAAGATTGAAGCTGATTTCTTGTCATTGGTTATGAAAAACCTAGACTGTCAAGCCTACCTTACAAACTTCAACACTATGTCAAGACTAGTTCCGGTATCTGGTAACTACGGAACCAAAGAGGATAGCTCGTTTCATCGGGGGTTTGGCCCCAGAAATCAAGGCCAGTGTGAAGGCCTCTAGACCAGCTACCTTCCGGTCTGCAGCTGATATATCATTGTCCCTTACTTTGGACGCGGTCAGGCAGAGATCGCTGAGAAACACAGACGCTGAGAAGAGGAAGCGTGAGGATGACAACGCACGACGTTCAGACAAGAAGCGTAAGGGAAACAATGACCACAAGAAGAGTTCTGGAACGAAAAAGGATGGCCAGCAGTCGGGGGATAAGCCCAAGTGTAAGGTCTGTAAGAAGCACCATTTCGGGAGGTGCAAATTTGAATCGAAATCCCAATCGCAGCCGAGGCCTTGTGGGATTTGTAAATCTTCTGAGCACAAGACATTGGACTGTAAGAAAATCAAGGATGCGACGTGCTATAGCTGCAACGAGAAAGGGCATATTAAGTCCAACTGCCTAAAGTTTGCAAAGAAGGCTGAAGATGGGAAAAAGACCAATGCTAGGGTCTTTCAGATGAACGCACAAGAGGCAATCCAGAATGATAATGTCATAACAGGTACCTTCCTTATTAATGATGTTTATGCAAGGGTGTTATTTGATTCTGGAGCGGATAAGTCATTTGTTGATGATAAGTTTTGTAAGTTGTTAAACCTTCCTGTTAGAACCCTAAGCATAAAATATGAGGTTGAATTAGCCGATGGTACCATAGAAACCGCATCAACCGTATTAGATGGATGTTTCATATCCATTAGGAACCACTCTTTTCCTTTGTTCTTACTTCCTTTGAACTTAGCCGGTTTTGATATAGTTATAGGCATGGACTGGTTATCTAGTAACCAGGCCCAGATTGTTTGCAACAAGAAGCAAGTGGTGGTCAAGACTCCGTCTGGTGAACCACTTACCATCCAGGGAGATACCCAGTATGGACTGCCTGAGCAAGTGTCTATGCTCAAGGCATCTAGGTGTTTGAAGAAGGGTTGTGTCATCTACATGGCACAAGTGACTATTGATGAGCAGAAGCCTAAGATTGAAGATATCCCTGTCATTTCTGAATATCCCGAAGTATTTCCTGAAGAACTACCTGGTTTGCCACCAGATAGGCAAGTAGAATTCAGAATTGACATTATTCCAGGAGCAACACCTGTTGCAAGGGCACCTTACAGGTTGGCACCAACAGAGATGAAAGAGTTGAGGACTCAGCTAGACGATTTATTGGCAAAAGGTTTCATTCGTCCTAGTTCATCTCCTTGGGGAGCACCAATCCTGTTTGTGAAGAAGAAGGACGGATCGATGCGACTATGTATCGATTATATCGAACTTAATAAGGTCACTATCAAGAATAGATATCCATTGCCCAGGATCGACGATCTGTTCGATCAACTTCAAGGGGCGAGTTACTTCTCCAAGATCGACTTGAGATCAGGCTACCATCAACTGAAAGTTAAAGATGAAGATGTACACAAGACTGCATTTAGGACTCGTTATGGTCATTATGAGTTCTTAGTGATGCCTTTTGGACTCACTAATGCACCAGCAACATTCATGGATCTCATGAACCGTGTCTGCAAGCCATACTTGGACAAATTTATTATCGTTTTCATTGACGATATTCTGATCTATTCAAAGAATCAGGCCGACCATGAGAAGCATCTTCGATGCATTCTGAAACTACTTCAGCAGGAGAAGCTCTATGCCAAGTTTTCGAAGTGTGAATTCTGGCTTCGTGAAGTCCAATTCCTTGGACATGTTGTTAGTGAGCGTGGTATCCAAGTAGATCCCGCTAAAGTTGAAGCTATCATGAATTGGCAAGAGCCAAAGATGCCTACAGAGATTCGTAGCTTTCTAGGTTTAGCAGGATATTATAGGCGATTTATTGAAAATTTCTCAAGAATTGCAGCACCCCTGACTTTACTAACTCGAAAGAATAGCAAGTTTGACTGGGGGCCTAAGCAGCAAGAATCTTTCGATATTCTGAAGCAGAAGTTGAGCAACGCTCCGGTATTGACGTTGCCTGATGGAATTGATGAATTTGTAGTTTATTGTGATGCATCGCACACAGGTATGGGATGTGTGCTGATGCAGAAAGGCAAAGTTATTGCCTACGCTTCTCAACAATTGAAAGTGCATGAGAAGAATTACACCACCCATGACTTGGAGTTGGGTGCCGTTGTATTTGCACTAAAACTGTGGAGGCATTACTTGTATGGTACCAAGTGTGTGATCTACTCTGATCACAAAAGCCTTCAACATCTGTTCAATCAGAAAGATTTGAACATGAGGCAGCGACGATGGATGGAAACTTTGAATGATTATGACTGTGAGATAAGATACCATCTAGGCAAGGCAAATGTGGTTGCCGATGCCTTAAGTAGAAAGGAAAGAGTGAAGCCTATAAGAATCAATGCCAAGAGCATTGAGTTAAAGAATAGTTTGATTGAAAGGTTGTTAGCTGCGCAGAAGGAAGCTGTATTAGAAACTAACTATCCTAATGAAAAGCTAGGAGTAACTGAAGAACAGTTATCCTATGGCAAGGATAGAATTCTGAGGTTAAATGGACGAATATGGGTTCCAATTTATGGAGGACTTCGGGATGTTATCCTCCAGGAAGCCCACAGTTCTAAGTACTCCGTTCATCCTGGAGCTGATAAGATGTACCAGGATCTGAAGGCAAATTATTGGTGGATAGGGTTGAAGAAGTCTATAGCTACCTATGTAGCCAAATTTTTGACGTGCGCACAAGTCAAAGCTGAACATCAGAAACCGTCAGGTTTGCTACAACAGCCTGAACTTCCCACCTGGAAGTGGGAGATGGTGACGATGGATTTCATCACCAAGTTGCCAAAGACAAGGAAAGGAAATGATACTATATGGGTGATAGTAGATAGACTGACTAAGTCAGCACATTTCTTACCCATTAAGGAGACTTATAGCTCCGATATGTTAGCCCAATTGTACGTAGATAAGATTGTATCTTTGCATGGCGTACCAGTGACTATTATCTCGGACAGAGATACTAGATACACATCACATTTTTGGAATAGTTTCCAACAGTCTTTGGGCACGCGCTTAAATATTAGTACGGCTTACCATCCTCAGACGGACGGGCAGAGTGAGCGTACCATCCAAACTTTGGAAGACATGCTTCGTGCATGTGTGATTGACTTAGGTGGTAGTTGGGATAACCACCTGCCATTGGTCGAGTTCTCCTATAACAATAACTATCATACAAGCATTCAGGTTGCGCCTTTTGAGGCATTATATGGTAGGAAATGCAGGACGCCTATTTGTTGGGCAGAAGTAGGAGAAGCTCAGTTATCAGAACCTGACAAAGTCTTCAAAACAACGGACAAGGTTGTCCAAATTCGTGACCGCCTAAAAGCTGCCAGAGATAGGCAGAAAAGCTACGTAGACTTAAGGCGTAAACCTCTAAAGTTTGAGGTTGGTGACAAAGTGTTGCTTAAAGTATCACCCTGGAAGGGAGTGATGCGATTTGGTAAGAAAGGCAAATTAAGACCAAGGTACATAGGACCATTCGAGATCATCGAATGTGTCGGATCAGTGGCTTACAAGTTAAATTTGCCTGAAGAGCTCAGTGGTATCCATAATGTATTTCACATCTGCAATCTGAAGAAATGTCTAGCTGATGAATCGCTAGTCATACCACATACGGATGTACATATAGATGAGAGCTTAAAGTTTGTGGAAAAAACCTTTGTCGATCGAGGATCGACAGGTCAAGAAGCTTCGAAGGAAGCATGTACCAATTGTCAAGGTTAAATGGGATGCCCGCAGAGGTCCCGAATACACGTGGGAGGTAGAGTCCACAATGAAAGAAAAATACACTTATTTGTTTCAGTAAATCTCGAGGTCGAGATTTCTTTTAAGGGGGTGAGGATGTAACACCTCAAAAAAAAAAATCATGTCCAGTATAATAGATATATCAGCTTTCCTTTAGGAACCCGGAAATAACTCAAAATCGCCTTTTTAAGCGTTTTTAACACATAATACGTATTAAAACCATTTTAAACATATAAGGTATGATACCTACAGATGATTTTAGTAAATTTTTATGTTTCAACAGTAAGCAAAAGTTTTAAACTCAGGTTTCCATTTTTGACCTTTTAGGCTTAAGTGAAATGACCAAAATGCCCTTTCGGTGCATAGTATGGTTAGAAATAATAAATTTCACATATAGGTTATACCCTACTGTTATGACTTATAAAAATAAATATTTTTACTGATTAAATCAGACCTATAACTCAGATTATTATTTAAATTCTTTTATAACCTTTAAAATGACCAAAATGCCCCTACGGGGCATAGTTTGAGTTTAAATCCGTTTTGGGCATAATAGGAGATATCTTACTGATGTCACAACATATTTAAGGCATATTAACTTAGGAAACCTGTATATGACTCTTATGATTACCCGTTACGCATCTTTCGCATTCGGTTCGGTTTATGTAACTAGTTTGCATAAATTGACCGAAACGGGTCAAACCTTATCGTTTTTATCTCAAAGTCCAGAATGTGTTTAGTTTACCCATATTATACAAGTCTTCAAACTTGTCGGGTCTAAATCACATTCTATTCCGGTCTTCGCTTAATCGTGCGTTTGAACCGTATCTTCCTTTAAAACTAACCGGTCTAGGTTTAGGCTTAATTAAAGACCCGTTAGGAATCTAATAGGTTATTAAAAACCTTTTGTTCCAGAATAGGAGACCCGGTAAAAGCTACACGCACTTGCTATTTGTGATTAATACTGCAAAGGTAAATACTTTTAACTTATTTTCCTTATACGGGCTTGGGGTACGGTATATAAAATACCGCTTGGTCGGGCATTGAATCTTTAATTATATGAAGGTTAAATCATTGAAATGTCCCGTTTAAATTGTTTTGTTTGCTTAAAGCCTTTGGGGGGTTAATGACCATGTCCCGGATATCCTTGGCATCATTTTACGAAATGGCCACGACCTAAGCACGGGGTGTAGGCGTACACCCGACAGTGCATAAATAAATAATAAGGTATAACCGCTGGTTTCAGGAATAACCCGCCGCGGGACTATATCATGTGGTGTGTCTGTTAATCTTTAATTCGGTGTCAATCCGGGCTACTGAACGTATAACAAACATGTAATTCTTTTACAAGTTTATATATAAATAATTATCCCAAGTTATAAAATGTTTTGTGCCTTGTGCATTCAAATCAATTTTCTAAACCTTTTCAAAATGAGTCAGTTAATTGTATTTACCAGTGTAAACTGACGTATTTTCCCAAAAAGGTTAAGTGCAGGTACTAAGCATAATAGGCTGGCCTCTCCTTAGCATCGTTAAGAGTCTCGCAAGCTTGGATGCATTTAAAGTCTGTTGAACTATGTTTTTGGTTTATTTGATCCGCCTGTGGATTCGTTTCAACTATCTTGTGATACTTAATATTACAATTTTATTCAGTTGAAACAAATCTATCTTTTGCTTCCGCTGTGCATTTAAAATTGTGTTGTTTGACTATGATGATATCAACTACGTCACGATACTCCCCACCAGGCCCACCGGTAATACGTGGAAATATCAGGGTGTGACACATCTGAATTGTGGCAAGCTATGCACAAGTCCTTTGGCTCTTGATTAGACATGAGCACGGCATATCATCCACAGACGGATGGACAACCTGAACGCACCATCCAAACCCTTGAAGACATGCTCAGGGCATGTGTAATCGACTTTGGTAATGGCTGGGAAAAACACCTCCCGTTAGTGGAGTTTTCGTATAACAACAGTTACCACACCAGTATCCAGGCCGCTCCGTTCGAGGCATTGTACGGACGGAAGTGCCGATCACCTCTTGTTGGGCAGAGGTTGGCGACAGTCAAATCACTGGCCCAGAACTTGTGGTAGATATGACTGAGAAGATTGCTCAGATATGACAACGAATGGCGGCAGCTCGTGACCGTCAGAAAAGCTACGCTGATAAGCGCAGGAGACCACTCGAGTTCCAGGTTGGGGATCGAGTGCTACTCAAAGTCTCACCTTGGAAAGGTGTAGTTCGTTTTGGCAAACGAGGCAAACTCAATCCGCGTTATGTCGGACCGTTCGAAATCATTGAGAAGATTGGCAAGGTGGCCTACAAGCTGAATCTACCGGCAGAACTCAGCGGAGTTCACAATGTTTTCCATGTGTCGAATCTGAAGAAGTGTCTGTCAGATGAGACCCTCATAGTTCCTCTCAAGGAGCTCACTATCGACGATCAGCTGCGATTCGTCGAGGAACCAGTTGGAACTCCCGTTGTGGCCCAGAGTATACCTGGGAACGAGAAGACCAAATGAAACTCAAGTATCCCCAGTTGTTTAAGAAAAATGCAACCCCTACTGAGGCTGAAGCTACGGCAGAATTTCGGGACGAAATTCCTAACCAACAGGGGGATGAAGTGACACCCCAGGAAAACCACGCAACTTAACTAGCTTCCTCGGTAACAGGGGAAGAATGTGACAACCCTCAAAAATTACATGTATCCGTATGATTCATTAATGTTAACTAAAGTGCTTGATGACTGTGCTGAATTACTTAACTGCTTTCTGATTACTGTGTCATACTTACACGTGCTTTTTAACATACTAGTCTTGTGCAGAAAATTGACTAAATAGTTCTATATACTCTCTTAAATGTTGGGAAATAAAAATGTTACAAAAAGATATATATAGGACACTATACGGAATAACATAGCATTTTAACGAAACGGTATCTAACCGAACAACCGGACATTACCCGGAACACTAAAATATTAAAAGAAGCATTGTTTTTATTTTTCTAAGCTAGTTATGATCCCCGAGCACTATAACACACTACACAATACATATAACACATAACACTAGACTTTTACCACATAACCTTCCACTAACAAATTACTTACCATTTAATTTACATTTAACCCCCCCCCCCCTTTGTTATAACCTGCCCCAAAAAGGGACCCCACCCCAAGACTTGTAAATCTTTCAAAATCTCTACATAATCTTCCATTAGATCATGATTTGATATGGTTGTACTATGGGGAACATCTTACCCTTTGGATATTAGAATTTTGGATTATAAGAACTCTTAAGCATCATCTTCATCAACACAACATTCTCTTCTCTCCCTCTAACAAGTTTCGGCCGAACACCCTAGCCCACACACTCACATTTTCAATTTCCATTTCATCCATTCCAAGCTTCATTCAAGGTGTATCAAGGTGAATAACGAAGGGTGGAACTCACGGATCATCAAGGACCTCTCTAGTGTGCTTTTATCCACTCATTTTCTCTAGTGTTTCTTCCCTAGCTTAAAAGCTAGTAGTAAGCTCCTTTGATCCTTATTTACTTCATGTTTATGGTGGTTAATAGTTATATTATGATGAAATCTCAAGAACACTAAAAGATCATAAACAAAAGTCTTGAACATAAAGCTAACATGATGATGAAATAAGATGAAATCTTGATGAAATAGAGTTGTTTTGTTATGTAGTTGATTACTTGTTGCTTGCTTGATGATTATTAGTAACATGATGTTAAACATCATGGGGGAACTTGTTAAAGTAAGATTAAAAACTTAAGTTAACAAGTTAGGAGGTGATTAGTGATTTACATAAAATAATCACCTCCATGTTTAAACATGAACTTGATAACAAGATGATTTCTTGAAAAATTAGTAAACAAAGTAAGTTGATGATCGTATGGATCCGAGGATTACAAACGGTTTTTCCTAAATAAACTAAGTTAAAACGACGACTTTTGAAAGATCATGATTCTTACACTATTTTTGGAAAGAAATAAGTATGAGAATACTAGTGAAACAAGAAAATGTTGTAAACAAATATTTTTGCAAAATATGTTCACAAGTTGTGAACATCTAAAAATCCCGAAAATGAGATTTTAACAAAAGTAAACACACTTTGGAGGGTAACTAAACCCACTAAACGCCATACCAAGTTACTACGTGTTTTTATGAAACATCAAGTTCATATTGGTTTGTAAATAAGATAGTTTGCTCTTGGTAAATTGTTGTTGATTGTTGAATGATTTTTGGAAAAGAAAATGATATGCTTATTAGCATGGACACCTCCATTTACAAAGGAAACTCTGTTGAAATTTTCTAAAAATTTCAACACTTAGAAATTATTTTTCTAACAAGTGTTCACAAATACGTTTTAACTTTATTTTTTCAAAATAAACTTCGCCATGAGTTTTGTTACAAAAATACAAAGTATCGGAGGTTGATTTTTACAAGTAAAATGGTAAAATATATATATATAGAATATATATTTTATACTAGAACACTTGTGTGGATACTTGTTTATTTTGAGAGATAGTTATATTATTTTAGGGTAAAATAATATAACTTAACAAAGTACCTTGACATTTGAATTATGTGGTATGTGATAGAAGTAATGAGTAGATAAACCGTACGTAGGATGCATGTTATGCATTCACGAGAAACTGATTGTTATATGTACTTTAGTAGGACGTGCTTGATTTCTGATTATTAGAGTAACTAATCTAACCGAGCAAACCAAGGTGAGTTCACACCCTCTACAAGGCATGGGATTCCCGGTGGTTTAGGAATGGGTTAAAGAATTAAAACGAAACCTACATATCCTCCTTGGGTAGGATATGTACCGCCATCCTCCATGGGTAGGATGCCAATATTAATCTTGTGTATTCTCCTTGGGTAGAATACGTACGTTCGTCCTCCTTGGGTAGGACAACAACCTTAAAACTTACTCGACAAAACTCTATCATTAAGTCCCTCATTTTATATCGACTTAATCGCCGAGGCCAATGGCGAGCGGGTCATTAGTTAATAGCGCTATTAGGTTTAACAAACCTCACACCGTGCCAGTCGGACGGGCGTGTACTAATGGACTATGGCAAACTGTCAATGATGATAGACATTGACGTAGGGCACAACTTACTTTCGTTAGTAGTCGATATGGTAACGGTCTAGTGGTTCACATGGGGAAGCCCCCACTAATTCTGGGTATGGTTTGGGAAAAAAGGAATTGGTTAATCATATTTTCAACTATGGGGTAACCCCCACGGCAAGTAAGCCAGCAATAGACAAACCATGTTTTTCAGAAACAACTTAAAACCAAACAACCAACTGTGAACTCACTCAACTTTGTTGTTGACTCGTTGTTACATGCCTTACATGTCGTTAGATGCTTATGGAGCTTGCACGAGGAGGAGGTCGTTGTGGGATATGGACTGTTATGTCCCGTTCTAAACATTTAAACTTTATGAACTTATTGAACTTATGTTTTGGGTTTTATCTTTGATGCTTCCGCTGTTTAATTTGAACTTGGTTAACTAGATTTTGGTCACCAATTGTATTGTGGTTGGTTTTATTTACTTAATGACGTTGTTCAATATGATTGGTGGCTCGATCATGGTCATGTCACGCCTCCAAGCGGTGATACTCCGCATGGTAGATTTTGGGGGTGTGACAGTTCATCATTTCTTAACAAGACAACACAATAGTAACGACGCATTTCAAATCCGAATGACCACAAATCTCCTGCGGATACGATCTTACTTACCCCCACTTAGATAATTTAAGTTTCTAGTTAAATTATTCCCTGCGTATATGACCTTACTTACCCGTACAGATATTGGTATTTAAGTTAAAAATGAATACTTTTGATTAGCCCACGACAACTACATCATAACCATTGGACTAACTCTTTTGTCGATTGAGATTGAGATCGAGGGCTTGTAAGTTGTAACGAATAGTAGTTGTATTGATTTTGTTTCTTGATTCCTCTTTGGTTGTTACTAGTCAAAGTATTACCTATATATTACCTATATATTAAAAATACAACCAAATGAATAGTAACACCACATAGGGATAAGCAAATGGTAGCGGTACCAGTATCAAATTTACCAAGCCGGGTACATTTTTGGTACCGGTTTTTACTCTCAAATACTGGTACCGTACCGGTGCCATACCAGGTATATTCGGTACCGGTACCCACTTTCAGGGGATTTTGGTACCGAGCTCATCCCTAACATCACCTTTGAGCTCATGCCACATAGCAACACAAGTAATTGCACCGTTTAGATTGCTTTTCATACACGTGGTAAGCAAATTGTATTTCGTTTGAATGAGGTTTTATATACACAACTTCTTTTGTTTTTTTTTTTGTCTTTTTCTGTAATGAATGAATTGTAACATGAAAAATTAACTTGGATATTTAAATTATCGATGAGCAAATGATATCAAATCCTGTAATCAAACTGGTATCGTATCGGTACCGAATTTACTATACCAAATCATTTTCTGTACCAATTTGGTACCCACCTTTTGGAGTTTTCAGAATCATTACTTTCGATTCGACACCGGTCTAGCACCATACCTGTATTTACTTATTTTTACCTTCAAATACCATACCGTATAGTACCGAGCATTTTCGGTGCCGGTACCTAATTTCGATTATTTTCGGGATCGGTACTGTTGGTGCCATTACCGGTATCGAGCACATCCATATTTTAAAGTGTTAGTAACGTCATAACTGAACTGAAAACAACCGAATTTCCAACGTGTAGAATGTGTGGGTCCTACTATTTATATATTATATTATTTAAAATCGCTTTTAGGACGGAGTAACTATCGTTACTACGTCATTTTTATCTATGTTTTGATATTCGGTATTTGCTTGCCGTTGTCGGCACGCGTTTTACAGACATTGGATTTCCTTGCACAACGTGGGGTCGGAAAATCAACTAGCTCTAATAATTTTATTATTAGCCTTAATGAAACTTATTACTTTTAAGTATCTTATAACTAACGTCTCTCTCTCTTGTCCGGCTGCCGGTGGCTCGACGAAGCGGCGAACCTAGGGTTAGCGTGTGAGGTCGCCATTCTCTCAGGCTTGACCTTCCATTCTAACTTTTGCGTTCAAAACTTCCATTCGCCTTCTGGGGTCTGGTCTGCTCAGTTTCTGCTGTTTTCTCTGGGAACATCTCGCCGGAGGCTCGACGAAGGAAAGGAGGCTGGGATAGTGTCTGAGGTTTGACGTGATCCTCATACTGGTTGGGGTTCTGACTTAACCTGTGAAACTATCTTGATCTTTCCTCGACTTCCATTCGCCTTCTGGGTTTTGTTTCCCCTCTCGATAGATCAGGAAGGGTCGTGGTTGGACCCTCACCACCTCAGGAAGAAAGACAAGGCTACTCATATCCCTGAGGCTGGTAAGGCTAGTATCACTTGTAACAACTCTCATTAAAAAGTACTAATTATTCCAGTAAATCTCGAGGACGAGATTTTTATTAAGGTAGGGAGAATGTAACAACTCTCATTAAAAAGTACTAATTATTATTTTAATTATCCAATAGGAAACCCTAATTTAGAAACCCAAGTGATTCTGAACAAACCCTAAAATTTTCAGAACAATCGGAATTAGAATCAGGGCCCCTAAAACTCAGGGGGGGGGGGGGGAAACCCTAGTCGGTAATATCTAAACAGTTTTACGTGTATTGTGAATTTTAACGCGAGACCAACTCAGCTAAGCTACCTGGACACGTACCTACCCTATCCTAAAAAGTCACCCCTCGCGCCACGCGAAAGGCACAAGGAGACCTGTCGCGCCACGCGACAGGGACCATTTTTCAGATATAAATAGGGGTGTCTGGGACTTGATTTTGGGCACTGAAACGACGTAAAACTTCGAAATATACACTGAGTTATGCTCTGTTTACCACAATTAACACACAGAGATCACTAATCGACGCCGCAATCAGGGTAATAACTCGATCGCTGCTACGATTCGATGTCCGATTGATCAAAATATCCAATGGATGTTTAAGTGCTGCCCACATTAGGGTTTATGCTTTGTCATTCGTCGTTAATTCGATGGATGTTTAAGTATCGCACTTTGTCATTCGTTGTGAGGGTTTGATCTCGTGAGTTATCGTAAATGCTGTATTGATTACTAACCCATAATTGTGTGCCTGTTATTAAATTTAGGTTAAAAAGGCTAATCAGTAGGCTAGGCTCTGCTCAAATTAAATCTGCAATGTGAGTCATTCTCTTTTTATCAACTATTTTACAATACCTCAAATTATTTTCAAAAGTTATAATTACAGGGACTAAGTCGTGGATATCTTGAATCACTGGCTAGTGGGGTATTGTGCACATTACTAATTTTCTCCCAGTTAGGTTCATTGACCTACTAGGGATAATCATCACTATTTAGGTTCATTGACCTAATAGTGGTATGACCATCGTCACCATTGTGACATGTCACCATTGTGACACGGCGCCAGATAAAAATAAGATAGAAGCCTTTGTAATCGCTCTTATGCTGTAATTAATAACTATACATCGTTTTATGTAAATAGAATGATTCACTCAGTATTTCTCGC
Organism: Helianthus tuberosus; assembly: GCA_030545235.1. Classification (NCBI taxonomy): domain Eukaryota; kingdom Viridiplantae; phylum Streptophyta; class Magnoliopsida; order Asterales; family Asteraceae; genus Helianthus; species Helianthus tuberosus. Next base: position 50,579,442 of record CM060388.1, on the reverse strand, counting down.
TGACAAAACCTTTTTCAAACATGTTTCAGGTGATCTGTTATGATCCAAGAAAAGTACCGTGAAACACTACAAGCTTAAGAAAGTGGCTCAGGATAAAATAAAGAAACATGTTTTGTAAAATAAAAGATTTCTTTGTGAAATCAAATGATTGTAAATTACTGGGGGTTTATCCCGCGTTGTGAAATAAAATAATCGGGAAATATTTCAGTTTTAAAAAGATCCTGATAATAAACTTCCGCTGTTAAACTCAATTAATTAAATACCACGGGATTTCTGTTCCGCGGCTCCTGAGACGGGTCAAACCGGGTCGGGGGCCGTGACAGAAAAAGGTGGTATCAGAGCCACTAATCGAGCCACTGATTTAAGCCAATTAAGTATTTAGAAAATACTTAATTTTTTATTAATTGCTATTTTGTGATTATGTGTTTTATTATCTGACTAATTTTGTACAGTATGGGCAGATCTTTATATGCTAGCCAATGTAGCAATTAATGCAAATCCTTAAATAATTTGATTCAAGTTTTAGCACTTTTATTAAATATAAGCCAGAAACCTGATTCAGTAAATAAATAAATTTACAAATAAAACTTAGTGTGTTTTAATTTTCAGTTGTTTTGATAGTTACCCAGTATGAAATAATATTTAAAGGTTTTCTATGAAATTTGATATAATTTTTAACTTAGTATTTGTGTGTATTTTGCTAAATAGCATGAGTGACTTGTCTGACGCCCTTCAGAATTTAAATCTCTATCCAGTAAGAATAGAGGTTTCCAGAGATTTCAATAGGTATATACCAGACATAGAAGAACCTATAGAATTCAACGCTTTACCTCTCGAGAAACCCATGCCTAAGAAAATGGAAATTGGGGAAAGCTCTAGGCAAATTGAGGAGTTACCATCTCAGGAAGAGCTAGATTTTATAATGGCAAGCTATAATACTATTAAGCTTGTTAATGAAAATGATTTTATTCACTCTCTTGAAACACAACTACCAATGAACTTAGAACCAGCTATTCCAAACCCTTCAATCCACTCGCAAATAGACGAATGGTTGACTAATGAAATACAACTCCAAAACAATCCCTATAAGCTTTTTCCTCAGTTCAATCCAGAACCTTTACCAAATCCACTAATGAGTAACGAGAATATGGCTGAACTCCGCCACTTTGGCGAAGAACTAATGGATGCTGGGAATAGGATCCAAGAGATTGGGGGGCAGATCTCCTGGAAATACGATGAGAGGGAACGCCAATACTAGAATATCATCTGACAAAGGATAGGGGATTTATGGAACTGTGGGTGTGTAATAATAATAGTAAAAAAAATCAGTTTGTAAAATAACTACAAATAAAACTTTGTAAGATAATAGTGTGTATTGAGGCATACTATTAATATAAATGGAAATCGAGAAATCGATAGTTTTGGCTATATTGGAGTTATCTATTTGTAACAACTCTCATCAAAAGTCATATTTATTTAATTAATTTGCCCAATAGGAAACCCTAATTGAGAAACCCAAGTGATTCTGCATAATCCCTAAAATTTTCAGAATAATTGGAATTAGAATCAGGGCCCCTAAAACTCAGGGGGGGGGGGGTAAACCCTAATTGATAATTATCTTCGAAATACGCAGTCAAATTTGAGATACGTTCGAATAACAACTCACCAGGCCTATACCAGTGACTAACCTACCCTACCCTACTTTGACACGCCCCACGACACGCGACAGGAACAGAGACACCCTCCGCGACACGCGGGGAACCGATTTTCAAGTATAAATACAAGAGTCTGGGACTTGACATTCTGTGTTAATTTGACGTAAAAACTCAAAACGTACGCTGAGTTATAGTATAATCACTACAAAACACACACACGATTCACGAAGTGCTGCCGCAATTCAGGGTAATAACTCGATCGCTGATACGATTCAATGTCCGATCGATTAAACTATCCAATGGATGTTTAAGTGCTGCCCACATTAGGGTTTATGCTTTGTCATTCGTTGTTAATTCAATGGATGTTTAAGTATCGCACTTTGTCATTCGTTGTGAAGGTTTTAATCTCGTGAGTTATCGTAAATGCTGTATTAAGTTACTAACCTAGTTTGTGTGCATTATTATTTAAACTAGGTTATCAAGGCTAATCAGTAGGCTAAGCTCTGTTCGAAATTAAATCTGCAATGTGAGTCATTCTCTTTTTATCACAAGTACTTTATAAATTCTTAAAATATTTTCAGAGTTATAATTACAGTGATTAAGTATATGTAATCACCAAGTTACAGCCGGTATGTGGGGTTTTGTATACATTACTTGATAATCTTCACCATTGGACAATGAGTTAGCCAAGGGGTGATATGACCATAATCACAGACACCATTGGACGAATGGGCCAATGGGTCGAGTGACAAAGTACTGTGGGTATTTGGTTGATATCTTAAACATTGTAATCTCTCTTAATACTGTAAATTATAACAAACGAGTCGTTTTAGTAAATAGAATGATTCACTCAGTATTTCCCGCTGACAAAACCTTTTTCAAACATGTTTCAGGTGATCTATTGTGATCCAGGAAAAGTGCCGAGTAGCACTACAAGCTTAAGGAAGTGGCTCAGTATAAAATAAAGAAACATGTTTTGTAAAATAAAAGATTTCTCCGTGAAATCTCAAGATTGTAAATTACCGGGTTTTATCCCGAGTTGTGAAATAAAATAATCGGGAAATATTTTAGTTTTAAAATGATCCTGAAGAAACTTCCGCTGTTAAATAAAGTACCACGGGATTTTCTGTCCCGCGGCTCCTGAAACGGGTCAAACCGGGTCGGGGGCCGTGACAGAAAAAGGTGGTATCAGAGCCACTGATTTAAGCCTATTAAGTATTTAGAAATACTTAATGATTGCCAATTATGTGATTATGTGTTTTATTAACTGATTATTTGTTAGTTACAGTATGGGTAAACAAAAGCTGTCAAACATCTATCTTAAACTAGATAGGTCATCCAACGAGAAGGGAAGTTCATCCCAACCCAAATCCTCAAATCACTCAGTAATTCCTGAAGAAGGAATATTTGTGAGAAAGGCACATTATGAGAAACCACTTTCTCCTAATAAAAGAAGTTTGATTATTAGGAAAAGTCAGGAGGAAATAAGGAAAATCCGAGAAAAGAAAGTTAAACAGGAAACCCAGGAATTAACCAATAAAACACCTTGAGAGGACAAGCTAAATGAGGAATGGGCAGATCTTTATATGCTAGCTACTGTAGCGGTTAATGCAAATCTTTAAATAATTTTTCCCAAGTATTAGCACCTTTATTATCTACAAGTCTAGAAACCTTATTCAGTAAATAAATAAATTTACAATAAAACCAAGTGTGTTTTAATTTTCAGTTATTTTGTCGTTACCCAGTCTGAAATAATATTTAATAGTTTTCTATAAAATTTTGTTATAATTTTTAATTATGGGTATTTTGCTAAACAGCATGAACAACTTGTCTGACGCCCTTCAAAACCTAAATCTCTATCCAGTAAAAATAGAAGTTTCCCGAGATTTCAATAGGTATATACCAGACATAGAAGAACCTGTTGAATTCAATGCTTCACCACTTCCAGAGAAACCTAAACCCAAGAAGAGGAGGAGATTTGTGGGATGGAGACGTGTGCGTAGGAGGAAGCCTACAACCAGGAAAATTCCTAAAATAGAAAATCCTTTAGACAAAGGAAAAGGGGTTAAAGCCAGTGAAGGTTTTAGGTCACTGGAAATGAAATTGGGAGAAGATTCTAGGCCACCAGGAATGGAATATGGAGGAAGTTCTAGGCAAATCCAGAGGGAAGTCGGAGAAAGTTCTAGACAGGTGGAGGAGTTACCTTTTCAGGAGGAATTAGATCGGGCATTGGCAAGCTGTGATGTTGTCAGGCCAATTAATAATAATCTGTACCCTACTATTGAAAATCAACTACCAATAAACTTAGAACCAGCAATTCCAGACCCTATAATCCATACTCAACCTATGGGGATAGACGAATGGTGGACAAATGATTGGCAGTTTCAAAACCTAATCAATAGTCCTTATTCCTTTCTTCCTCAGTTCGACCCAGAACCATTACCAAATCCACCCATGAGTAACGAGAATTTAGCAGAACTTCACCATTTTGGTGAAGAGTTAAAGGATGCGGGAGATAGGGGGACAAATTGCCTGGAAGTATGATGAAAGGGAACTTCGTTTTTAGAAAGCCAAGTGACGAGAGATAGTGGAGTAGTGAAATTGTGGTTGTGTAATAGTAAAAGTAATAATAAAACAAGTTTGTAAAATAATTACAAATAAAACTTGTAAGATATTTGTGTGTAGGGATGCATATTATAAAAGATATAAAATGAAATCGAGAAATCGATAGTTTTGACTATACGTTTATTGTGAAAATTGTCTGATTGTTTTTGTGTATAATTGTTATTTATCAGATACTAATAAAATTATATATATTAATTATCAGATGGCAAACATTGGTAATGAACCAGTAAATGAGGTTAATCAGTCTGAGCAACATCCAGGGGATCAATATATGACTAGACAAGATATCGAAAATATTGTTGCTCAAGGGATAGCCAATGCTATTCCAGCAATCGTTGCTGCTGTAAAGAATCCAATCGAACCGCAACAAATCGTTCCTAGTAAACGTATTTCTGAAGATAACTTCAGTAATAGCGTAAACGGAGGCAATGATCATGTTAATCATGATGATGAACCACGGCAAGCCCCGCTCCCTAAGAAAATGAAAGCTGCAACGCCTGGTTGCACTTTCAAAGAATTCCTTGCTTGTAAACCCACTGAATTTGCAGGCAATGAAGGAGCAACTGCATCACTGCGTTGGTTAGAGAAAACCGAGGCAGTAATTGCAATAAGTAAATGTGACAAAGACGACAAGGTCATGTATGCGTCAAATCTTTTTAAAGAAGGGGCGCTAGAATGGTGGAACACAGTATTACAGGCTAAAGGGAGAAATATGGCTTATGCCATGAACTGAGAAGAATTTAAGAATCTTGTAGAAAGAAAATTCTGTCCTGAGTACGAAAAAGAACAAATGACAAATAAGTTCCTAAATCATCGTATGATGGGTGTAGATTGTCGCGGTTATACTTCGACATTCTTTGAATATGCTAGAGTAGTACCAACGCTGGCTTCGCCAGAACCGGTACTCATTTCTCGCTATATTTGGGGACTAATTAGCGAAATCCGTAACATTGTTAAAGCTGTGAGACCTCGTACTATTGACGATGCTGTGGAATTAGCTAACACCCTAACCGAGGAACTGGTGCGCACAAGAGATGAAGACAGAAAGAAAGAACTGGCTCAGAAAATTACCCAAGGATTTCGTACGGGTAATAATAGCAACTTCAAGAGAAGAGGAACAGGGCAACCCTCAAATCCGCCATTCTGCAGAAATTGCAAAAGAAAACATTTTGGAAGATGTAATATAACTTGCAACTTTTGCAAAATGGTAGGACATCGTTAAGAAAACTGTAGGAAGAAATCCACAATTTGTTACAATTGTGGAGAAACTGGACATTTCAGGCCAGACTGCCCGAAATTGGTCAAACCAGTAGACAACAAAGCTAAACCAGCAGATGGAGCTACAAAGAAGAATGTCAGAGCATTCCAGCTAACTACTCAGGAGGCAGAACTCATTCCTGACGTGATAGCTGGTACGTTCTTTGTTCACAACATTTACGCAAAAGTATTATTTGACTCTGGTGCAAACCAAAGTTTTATAAATACTTCATTCTGCCAAACTCTTAACTTACCTTTAACTCAACTTAGACAGATTTTTACAGTCGAAACGGCAGACGGAAATTCAGTTGAAATAGATAAAGTTTTGCAGGAAGGAAATATAGAACTTTTAGGACATAAATTATCTGCAAACCTATTGCCAATAAATTTAGCTGAATTTGATGTGGTATTAGGAATGGATTGGTTAGTGGCCAACCATGCTCGAATCCTTTGTGATCAGAATTCCATAGAAATTCAATCTAACACCGGAGAAGTAATTAGGATTACAGGAAATAAATCACGTAAGCCCATGAAATTCATATCAGCAATGAAAGTTGCTAATTATGAACGAAAACAAGGAATAGTATATATGATTTCAGTAATCATTAGTACTAAGGGTAAAGAACTTAAGGAAATTCCTGTAGTCTCAGAATACCCAGATGTATTTCCAGAAGAGTTACCAGGATTACCCTCAGATAGGGAAGTGGAATTTAGAATTTATCTAATTCCAGGAACTACACCGATAGCCAAGGCACCTTATCGGTTAGTACCCACAGAAATGTTAGAACTGAAAAAGCAATTAGATGAATTACTAAGTAAAGGATTCATACAACCCAGTTCATCCCCGTGGGGAGCACCGGTGCTATTTGTTAAGAAAAAGGATGGTTCAATGAGAATGTGTATCGATTATAGAGAATTAAATAAGGTTACAATTAAGAATCGATACCCATTACCTAGGATTGATGATCTGTTTGATCAACTTCAAGGAGCTAGATATTTTTCTAAGATAGACTTACGCTCCGGATATCATCAATTGAAGGTGCAAGAAGAAGACATACCTAAAACTGCTTTCCGAACTAGGTATGGTCATTACGAGTTTACAGTCATGCCCTTTGGGTTAACGAATGCACCTGCTGCATTCATATACATGATGAATAGGATCTGTAAACCATATTTGGATAAATTTGTAATTGTTTTTATAGACGATATACTTATTTATTCCAAAAGTCAGACAGAGCATTGTGAACACCTTCATGCACTCTTAACTTTGTTAAGAAAAGAAAAGCTTTATGCCAAATTCTCGAAGTGTGAATTTTGGTTAAAGGAAGTGCAATTCCTAGGACACATGGTGAATCACGAAGGTATTCACGTAGATCCTGCTAAGATAGAGGCAATTACCAATTGGAAGGTTCCGCAAACCGTAATGGAAATTAGAAGTTTTATAGGTTTAGCTGGATATTATCGACGGTTTATTAAGGATTTTTCCAAGATAGCTGTACCATTAACTAAGCTAACCTATAAAGCAGTTAAGTTTGAATGGGGACCTAAACAAGAAGAAGCCTTTAGGATTTTGAAACAGAAATTAACAAATGCACCGATCTTAGCCTTACCAGAAGGAACTGAAAATTTTGAAGTATCTTGTGATGCTTCAAAACTAGGATTAGGATGTGTGCTTATGCAACGCAAAAAGGTGATTGCATATGCTTCAAGGCAATTGAAAAAGCACGAAGAAAACTATACGACTCATGATTTAGAATTAGGAGCCGTAATTTTTGCTCTTAAGATTTGGAGACATTATCTGTATGGAAGTAAATTTGCTGTTTATACAGATCATAAAAGTTTAAGATATATATTTGGGCAAAAAGAGTTAAACATGAGGCAAAGGAGATGGATGGAAATCCTAAGTGACTACGACTGTGATATTCAGTATCACGAAGGAAAGGCAAATGTAGTTGCAGATGCTTTAAGTCGTAAGTACCATGAGAAACAACGACGGGTTCGTGCTCTCAGATTAAATCTACAAATAGATTTAATGGAACAATTGAAGAATGTTCAAGCTACTGCAATCAAGGATGATGCTGAAAGAATGAAAGGACGAATAAAGGAATTAGAACAAGGAGCAGATGGAATTTGGAGATTCCACAAAAGTAGAATTTGGGTACCTAAGCAGGGAGACTTAAGACCTAAGATTTTAGAAGAAGCCCATAAATCTAGGTATACTATGCATCCAGGAAACAATAAGATGTACCAAGATTTAAGAAAAAACTTCTGGTGGATAGGAATGAAAAAGGATATAGCGCGATATGTTTCTAAATGTCTTACTTGTTCACAAGTTAAGGCAGAACATCAGAAACCTTCAGGGTTACTACAACAACTAGAAATGCCTGTATGGAAATGGGAACTTATAACAATGGATTTTGTTACTAAGTTACACAAAACAAGAAAAGGTAATGATGCGATTTGGGTAATTGTAGATCGATTAACCAAATCTGCTCACTTTCTACCAATGAAAGAAACCTTTAGTATGGAAAGGTTGGCAAAATTGTATGTAGATGAAGTCGTATACTTACATGGAGTTCCACTCTCCATTGTTTCGGATAGGGATAGTCATTTTACTTCTCATTTCTGGAAAAGTTTCCAGCAAGCTATGGGAACTCGACTAAACCTAAGCACGGCATATCATCCACAAACGGACGGACAAAGTGAAAGGACGATCCAAACTCTAGAAGACATGCTCAGAGCATGTGTGATAGATTTTGGTGGAAATTGGGATGATCACTTACCATTAATTGAATTCTCCTATAACAATAGTTATCATTCAAGTATTGAAACTGCCCCATTTGAAGCACTATATGGAAGAAAGTGCAGAACTCCAGTTTGTTGGGCAGAAATAGGAGAAAGTCAATTGTCAGGTCCTGAAATAGTGCAAGAGATGACTGATAAGATTACTCAAATCAAGGAAAGACTAAAGACGGCTCGCGATCGTCATAAGAGTTATGCAGATAATCGGCTCAAGCCACTTGAATTCCAAGTGGGAGACAAAGTACTATTAAAAGTTTCTCCTTGGAAAGGAGTAGTTAGATTCAGAAAGAAAGGAAAGCTAAGTCCAAGGTACGTAAGACCATTTTCAGTGATCCAACGTATAGGACCAGTTGCTTATCGTTTACAACTACCAGAAGAATTAGCTGGAGTACATGATGTATTTCATGTATCCAATCTTAAGAAATGCTTATCAGACGAATCACTGGTAGTGCCTCTTCAAGATATAGAGGTAAATGAAAAGCTGAAATTTGTTGAGAAACCTCTTCAAATTGAGGATCGAAGGATCAAGTTTCTCAAACACAAACGACTAGTTTTAGTCAAAGTCAGATGGGATTCAAAGAGAGGAGCTGAATATACTTGGGAGCTGGAATCAGAAATGAAGCGAAAGTATCCTCATTTATTCCAGTAAATCTCGAGGACGAGATTTTTATTTAATTAAAGTCATATCTATTTAATTAATTTGCCCAATAGGAAACCCTAATTGAGAAACCAAAGTGATTCTGCATAATCCCTAAAATTTTCAGAATAATTGGAATTAGAATCAGGGCCCCTAAAACTCAGGGGGGGTAAACCCTAATTGATAATTATCTTCGAAATACGCTGTCAAATTTGAGATACGTTCGAATAACAACTCACCAGGCCTATACCAGTGACTAACCTACCCTACCCTACTTTGACACGCCCCGCGACACGCGACAGGAACGGAGACACCCTCCGCGACACGCGGGGGAACCGATTTTCAAGTATAAATACAAGAGTCTGGGACTTGACATTCTGTGTTAATTTGACGTAAAAACTCAAAACGTACGCTGAGTTATAGTATAATCACTACAAAACACACACACGATTCACGAAGTGCTGCCGCAATTCAGGGTAATAACTCGATCGCTGATACGATTCAATGTCCGATCGATTAAACTATCCAATGGATGTTTAAGTGCTGCCCACATTAGGGTTTATGCTTTGTCATTCGTTGTTAATTCAATGGATGTTTAAGTATCGCACTTTGTCATTCGTTGTGAAGGTTTTAATCTCGTGAGTTATCGTAAATGCTGTATTAAGTTACTAACCTAGTTTGTGTGCATTATTATTTAAACTAGGTTATCAAGGCTAATCAGTAGGCTAAGCTCTGTTCGAAATTAAATCTGCAATGTGAGTCATTCTCTTTTTATCACAAGTACTTTATAAATTCTTAAAATATTTTCAGAGTTATAATTACAGTGATTAAGTATATGTAATCACCAAGTTACAGCCGGTATGTGGGGTTTTGTATACATTACTTGATAATCTTCACCATTGGACAATGAGTTAGCCAAGGGGTGATATGACCATAATCACAGACACCATTGGACGAATGGGCCAATGGGTCGAGTGACAAAGTACTGTGGGTATTTGGTTGATATCTTAAACATTGTAATCTCTCTTAATACTGTAAATTATAACAAACGAGTCGTTTTAGTAAATAGAATGATTCACTCAGTATTTCCCGCTGACAAAACCTTTTTCAAACATGTTTCAGGTGATCTATTGTGATCCAGGAAAAGTGCCGAGTAGCACTACAAGCTTAAGGAAGTGGCTCAGTATAAAATAAAGAAACATGTTTTGTAAAATAAAAGATTTCTCCGTGAAATCTCAAGATTGTAAATTACCGGGTTTTATCCCGAGTTGTGAAATAAAATAATCGGGAAATATTTTAGTTTTAAAATGATCCTGAAGAAACTTCCGCTGTTAAATAAAGTACCACGGGATTTTCTGTCCCGCGGCTCCTGAAACGGGTCAAACCGGGTCGGGGGCCGTGACACTATTAATGTAGTCTAGTTTGCTCTGGAGAACAAGTCTGCTTCCCGGCCTCCTGTAACTCCTGTAGAGCAGAAGTTCGCTAGGAATCCGTACCCCGAGCAAGTTGGTCCGAATATTGACTACAGGAAATTCAGCAATAGGGACTTCAGGTCCTATTGTGATGTTCTGGGGAATCATAATAGTGCGGGAGGGTCGTCTAGTGGTAATGTTCCAAAGGTTAGATCGGAGGTAGAGAAAACGTTCATAGCGCCTGATAGGACGGGAGCGTTTAAAGATCTGTTTGAAGTAGCGGTAGTTGGAAGGACTGCTGACCTGGAGACTCTGGTGGATCTCGATAAGTTACCGAGGATAGCTAAGATTTCGGTCTCTAAAATCCAGTATTTGGGAGGGCTGTTGATCCTCATTTCCTTTGGTGAGAAGAGTGCGAAAAGTAAGTTCCTGGATTCTCGGGAGATCTGGGGACCCTGGTTCACGAAACTTGATGTTTGGAGTGGTCAGTGTCTTCCGCTGGAAAGAGTGGTCTGGATCAGGTTGGTTGGTATTCCCCTGCACTTGTTTGATCCGGATATCCTTTCTGGGATCGGAGAGTTGTTTGGTAAAGTGCTGTACATCCCTAAGGGACTTGAGGAGAATGCCGATCTTTCGGTCTGTCGGGTGGGGGTCTTAGCTGGGGAGGCGAAGAGGATTAAAGAATCAGTGACCTTGAGATGGAAGGAGCGAAGTTTTAGGGTCTGGGTGGAGGAGGTGCAGGAGGAGTGGACTCCGGATTGCCTAGGTCAGGAGGGGTTTGTTGATTGTAGCGACCAGGGGTGCTCGTCTCCCATGTGTTCCTCGCCGGTGGTCCGGATGGAGGTTTCCGACTCCGGGGAACCCGTCAAGGTGGGTGGCCAGGAGGAAGTGGAGAAGTCGGGAGGTGGTAATCCTGTGGACGGTGGGGGAACTTGTCCCGAGGTGGACAAGCTTTTCGGCTCCTCGGTAATTGGAGAGAATCAAGGTGCTTCGTCTCTTGTCATGATGGTAGAGAATTCCCATGCAAATGGTTCCATGCATGAGGACAGATCAAAGAGTGGGGCTTTTTATTTCAAGGTAGGTGAAGAGGTGGCTAACTTTGGGGAGGGTGGCACGTGTGGTGTTAACCAGGTGGGACCCATGCCAGGAAATATTGTATGTGGGACATCTTTTTCAACGTTGTTCAATTCGGTAGACAAGTCTAAAAAATCAAACAGTAAAAACTCTATGGGCTCTAAAGTTAGGAGGGCCCAAAAGGCTCCTTGTAATAAAGAATCCACTCCTAATCATAGGCCCAAAAAGAGATCTAGAGCCCAGAGTGAGGATAATTCTCAGGGATTTGGCTTTATTGGATTTACAGATAGAGCGATGGAAGCTAATAAAGTAAGGGGTGCAGAGGAGGTTGGGGAAATTGGAGGTATAGATCTTAACATCAGGGATCCGGCCGACGGGACCTTGGCCAATTCATCGGAGGATATGGATAAGCCTGTGGCTAATTCTGACAACTTTGTTCAGGATCCAGCGGAGTTTGGTTCAGGTAACTGTAACATCAATGAGACTGAAGTTAATGAAACCCTTTCGGTGGGGGATATGCTCGGTGTCAACCTTCATAACCACGTTGGTTTATTAAGGAGTTCGGTCCTCAGTTCAGGTATTAACAAGGTTAATTAATGAATTTTTTATCCATTAATGTTAGAGGCATTGGGGGTTTTAGTAAGTCTGGCTGGATTAAAGCTCTTAAGTTCGAGCACGGGATCAATTTTATAGTTGTTCAGGAGACGAAGCAAAGTTCTATTCCGTGTTCCGAAGTGGCAAAGTTTTGGGGCAGTGGTAATTTTGGTATGGAGTCTGTGGATGCAATTGGTCTGTCGGGGGGGGGGGGTTGATGTCTATTTGGGATGCAGATGTTTTCAAAATGATTGATTCGACGAAACATAGGAACTTTCTTCACATCAGGGGTAGGGTGGCTGGGAGTAATTCGATTCTTAATGTCCTGAATGTTTATGCCCCCCAGGGGGTTCAAGCTAAAAAACTTTTATGGGATTCGGTGGCTTCGCTTATTAACAGTTTCGATGGGCAGTGGATTATAGGGGGTGATTTTAACGCGGTAAGATACCGTGAGGAAATGAGAAATTGCTCGTTTAAGCCGGTTTGCGCCAACAACTTTAACACTTTTATTTTTGAATCGGGTTTGTGTGAGTACAACATGAGGGGCAGGCAGTTTACCTGGCGTTCAGAGAATGGGAAGAAAGGTAGTAAGTTGGACAGATTTTTGGTGGATTCCGCCTTTTTTAATACGTGGCCGGAGGCTAGGGTCCAAGCTCTTCCCAGGTTATGGTCCGATCATTGCCCAATTATCCTTATTTCGAAGTCTGTCAACTTTGGGCCTCGGCCATTTCGTGTTTTTAACTCTTGGTTGGGGAGAGAGGGGTTTAAGGATGTTTTGGAAGGGGCGTGTAGTTCGTTTTCAGATTCAGGAAGCCCGGCGGACGTCTTCCTTATTAAAAAGCTCGGGTTTATTCGCTCGAAGATAAAGGAGTGGAGGGACGTGATGATCAAAAAGGAATCGGAGGAAGTTAGCCTAGCTAGAGACGAATTAGAAGCTTTAGAAGACATTCTTGAACAGAGGGATTTGTCGGAGCAAGAAGAATGGGTGTTAGCAGAGAACCAAAAAATTATAGCGGAGGTGGAACGTGCCAAGGTTATGGACCTTAAGCAAAGATCTCGCACGAGGTGGATTAAAGACGGAGACGAGAACTCCAAATACTTTCACGCCCTGATCAACTGTAGGAGAGCAAGTAACGTTATTCATGGTCTGAATATTGAGGGAGAGTGGGTTTCGAAACCCTCTCTCGTTAAAAAGGAAGTTTTTAGGTTTTTTCGAGATAAATTTGTGGAAGATTGCTCGGATCGTCCTCCCTTGGTGTGTCCCAACTTGAAGAAGATTTCTGTTTCGAATGCTTGTTGGCTGGAATCGGGGTTTTCGGTTGAAGAAATTAAGTCCGCGATATTTGAGTGTGGAGACGATCGGGCTCCTGGTCCCGATGGATTTATTTTTCGCTTCTTCAAGTTTTTTTGGTACTTGTTTGAGGAGGATTTCATTAGACTCATGGATGAATTTTTCCATTCGGGTCATATTAACGTTGGATGTGGGTCGTCTTTCATCACGCTTGTGCCGAAAAAGAGAGACCCAATGCTCCTTAACGATTACCGTCCTATTAGTCTTGTTGGGGTGGTCAACAAGGTGGTTTCGAAGGTTTCAGCTAATCGCCTTAAAAAGGTTCTTGGTTCGGTTATTTGAAACTCCCAATCGGCTTTCTTGAAAGGTAAGTTTATTCTAGATGGCCCCCTTATTATAAACGAGGTGTGCTCGTGGCTCAAAAAAAAATGCAAAAGGAAGGCGTTTTTGTTAAACGAGGTGTGAAAGCCTACGACAATATCAATTGGAAGTTTGTGCTGGATATCTTTAGGCAAATGGGGTTTGGGTCGAGGTGGTGTAACTGGGTTTGGGGTATCCTTTCATCCGCTCGTGCGTCTGTTTTGGTCAACGGGGCCTCTACCTTTGAATTCAAGTGTGGTAAAGGTATGAGACAGGGGGACCCTATTTCACCTTTTTTATTTGTGGTTGTCATGGAAGCCTTGTCTTTTCTTCTTGATAAGGTTGGGGAATTGGGAGTTCTTCGCGGTATTCTTCTTCCGAACGATGGCCCGGGCTTATCTCATTTGTTTTTCGCCGATGATGCCCTTGTTATTGGTGACTGAAGTGAGGAGAATGTCTTAAATGTTTTCAGAATTTTAAGATGTTTTTATGTTTGCTCAGGGTTAAGAATTAATGTGGGAAAATCGAATTTGTATGGTATCGGGGTGGGTAGTGCGGAAGTGAGTTTGTTGGCGGCCGTTGTGGGTTGTTTGCCTGACAACCTTCCCTTCAAGTATCTCGGGCTTATGGTGGGGGCCAATATGAATCGTGTTGTTAACTGGCGTCCAGTGTATGACTTTTTTGAATCTAGGCTTTCCCTTTGGAAGTCTTCCCTTCTCTCGGTTGGTGGTAGGCTCACTCTTATTCGTTCGGTCCTCGCGAGTTTGCCCTCTTATTATTTTTCCCTTTATAGGGCTCCGAAGAAGGTGATCTCGGATCTGGAAGGGCTGATAAGGAAATTCCTTTGGGGAGGTTCGGGGGTTGGTAAAAAGATCCATTGGGTTGACTGGGACTCGGTGGCTTTACCTAAGAAAAAAAGGGGTCTTGGTATTTGCAAATTAAGAATCGTCAACTTAGCTCTTCTGAGTAAGTGGGGATGGAGATTCAAAATGGAAGTTGATAATTTGTGGGTAAAGGTGGTTAAAGCGATTCATAATGCCGATACGGGTGGGTCGTTTCTTTCGGTTAAAAAGTCGCTTGGAGGTGTTTGGAATAACATAGCTTCGATCGTCATGAAGCCATCTTATGGGGCCGTGCATATTCAAAATTCTTTTAAGGGGGTTGTGGGCCGGGGTGATAATGTTCTTTTCTGGTCGGACCCTTGGCTGAAAGATGAGCCTTTATTCATTGTCTGTCCAAATCTGTTTCAGCTTGAATGTGTCAAAAGCTGCTCGGTTTGGGATCGGCTGGACGGAGGATGGTTATGGAAGCACGACCCATACTTAGATGTAGAAAAAAGGGAGCTGGAGACTTTAATGGAGTGGCTGGGTGGGGTGTCTCTTAGTAGCAGCAAGGACGATTGGAGGTGGCTGGGAGATCGGAAGAGGGTTTTTTCCGTGTCTTCTGTGAAGAGACTGCTGGTTAGAGACGTAGAGAATTCGGATAGGTATCCTGAACTGGTGTAGATGGGTTCCAATCAAATGCAACGTTTTTATCTGGAGAGCGGAGAAAAATAGGATTCCGACGAAGGATGCGCTGAACAGAAGGGGTGTGGATGTTGGTGATGGGTTGTGCCCTCTCTGCGGGTCTGACCATGAATCTGTCGAGCACCTTTTTACATCCTGCTTTTTCACTGCAGTTTTGTGGCAGAAGGTCGGGCGGTGGTGCCGCCTCCCCCCGATATTCGCGTTTTCTTTTAAGGATTTGTTAGAGGTTCACAAGTCGAAGCACATCAGAAATGTCGAGAGGAAAGTTGTGCACGGTATCATTTTTTTAGCTAGCTGGTGCCTTTGGTCAGCCCGTAACAAGGCAGTGTTTTCGGGATCTCAGGTGAAAGTGGAGCATGTTTTTGGGGAAGTAAAGTCTTTGGGTTATTTGTGGTATAGAAATAGGGTCAAAAACAATCCGATCTCGTGGTCGGATTGGTGTAAATTTGTAATAATGTAGCTGTGTTGTAGTTGCCCGGTTCGGTTTTCGTTCCCGGGCTTGATTGTTAATGAAGTTTTCCTTTCAAAAAAAAAAATACTTTGTGAATGGTAGATGAATTTAAAGTATAGAGTAATGCGGAGTGTCAACATTCTAGTTTAGCGGCCTTTGATATAAAAAACAAAATTTGTTCCTAACTGCTAACTACAATTTTTTTACAATTTTGCCCATAGTTAAAAAGTATAGTCTTATCATCATTTTAGTTTTTTTTTTGGCAAAACTATGGTAGTGTTTTGTTTTGATTTAATTGGTTGACTCGATATAATTTATTGAGATCAAGTTATCAGTAGTATGTACAAATAACTGAAATACATGTGTACAAATTATAAAACAGAGAAATATTCAGCTTACCACCCACAACGCAGAAGAGGCAAAAACTAGTTGCTCTAAATTTGGCAAGCGTTACTCATTTGTGAAGAGATGCATTGATTTTATTGATTTTTTTTATTAAATGGGTAGATAAAATAGTGTGATCCAAATAATACAACACCATTCAGGCATTCACAACCACTCTCTCCACCATATGCTGTAAGATTAAATATATTATGTATTAATACTTAATCTATAGCCATTATAATCATTTACATAATATATATCAAAATATATAATAACCTATTAAATAATTAGTTGGTAATTGTTGATGGACCATATTACCCTTATTAACTAATTAGGTTTCCTCCTGGGTGCTTATATAAGGAGAATTATGTGGAGGTTATGGGGTTAGACAGTTACACAATTAGACACACCCCATAAGCATAACATCATAAAATTCGACCTCCTCTCCTAGCCGATATCCCTTTTCGGTTTTCTAAGTCCCCATCATCAGTCAGCACCCTAAGGAGGAACCAGATCACGATGACAAGCATGTCGAACTCCATTACTGGATTCTCCACTGCACTTTCTGCTGTGACAGGTATGTGTTTTACTGTCTTCCCTCATGAATAAACAAAACTGATCCAACATGTGGTATCAGAGCATATGTTGATTAGTTAGTTCTGTTTCGTATCCGTAAATCTGGATTAAAATTGGAAAACTGAATTGAAAACCGTTTTCTGTCATCCGAAATACCATCTCGGATGACATGTTCATTCGTGATTACTGTTCCGAAATCTGAAGTTTCCGAAATATGTTTATATGTGTTATAAAATTACAGATTTCGGATGAATGTTTGAGTGTTTTTTATTTAGGGTTCATCATGTTCTTAGTTAGAATTCGAAATATCCCTTATGATTTGGAATATGATTTGAATTGTTGTATGTTTTCCTAATTTTGATCTATTTTTTCTAATAAGGTTTTTTCGAAATTTGTTAAAAGGATAAACAGATTATGATTTCGAAATTTTATGATAAAAATAGATCAATGTTATAATAGGAAACTCTATCACAATCTCAAATTTTTCGAATTTTCAGTTATGATTTCGCATTTGACAGCTTGCAGAACACATTTCGGATGATCATTACGGATGATCATTCTGGATGAACACTCGCTCACCCATTACGGATCAGCAATTGACTGGTCATTCCGGATGAACACTTGTTCGCCTATTACGGATCAGCAAATAAGCATTTCGGACTAAGCATTACGGATGATCAAAAGGACTGACCATTTCGGATGAATTTCGGACTAAGCATTATCATCCGAAATCATCCAAAATGCATCACGGATCATCAAGAACTGACCATTTCGGATGAATTTCGGACCAAGCATTATCATTCGAAATCATCCGAAATGACTAGACTTACGCATCTGTCATCCGAAATCATGAGTGTTCATAAATTTTAGCTGTTTAATGTGAACTAAATGGTTTTGTAATTTACTTAGTTAATAAATGGTTTTGTAATTTACTTAGTTAATTAATCAGAATCAGATAATGTTTTGCAAAACCAGAATAGCTTAACTTGAATGAGTTTTTGATATATCATTTCTGGCCAAAGCTGACTTGATACATCTACATATCGTTCAAGTATTACGAAAGCTATGTTGTGTGTGCATCATAAGCATGAATGTCTTAATTTCTGGCCAAAGCTGATTTAATTCATTCATAGATGGCATACTCAACAAGTGCATAACTAAAGTGATTGTTTCAATTTCTGGCCAAAGCTGATTTGTTACAACCACTTTGCACATATGCTTAAATGATTACACTTCTGGCCAAAGCTGTTTTGTCTTCGTTTAAGTAGATTTTTTTTTAGCTAAGTCTATTATTTTGATGTTAGTAATAGACAATATCACAGCTTCATAATGTAAAATGGTCATTATTTATGCCTGCCTTGGTTTAACGTGCCCTTAGATCACATTAGGATTTCTTCCTTAGTATCATAACTTGCTCATCTTATTTCCACTATCAGCACCCAATTGCGGGATTCCACCTTTGACTGGTGATAACTTTGCTGCATGGAAGGATGCTCTCATGCTTACTCTTGGGCTGCTGGACTTTGATTATGCTCTAAGAGAGAATAAGCCAGCGGACCTTACCACTCAAAGTACTGCTGCTGAGCAGTTAACTCATGATAAGTGGACTAGGTGTAACCGCATGTCTCTCATGTTTATGAAGCAGTCCATAAGCAATGCAATCAGGGGAGCCATTCCTGATTCTGAAGATGCTAAAACCTACTTGGAACATGTGGAGGCTCAGTTCAAGGGGACGTCTAAAGCACACGCTAGTACTCTTATTCTTAAGCTGGTGACAACTAAGTATGATGGGAGGAGCGGCATTCGCGAGCACATCATGATGATGAATGACATGGCCAATAAGCTGAAGGGGCTGGAAATGGAAATCAGTGATGGTTTCCTTGTTTATTTCATCATTACTTCGCTTCCTTCGTCCTTTGAAGCATTCAAGATCAATTACAACACTCAGAAGGATAAATGGACGATGAGTGAGCTGGTCGCCATGTGCGTACAGGAGGAAGAGCGTATGAGGATGGATCGCCATACTGATGTTGCCAACTTCACCACCTCCAATCCTAAGAAGAGGAAGAACAATTATCAGAGGAAGGATGCTTCAAAAGTCCAAAGGCCTAATCCTAATCCTAATACAAGTGCACCTTCCAGCTCTAAGAACTCCTTAGGCAGTATCCGCTGCAAGTTCTGTAAAAAGACAGGACACATGCAGAAGGAATGCCCTGACTTTAAGGAGTGGCTGGCTAAGAAAGGTAACGATTATTTTATGATACTTGAGTCCTATAATTTAAGTGTTCCTGCTAATTCTTGGTGGTTTGATTCTGGTTCTATGGTTCATGTTACCAATTCAACTCAGGGATTCCTTTCAATCCGGAAGCTGGAAAGAAACCAAAGAACGCTTAAGGTTGGGGATGATCGAGAATTAGAAGTGAAGGCCATTGGAACATTACAATTAGTTATGAAAACTGGTTTATGTATTAAACTTTATGATACCTTATATGTTCCTGAGGTAACTCGGAACCTTGTATCAGGACCAAAGTTAGACATGGACGGTTTTATTGTTTCCCATGGTCATCGCAAACTCTCTATCCTCTATGATTCTGTTCTTTATGGTACTGGTATTCTGGATGGTGGTCTCTATAGATTAGAACTAGAAGATAACTTTTCCAAATCTTTGTTGTCATATAACATTAATGAATCACTCACAAAGATGGAAGAGAAACGAGACTTAGAAACTTCATCCATGTTGTGGCATCAGCGTTTAGGCCACATTTCAAAAGAACGATTAAATCGTCTTGTAAAGGATGAAGTCTTACCTCCTCTCGATTTCTCTGATTTTGGAACATGTGTCAAATGTCTTAAAGGTAAAATGACATTAGCGAATAAGAAAGGTGCCACTAGGAGCTCTAATTTATTAGAACTCATTCACACTGACATTAGTGGTCCCTACCAAATCGCTGGCATAACAGGACATACTTCATTTATCACTTTCATTGATGATTATTCTCGTTACATGTAATTGTATTTTATTAAGGAGAAATCTGAATCTCTAACAACTTTTAAAGATTATAAGGCTGAAGTTAAAAAGCAATTAGATCGTCAGATTAAAGTTGTGAGATCAGATAGAGGCGGTGAATATTATGGAAGACATACTGATGTGGGTCAAGCTCCTGGTCCATTTTATGAGTTTTGTAAGGGCCAGGGGATTGTGAACCAATACACCATGCCTGGTACACCTCAGCAGAACGGTGTAGCTGAAAGAAGAAATCGTACCCTTATGAACATGGTGCGCAGTATGTTAGCCAACACTAATTTACCATTATTCCTCTGGACTGAAGCATTAAAAGCAGCTGTTCATATACTCAATAGAGTTCCTTCTAAGTCTGTCCCTAAAACTCCTTATGAACTTTGGACAGGAAGGAAACCGAGTCTTAAATATATGAAAGTATGGGGTTGTATTGCTGAAGCAAAACTTTACAATCCTTTCCTAAGGAAACTTGACCCTAAAACAGTTACCTGTTTCTTTATCGGGTATCCTGAGAACTCTAAGGGTTATCGTTTCTATTGTCCTTCCCATGTCACCCGTATTGTTGAAACCAAGCGTGCCGCGTTCGTGGAGGATTTCAAGGTCAGTGGGAGCAGTACCAACCCTTACGAAGAATTGCAAGAAGTACAAGACGCGGGGGGGAGAGACTCGTCGCTTACCATTACTCCGATTACTCCTCTTGTACCCAATGCAACTACTGTACCTGAAGCTACTGCACCAACTCCAAATTCACCTCTACAATCAGAACCCATTATACCTCATGACGAAGGCACATCAAACACTCATAACCACGACAACGCTGAACCCGATATTCCACTCAGGAGGTCATCTAGGCAAAGAAGGCCTACTAATATGGATGATTATGTTACCTACCTGACTGAAATGGATCCCGGAAAGCTCAATGATCCTATCTCTTACAATGAAGCCATTAGCAGTGATCAGTCTTCTGAATGGAATAAAGCAATGATTGAAGAGCTTGAATCCATGAAGAAAAATGACGTTTGGGATTTGGTAGAATTACCCAACGGAGCCAAACCCGTAGGATGTAAATGGGTATTCAAAACAAAACTGGATCCGAATGGGAACGTTGAACGCTACAAAGCGAGATTGGTTGCAAAGGGCTACACTCAGAAAGAGGGAATTGATTATCAAGAGACGTTTTCACCTGTCTCTCGTAAAGATTCATTAAGGATCATCATGGCCCTAGTAGCTCATCTTGATTTGGAGTTACATCAGATGGACGTTAAAACCGCTTTCCTTAACGGAGATTTGGACGAAGATGTTTACATGAGACAACCTGAAGGCTTTAAACCTGAAGGTGAGGAGCATCTAGTCTGTAAGCTGAAGAAATCCATTTACTGGTTAAAACAAACATCACGTCAATGGTACCTCAAATTTGATGAAGTCATGAAGAAGCAAGGTTTTATGAAGAATCAAGTGGATCAATGCACCTACCTCAAGATGAGTGGGAGCAACTTTACTATACTTGTCCTTTACGTAGATGATATTCTATTGGCAAGTAATAGTTTAGACATGTTGCATGAGTCGAAGCGGTTACTTTCGCATAACTTCGACATGAAGGATCTCGGAGAGGCTTCTTACGTCATTGGCATCGAAATTCACCGAGATAGACACAAAGGGATCTTAGGATTGTCCCAGAAGGCTTACATAGATCGTGTCCTTACACGATATAACATGCAACAGTGCAAACCCTCCGTCGCTCCAGTAGTTAAGGGAGATGTTTTAGGTTCATTCCAGTGTCCGACAACAGAGGTTGAGAAGGAGCAAATGAGCCAGATACCTTACGCGTCAGTAGTCGGGAGCTTGATGTATGCTCAAGTCTGTACTCGCCCAGATATCGCTTATATTGCTGGAATGCTAGGCCGTTATCAGACTAATCCTGGCCTAGATCACTGGAAAGCAGCTAAGAAGGTACTTCGATATCTGCAAGGGACGAAAGACTATAAGCTGACTTATAGAAGAAGTGATCATTTAGAAGTGGTGGGCTATTCTGATTCTGACTTTGCAAAATGCAAAGATGACAAGAAATCCACTTCGGGCTATATCTTTATGTTAGCAGGCGGCCCTATCTCATGGAAGAGTCATAAACAACAGTTGACCACAACTTCCACAATGATGGCAGAGTACATTGCTGTTTATAACGCAACCTGTCATGGAATGTTGCTTAGAAATCTGATCACTGGACTCAAAATCGTTAATTCCATTTCTAGACCATTGAAGCTTTATTGTGATAATTCAGCTGCCGTTAGTTTCTCGAACAGTAACAGTTCGACTGGAGCTGGTTTATATCTTGATACAAAATATCTGTTCGTACGTGAACGAGTTGAGGAAAATAATCTTTGTATCGAGTATATTAGTACTAAGGATATGCTTGCGGATCCGATGACTAAAGGTCTCCCTCCTAAGGTTTATGAAGAACATGTTCGTAATATGGGATTTAGTAAAGACCTTATTTGAGCATATTGTACTAGCTTATGTTTTATGTTAATGAAATTTCCTCAGTTTGATTTTGTATGTCTCTTAGAATATGTTCAACCGGTATAATGGCATATTGACAAATAAAGTTACAAATCAAACAAAGGGCTTACGCGTATTTTGATCATGATGATTAGGTTTTAAATTAAGGCTATAGTATGATTAATGGGGGTCCTGAGTCGCATAATGATTCAACGGCTGTATTTCTCTGCTATAGTACTTGTTTAAGGCTAAAATGAGTGTTAACTCCTGATCAGGCTTATCTAATACTCATAGTAAATGATTACTCGGCTAAGTGGGAGAATGTAAGATTAAATATATTATGTATTAATATTTAATCTATAGCCATTATAATCATTTACATAATATAGATCAAAATATATAATAACCTATTAAATAATTAGTTGGTAATTGTTGATGGACCATATTACCCTTATTAACTAATTAGGTTTCCTCCTGGGTGCTTATATAAGGAGAATTATGTGGAGGTTATGGGGTTAGACAGTTACACAATTAGACACACCCCATAAGCATAACATCATAAAATTCGACCTCCTCTCCTAGCCGATATCCCTTTTCGGTTTTCTAAGTCCCCATCATCAGTCAGCACCCTAAGGAGGAACCAGATCACGATGACAAGCATGTCGAACTCCATTACTGGATTCTCCACTGCACTTTCTGCTGTGACAGGTATGTGTTTTACTGTTTTCCCTCATGAATAAACAGAACTGATCCAACATATGCCACTACCTTCACCACCACCATTGTCCTTGTGTTCGTCACGACGCCACCAACACCACTAGTCGCATAATAAAAAACATAACAAGTAAATCCATTTTGTATTTTTTTATAGAACGCCTTATTTCAACCTGAATCTATTTTGGCCGTAACTTGTTTTACTCGTAACCAAATTGATACCGGACACGAGACACACACGAATTGCAAGCCTAGCTTACTCAATCTGAAGTTAAATTACTAAATTCACTTTGTTCTATTGACGTTTCACTATCTTAGGTAACCACACATCACTTTCATTTGACAACTCCTCCGGTTAAAAGGACTGCCATTGCATCCGGAAGACCTGGCTTTTTATGTACTACAAACTTTATCAAAATTCCTGAGTCCTGACTAATAATAAAACATTTATATGGTTTATGTAACAACAACAAACTAAAACTAAAAATAATAATAATAATAATAATAATAATAATAATAATAATACTAATAATAACAACAATAATGAATTAATAATAGCAATAACAAAAGTTAGGGATCAATCAATGAATGGTACCCATTGTATCCCACAAATAGCAAAGCTATTGGTAGGGTCTAAGAGAGTGAGATGTAGACACACCTTACCTCTATTCATAAGGATAGAGAAACTGCTTCCAGAGAGACCCTCAGCACAAAAGACA
Source organism: Helianthus tuberosus (assembly GCA_030545235.1). Taxonomy (NCBI): domain Eukaryota; kingdom Viridiplantae; phylum Streptophyta; class Magnoliopsida; order Asterales; family Asteraceae; genus Helianthus; species Helianthus tuberosus. Next base: position 50,555,850 of record CM060388.1, on the reverse strand, counting down.
AATAGTAGACAAGCGAGAAACTAAACAAATCTAGAAACAGAGAGATACTAAATAACAAAAGAAGTGTTGGAGAGGTAACACAGTAAAAAAGAACAGATATTTCGAATCACAAGACCCCCACGTAAGCGTATATGAAAAAAAAACCGCCTAGACCAATTGGCCGACATCACTCCCAACTTTCAACTTATTGGCCGATAGCACTCCGAAACTAACTGAACCCTAACCCAGTTACTTTTTTTTGATGATGTGGCACTTGTGTGTTAACGTGGTATCTGACGTGGCTTTTTTGCTGACGTGACTTTTTTATGACGTGGTAGATAATGTAGCACTGGTTTGGTGACATGGCAGCTGATGTCAGCAAATTGTGTTCGTTTGTGAGTGCTGTCGGTCAATAAGTTGAAAGTTATGAGTTGTGTGGTACAAATCGAAAGTAGTATTATCGGCCAATTAGTGAAAATTAAGGTTATTTAAATCCAATATCTCAAAAAAAAAAAAAAAAAAATAATAATAATAGCTAAATAATGTTAGTTTGGTTGTTGTCCGTGAACCCTTATACGACCTACATCCGTATGCTAAATTTATAATGGTCCGTTGCCTATAGGGTAATTTAATAATTTATAAATTGATGGATTCTTTTCAATGCTTGCACGTTTTCTTCATCAACTTCAGGAAAATAAAACAACCTTTTTATATTTTTATACATTTAAAAAACAATAAGAAACATATAAATATAAACACAACAATCCAAAATTGGATATATAATTGGATGTAACTTTTTTAGTTAAAGTCCAAGTTTTATATTCAATTATCGGCTCTTGACCAACATGTGGCATAAGAATGACTTTACTAGGGTAAAGCATAAAGAAAGTCTGAAAAGGAAGAGTACTTTACAGAAGGAACAAGAACATGAATACAAATGTTTTCTTTCATTATAAATATATGTTCAAATATAATATTAAAACAACAACTATATTATATAAAATATATATCCAAAATCACTAAAACTATATGTACCATCAAACATATCAAACGTGTTAGTTGATAGTCAGTGGCAGGCCCATGAATTATTTTCTGGGGGTGCGAACGAAGGGTTCAACCAAATTTTCAAGGGGTGCAGTCGGGATTTTTACCTCGAAAATACACTAATTTTTTTTTTCAAGGGGGGCGCCCGCCCACCCAAGCCAAAGCTTGGGTCCGCCCTTGTTGATAGTCATATGTATATAGAAGGTGAATATTATTACATAGCACTAAATTGTTACGAGGACAGAAAGAAAAAATCTAAATCGTTTAATTTGTTGACCAATAGTTCGTATTTTAAAAATTTTGTGTTTCTTACATACACATGCATATCTTGTGTAAATTAGAAAAATATTAAACTAATCTATTCATATGTATTTTAATTTTGTATCTTCAGGGGCAGACCTAGAGTGATAGAAGAGGTAATTTTTGTTGTTCCTTTACACTCCGGTGACGCTCCGACGGTAGTGTAAATTTTGGAAAAAATTGATGTTTTTTGAATTTCGTTACCTCTATACAGATTTTCTAAATCCGCCACTGTGTACCTTTACCTAGATATGACAACATAAATATGTGTAGGTTATATACATTAACAAGTATTATAACTAATTTGTTTTTATATTTTTTCTAGGAGAAGTGAGTGAGAAACTATAAGCATTATCTTTATATCCTTTTCTTTTATTTTTATATTTTCAAGATTGAAAAAATAAATGACTTCTTTTGTGTGTGTATACGTATAAATATATAAAGTAGTTTCTGTTTGGAATGTTTTAAGTTACATATCATCATCGTCGTCGTCTTCTGTTTGGAATAAAGTGGTCTTCCCTTGCACTATCTTTATTTTCAAGGCATTTTATAAAAATAAAAATAAAAAAAAGTGTGTTCAAAACAACCGAAAGCTGCCATTGAATCCATCTTCTTTTACAGTGAGAGATGTTTCCAATCATGTCTAAAGTTCACAAGTACAATTCATGTTTCAACTCCACGACATTCACGGGTTCAAGAATTTTCATCAAATAATTGTAGCAAATATAAGCTCGCGGGTTCAGGGTTGGGTTATGAGTCAGGTCAATTATATATCTTCAATTCATCATTTTTCTTTTTGGGCTAATTTTATGTGGGTATCCTTCGATCCTCCTTACCCGTTGGATCCACCCGTGTTGATTATGGATGTTTTAAGCAATTTTTTTAACGGTGGCGATGGTATATAACATAGCAAAGAAACCGTGAGTTGAAAGGGGTAAAAGGTCATTTCGCATTATTTTAGGGTCCATATCTCTAAGGTGTGTGTGGTTGGTGTATGGAGTCTATGGTTCTAGGGTACTTGTGGGTAGGCGTCGTTAGTGTCTTAGTGCTTATAGAGTTCTAGTGTACTTGAGTGTAGAACTGACATCGCAGCGCAAATTGAACAGAGCTAGGGTAGTAGTGGGGCGGTTTTTGGGCATTATTTTCAAAAAAAAACGCCCCCCCCCCCCCCCTCCATTACATAGGGCGTTTTGGGGGGTTATTAATGAAAAAAAAATGTATTGGCGTGATTAAGAAAACGCCTAAAATGGATTGTAGAAGGGTTGACTGGGTTTGACTGGCCAATAAGAAACTAGTTTGTTTTTTTTTTTAATGATTGGAAGGGGCATTATTTGGGCATTATTCCCACTACGCCACTTTTGCAATAACGCCCCATGCTAACTGGACTGCCACGTGTCGAATAATGCCCCATGGTGGGGGCATTATTTGGCTAAACCAATACACATGGTCTTAGAGTACAAAAATATTGCTTCCAATAAATCACAAGAACTATGTATGCAATTAATATTTCGTTTTATACCGATTATTTAGTTGAGTTGGTTTAGAAAACTGAATGATATCATCTCTTAAAGCAAAAACAAGTGGACCCAAATTTATTTTTTGTGGGAAATTTACAATGTTAAAAGAAATTGAAGTTTAAAATAAACAAGATGAAAAGTCTAAAGTAGTAAATGAAAAGATACATGTGACACTGGAAGGGAACAAATAAACCATGTTCAACCACCAATTTGATTAACCTGATTAACTAGTTGGCCTAAATGAAGGGTTCAAGAGTCTCAATCAGACGGACTGTATAGACGTTTCTCAATCTAACTGTCTAATTGATTTGGGTTCCCTAACATTTGAGCTTCAAGGTCTTGAGTTCGATATCTGGAAAGGGCAAAATGCTCCCCCGGTCGGAGACATGGGTTTTCCCAGATTATTCGGGTTTCCTCTAAAACTGGGGTCAACCTCGAGCATCAAATTAATAATGGACGCTTGCAGTTCCGTCTGAGATTGAGGGTATATGAAGAACTAGTGTTGCGGTGGTTTGAGGGCTTTAATTAACCCATAAGTTAATATGTGCATGAATGCATGCATTTTAGTTTTAGTTTTTTCTTTCTCTAAAAAATATAATAAAAACTTACCGGGTTATATAAAAGCTATAAACTAATGTTAAATACAAAATGAATAATTTGATAATCGCTTAATTGACCTGGAACTAGTGAAATGGTACTAATTTTACGTTATTTTACTAATTTCGTGAAAATAACGTTAAAAGCGGCGGATGGTTAATCATGCATCATGTGGTGACGTTGATAGCTGAAAGACACGAGGGTACATGCACCAATCAGTCTCTGTCCCGATTGTTTGAGTGTTACGTGTCTTAGGTCCAAGGCTTGATACAAAACTACAATCGATCCGAGGGTCTCACTGGAAGCAGCCTCTCTATTCCTACGGAGTAGAGGTAAGACTGTCTACATCTACCCTCCTCAGACCCTACCTTAGCTTTGCTATTGGTGAGATTTACTGAGTATGATGATGATGATGCAGAGATCATATAGAGTGATGATAATTAAAAAATTAAAATTATATAGACGATGACAAATAAATACACTGTTAATAATTTTCTCGTTATATAAAGCCTAGATGACGATATTAAATTAAGTGACAAAAGTGAAACAGACTTAATATTCCAAATGATATATTATTATTATTATTTTATAATCTATACTTTCTATAAAAGGAGAAATCCCAATGACATAAGATAAGCTGATGTGTCAGCAGGAGAGGCTGTCCAACAATGTTTTTCTTATGTCATTATCGCATCATAATCTTTAATATATAAAATCACTTTAATTTTCAAAGGTCTAGCCCACATTTAGAAAATCACTTTAAAATCAATTTAAACATCTGCTCACATCTACAAATGGGCACCTGTTTATAAAACCACTTCAAACCTCTGCCCATATTCAAAATTTAAAATCAAAATTCTGGCTCCAAATTCAAAATACATATGAATCTACCTCCCTATAAATAACATATATGAATATGAATTTGGGTCCACATTCAAATTTTAATTTATCTCTCTCTTTTATATTTGCGATCATATCTCGCTTACTCAAATGCATAGCTCTCATGATTGAGCCGATTAATCTTCGATTACAGTTCTTTGTAACAAAATCATTGTTCCAACATCGTTGTTTCATTGACGCTCTGTTTCACACACTCACCTTTGACCTCGGCTTTGCATATACTCTGTTTTTTTTTTCTCTGATTTTTGTACTTCATGAAATTTTTCCAACATCATTGTTGCAACATCGTTGAAGGTATGTTTTTTTCTCTGATTTTGACTCTTAAAATTTGAACTGATCTGTTCTAATTCTCTGTTTATATTTCAGCCTAACCAGGGTTTTTTTTAATTCAAACAATCAGTTGCGGGTTATTTTAGGTTTGTGGATTATTTTAAACTGTTGATATATGTTGATAATATTTATTTTAAGGTGTTGATATATTTTAGCTTTTTTTTTTGAGCGAGCAGTGGGGAGTTCTTCTGCACTGTTTTTGAAGTCTGAAGTGCAGAAAGTGGAGTACTTCTTTATGATAAATGAAGAAGTTAATGGTAATTATGAGAACCTGTTTTTTTTTATTTTTAGTTTTGTTCTTTCGGTTTCTTGATATTTAACTTTTTACTACGATTATTATATCCTTCTTTTACATGACTGTAACACCTCGTAAATTTATGTCCAATAATGTATCGACACATGGCATGAGCTTTAAACGTGTAAAAGATCACCTATGAAGGACTAAAGTTGACAAACAAAGAAAGTATGCGAATATAAGGGTTCAAAGTGTCAACAATGGATAAATATACCTTACAATAACCCTACACGACGTTTATACCCTTAAACGAATGAATTATGGATCATACGAAGCTAATTGTGGAAGATAGTGAGAAATTGCAAACTACAGGGGTTAAATATGTCAACATGTTGAAAGTATACCTCTGAGTCACCTTTTAGCGAACCCGAAGCTTTGTAACGATAAATTATACTCACTAGAATATGTGGTAAAAATTTCACCAAGTTTCGTTATCGTATGAGAAAGTTATGACAATATTCGTATACGAGGGGTTAAAAGCGTCAACGTTGAAATCTAAGGCCTTACGGGTGATCACAAAGTTAACCAAGGACTTAATGGTGTTTGATAATCCCTTGGAACCCTTAAAAGTAAGGTTAGATGGCCAAAAATGCAAGAACAAGACTTAAAACCACGTTAGAAAGGACCAAGGACCAAAAGTGCAAAACTTAAAACTTGTTTAGCTGGTTCTGGAAGGCCAGGCGGCCCGCGTAAGAGTGTCCCATGGGTCTACGCGGCCCGCGTGGGCATGCCAGCGACTAGAAAACACCTGCAGGTGTCTGTCCAGCCCGTTGCACCGCCTTAAAACCTTGTTTTCTTATACCAGGGACTCCCCCACTGGTATTTCATACAATAGGGACAGATGGGACCATCTTGTAACACTTATAGACCTATTTGTCATGATCTAATGGCATCAAAATGAGTATATAAGGAGCTTCAAGGTTGCAACATTGAGTTCATTCATTTGCAAACTTCACAACTTCACTTCTGGAGGTTCCTGGAGCTCAAGCACACTTCCTAGTGATCTTTAGTCGTGCATAGGACCCTTGTAAGTGTCCTTAACCCTCTTTAATTCAGTTTTGCCTAGTTAATTAGCCTAAAGTCAAACCGTCGTAATTAGAGTTTGACTTCGTGATTAATTAATATTTGTCCAGTCAAATTTTAAATTTAAAGTACCTATGAGTTGGTAATTATGTGGGCAACAAACCCTTAAAAGGGCACCCTCTGATTCCCACTCTAACTAGGTCAATTGTCGGGTCAAAGTTAATCTTAAAAAGTCATCAGAAAGCTTATTTTCAAATTAATGCATAATTAGCAATGTAGGACCCATGCAACCTGTTTTATTACTAATATAACTTGGTAATTAATGTAAGAACATGTCTAAACATGTTTAACCCGACAATTTTCAGTTTAGGCTCGGTTCGGAACCGAAAGTCGCATAATTTGACTTTTGCTTTGACTTTCAGTTCTGACCCAATGTAGCATGTTTTAGAAATGCCTTAGAGTCTTATTTGAACCAGGTTTCATGTTAGTATAACCCTCTGTGATTATACAACTTGGTTCATTAGTCATCCGATTCATATGCATGTTTCAGTTAAATGCTTAAATGTTGACTATTATGCCCATATGACCTTAAAACGTGATTTTTGAAGATGTAAAAGAATAGAAACCTTAGTTACTGATTATTAGACTTGTCCCGAAAATTTGACATCAGTTTGGGGTCTAGATTAGGAGTTATGCTCATTAGCGTAATTAGAAAGCTTTTTATTAATTAAACGGTGTAATTAGGATATAGCCTATCTAAACCCAATTTTTAATACCAAAATTTTTACCTACTGATATAAAATAATATTTTGGGATTTTTGAAGATTTTTATTTAATTTTAGGCTGAGCAAAACATAGAGTTCTAAGCTTGATTCGGTAATTGCCGGTTTTGCCCTTTTGAGCTATAAAATGAGTTTTACAAATTATTTTGATACCAAACTTTTTTCTACTGATCTAATATGATAAATAAAACATTTTGAGCCTTCTGGAATAATAAAAATGTCAGCTTTCCTTTAAAAACCCGGAAATAGCTCAAAATCGCCTTTTTAAGCATTTTTAACGCATAGTATGTATCAAAACTATTTTAAACATATAAGGTTTGATGCCTACTGATATTTTCAGTACATTTTTATATTTTAACAGTAAGCAAAAGTTTTAAACTCATATTTTCAGTTTTGACCTTTTAAGCCTATGTGAAATTACCAAAATGCCCCTAAGGTGCATAGTTTGGTTATAAATGATAAATTTCACATATATGTAATACCCTACTATTATAACTTATTAAATTAAGTATTTTTACTGATTATATCAGACCTGTAACTCAGATTATTATTAAATCTCTTTTATAACCTTTTAAATGACCAAAATACCCCTACGGGGCATAATTTGGGTTTAAATCCATTTCGGGCATAATAGAAGATATCTTACTGATGTCACAACATATTTAAGGCATATTAACTTAGGAAACCTGTTTATGAATCATTTGGTTACCCGTTACGCATTATTCGCGTTCGGTGCGGTTTATGTAACTAGTTTGCATAAATTAACCGAAACGGGTCAAACCTTATCATTTTTGTCTCAAAATCCAGAATGTGTTTAGTTTACCCATATTACACGTCTCCAAGCTTGTCGGGTCTAAACCGCATTCTATTCCGGTCTTCGCTTAATCGTGCGTTTGAACTGTATCTTCCTTTAAAACTAATCGGTCTAAGTTTAGGCTTAATTAAAGACCCGTTAGGAATCCAATAGGTTATTATAAACCTTTGTTCCAGACTCGGAGACCCGGTAAAAGCTACGTGCATTTGCTGTTTCTGATTATTACTTGCAAAGGTAAATATTCTTAACTTATTTTCCCTATACGGGCTTGGGGTACGGTATATAAAATACCGCTTGGTCGGGCATTAAATTTTTAATTGTATGAAGGTTAAATTATTGAAATGTCCCATTTAAATTGTTTTGTTTGCTTAAAGCCTTTGGGAGTTTAATGACCATGTCACGGATATCCTTGGCATCATTTTAATAAATGGCCACGACCTAAGCACGGGGTGTAGGCGTACACCCGACAGTGCATATATAAATAATAAGGTATAACCGCCGGTTTTGGGAATAACCCGCCGCGGGACTATATCATGTGGTGTGTCTATTAATCTTTAACCCGGTGTCAATCCGGGCTACTGAACGTATAACGAACATGTAATTCTTTTACAAGTTTATATATAAATAATTATCCCAAGTTATAAAAATATTTTGTGCCTCGTGCATTCAAATCAATTTTCTAAACCTTTTCAAAATGAGTCAGTTAATTGTATTTACCAGTGTAAACTGACGTATTTTCCCAAAAAGGTTAAGTGCAGGTACTACTCGAAATAGGCTGGCCTCTCCTTAGCATCATTAAGAGTCTCGCAAGCTTGGATTCATTTAAGTCTGATGAACTATGTTTCCTTTTTATTTGATCCGCCGGTGGATCTGTTTCAACTACGTTGTGATACTTAATATTACAATTTTATTCAGTTGAAATAAATCTATCTTTTGCTTCCGCTGTGCATTTAAAATTGTGTTGTTTGACTATGATGATATCAACTACGTCACGATACTCCCCACCGGGCCCACCGGTAATACGTGGAAATATCGGGGTGTGACAGGTTGGTATCAGAACCAACACTGAGTGAATTAAACACTAGCCTTTTGTGTTTAATCTCAGTTACACAGTTGCACATTCCTAAATTTTCGAGTCTAGATAAAGAACTTAGGACAAATCCCGATTTGTTTTACTTTTGTCCTTTATATATATTCCTTGTTGTTATCTTTGTTTATGTTGACAGGTTCAATCATGCCACCAAGATTCAACAGGGGAAGAGGAAAGGCACCAATCACAGGCCACGACCATGAGGCCGAGCCCTCACACAGACGAACCCCACCAGCCTCAATGAGTACGAGTCCTCAGGAGCATTGGAGGACGTATATAGAGCCAGCGAGGCGATCCGTCTCGCTAAGTTCGTCACCATCCTATCACCATTCCTACGGGCCTCATTATGAAAATGAGCCCCATAACCCGCAACCATCTTTCATTCCCCTCCAGAGATCCAGCCCTCACTATTCATTCGATGACCCGACACCTGTCTTCCAAAGCCGGTTCAACCCGGCAAACTACATTGAAGAACCAGTGGGTTTTAACCCACTAGGACCTGAAGACCACTTCTCGGGCGACCATGTGATGGACATGGACGAAGACACGGATCCCGTCGAGCCTCCAACCGGGACCCCTAACCACCCCATCGAAATTTCGGATGGGCCACCTTTTGTGGGATCACCTTATAATGGTCCCGACAGCTATGAGGAGAGGTTCAGACAGATCGACTGGGTGTTTACTCCCAGTTACCACAACTCACCACAGCCGCAGCAGCCACAGCAGGATCCCTCCGAGGATTCCCGTTTTGTAGCGGTCACTCCGCCACCACCACCAGTTCAGCAACAGCCTCCGGAGCCTCCAAGGCGAAGAAGATCGAACGCACGGATGTCCGTGCGAGGAGGAGTGCGTATTAGCACCCCTCAACCTTCGAGTGACAGCCGCTACCCGCCACTCCATGAAGACCCGCAGATGGGTGGACCTTCAAACCCCGTCTCGGAAGTAAACTATGCGCCTGTCGCGCCACCACCGTTGGGCTTTGGTGACCCTATACCTACATACACCGGTGCGGCGGTGTATAATCCCTTTGAGCAGCCGATCCACACCAACTACAACTATGCCGAGGCCGACCCTTACCTGGTAGCAGCGGCAAACTACAATGCCCATCATCCGGAAGGATCCTTTGGGATCCCATATCAAGCTGGATACCCGCACTATGGGTACCCACCTTATGGGTATCAACAACCGCCACCTCCTCAACCTCCGCTATATCAGCAACCCCCGCAGCCGCCAGTGATGTCGCCACCGCAGCATCAGGAGATTCTTCAAAGGATTAATGAGGTGTGGCAGGAAGTGCGGGAAGACCGTAGAAAAAACCGAGGAATGTTCAAGAGTCTGGCAAACTTAATTAAAGGAAAAAGCAAAAAGGATCATTAAATCCTTTATTTGTTTGTCTGTTTCTAGTGTTGTAATCATGTCCCTGTGTGGACATTTGTTTCTGTATTCCGCCCCTGCGTGGGCATGTTTTCTCTGTTTAACCCCTGCGTGGGTATGTTAGGTTGTTTCGCCCCTGCGTGGGCATATTATTTCAGTAGAAGTCCCGTTTAGGGCAAATCTGTACTTGTTTAAATTTTGTAGTGGAATGGTTGAAATTAAATTTTCATTTTGTTAAATATATGCATAAATATAATATGTGAAGTAAATGAAAATATAACATTCCTTTTATAAGATCTATCTATATATAAAATGACAAAATCTAAAAAGGACAAGACCTAGCCATGTGTCATCTTAAGACAGGGCCAAAATGGTAGTTCCATAATTAGATTCAGATCCTTATTAACACCACAATTTAGGATTGTTCTGCGTTAAATATTAAAAAGAATCTTAAAGGTAAAACCTAGTCTACATGTTGTTGCAGACACGACCAAGATGGTAAAACCTATTCAAAAGGTTCCAATCCTTGTTAACATCTGAAAACATGTTAACACTCTTGACAAAATGTGATTCGATAAAAATCGCATGAGTCATCCTTATATTGGATTCCCCCAAATACTTTTAGTTAATTAAAACATCCATTAGGGATATAATGCCTACGGGCTATACTCATTGTCATATAAGACAAAAGACAGTCGTGGTCTTCGACCCCCTGTTAAGAAGAGGTAATGAATTATAATTAAAACCTCAATACCATGACCCTATAAGATCATGATTAAAGATTTAAAACCGTCCACGTGACTAGGCCTTTTGCCATTAATATACTTTAATTATAACTAAGGATTTATATAATGAAAATCCTGAATAATTATATGCTTAATTAATCAAAATGGTTTCTTAAACACCATGATTTATAAATCATCAAGAATGATAAAACTGTTATAGACCTCTGAATGAATTAAAATCATTATTTTATGTAGCAAACAAGCTACATGGCCGGGTCAGACGAAGCCAACAGTCACCCCAGAGAAAATCATGACACCTCCAGGGTCAACGTAGCAGGAGCAGAGTTACAAGCATTAATAGATAATGCTGTCACACGAGCTTTGGAGAGACAGTTCAATGAATCCAGTGGTACCCATGTAAGGACCCAATCAGTACCACATACGAAGCCACCCTCAAGGACTCATACTGCTCACAAAAGTGATTCTCATCACTCATCAAACCAAAGGAGTGTTCCATCTAAGAGAGTCGTGTTAAACCAAGAACCACGTGCTAAAGGTTGCACTTATAAATACTTTGTTTCCTGCAAACCCATGGATTTCACCGGGGAAAAGGGAGCAGTTGATTGCATGTTATGGTTAGACGAGATGGACACTGTGGTAGATATCAGTGGATGCGCTAATAAAGATGTAGTAAAGTTTGTATCTCAGTCGTTCAAAGGTGAGGCACTAGCCTGGTGGAGGTCGTTGATCCAAGCCACTGGGAAAATCCCATTGTACAATCTGTCTTGGGAACAGTTTGTGACATTGATTAAGGAGAATTACTGCCCTCGGCATGAGGTTGAAAAGATTGAAGCTAATTTCTTGTCGCTGGTTATGAAAAATCTAGATTGTCAAGCCTACCTTACGAGCTTCAACACTATGTCAAGACTAGTTCCGTATCTGGTAACTCCGGAACCCAAGAGGATAGCTCGTTTCATTGGGGGTTTGGCCCCAGAAATCAAGGCCAGTGTGAAGGCCTCTAGACCAGCTACTTTTCAGTCTGCAGCTGATATATCATTGTCCCTTACTTTGGACGCGGTCAGGCAGAGATCGCTGAGAAACACAGACGCTGAGTAGAGGAGGCGTGAGGATGACAACTCACGACGTTCAGACAAGAAGCGTAAGGGAAACAATGACCACAAGAAGAGTTCTGGAACGAAAAAGGATGGTCATCAGTCGGGCGATAAGCCCAAGTGTAAAATCTGTAAGAAGCACCACTTCGGGAGGTGCAGATTTGAGTCGAAATCCCAGTCGCAGCCAAGGCCTTCTGGGATTTGTAAATCTTCTGAGCACAAGACCTTAGACTATAAGAAATCAAGGATGCTACGTGCTATAACTGCAATGAAAAAGGGCATATCAAGTCCAACTGCCCAAAGTTTGCTAAGAAAGCTGAGGAAGGGAAAAAGACCAATGCTAGGGTCTTCCAGATGAACGCACAGGAGGCGATCCAGAACGATAATGTCATAACAGGTACCTTCCTTATTAATGATGTTTATGCAAGGGTGTTATTTGATTCTGGATCAGATAAGTCATTTGTTGATGATAAGTTTTGTAAGTTGTTAAACCTACCTGTTAGAACCCTAAGCATAAAATATGAGGTTGAATTAGCCGATGGCACCATAGAAACCGCATCAACCGTGTTAGATGGATGTTTCATATCCATTAGGAACCACTCTTTTCCATTGTCCTTACTTCCTTTGAAGTTAGCCGGTTTTGATATAGTTATAGGCATGGACTGGTTATCTCATAACCAGGCCCAGATTATTTGCAACAAGAAGCAAGTGGTGATCAAGACTCCGTCTGGTGAGTCACTTACCATTCAGGGAGATACCCAGTATAGACTGCCTGAGCAAGTGTCTATACTCAAGGCATCAAGGTGTTTGAAGAAGGGTTGTGTCATTTACATGGCACAAGTGACTATTGATGAGCCGAGGCCTAAGATTGAAGATATCCCCGTCAATTCTGAATATCCCGAAGTATTCCCTGAAGAACTACCTGGTTTGCCACCAGATAGGCAAGTAGAATTCAGAATTGACATTATTCCAGGAGCAGGACCTGTTACAAGGGCACCTTACAGGTTGGCACCAACAGAGATGAAAGAGTTAAGGACTCAGCTAGATGAGTTGTTGGCAAAAGGTTTCATTAGACCTAGCTCGTCTCCATGGGGAGCACCAATCCTGTTTGTGAAGAAAAAGGATGGGTCGATGTAACAACCCTCGGTAAAACCAACACCCTCATAATATTTTCGACGCCCTAGTATATCTTAAAATGTCCCAATATGTCTTTAAATACAACCCGTATGTAAAAACCGAGCCCGAAATACATTAAATAGTATTTAAAATAAATAAAAATCTGATTTTTAAGCTGAGGCGGGCCGCGTAGACCCACCTCAACTCTTACGCGGGCGGTTTCAAGGTTGAAACCTGATCTTGTTGATTTTCTTAAGTTCAAGCGGGCCGCGTAAGACCCCCGTTTAGTTAATGCGGGCCGCGAGTGTCCCAAAGTGTGGCGCAGCCCGGTGATGACACGTGTCATCATCGTGTCGAGCCTAGTAGATGACCCGGATAAGCTACGCGTTGACCCAGATTTGACGCGGGCCGCGTAAGCCTTGCTTATCCTTTACGCGGGCCGCGTAAGACCCAAGTTCAGCACCTATATAAGAAAGCAACGGGTTTTCGTTTTTCGTCGCTCATTCCTTTCATTCTCAATCTCAAATTCTGAAGTAGTAGAAGTTATAAGCGGGTATTATATCCCCCTAATTAGCGAGGTTCTGCTCCGTTGTAAGTATTATAACCCCAGTTTCGTAATAGATACGCTGCCCGATTGATTTAGGGTTCCGTAACAACTGTCGTGGTTCTGCCCGACGTAGTTGTTGGAATGCCGTCTCGGGGAGGGTATCATTAATATTTTCAAAGGGTTATGATACTAACCTATGTACATTTGTGTAAATTATAGATTATTCCCAGGAAACCCTTACGCGAAGTCTAAGATAGCAAAGTGAGTTTATCCTCTTTTTGTTAACCTTTTTGTAATGTTTTACAAAACCTTAATTGTTTTACAATGTGATTAAGCGGTGATTGAGTCTTTGTAGTTCTTCAATTACTGCCGGTATGTTGGGGTTTTGTATACAAAATTTACTACACTGTGAGTAGTAAGTCGGGGATGACAGTACGTTACCATTGGACAATGAGTTAGCCAATGTGTAATATGACCCACAAGTCAGGATTGACAGTACTGAATGAGTAATTGTGTAGAAATAAACAATGTGATCGCTCTCAATACTGTTTTAATTGATAAAATGTTTCCTGATTAAACTGGGATTCACTCACCAGTATTTCCCGCTGACAAATGTTTTTAAAACTCGTTTCAGGTAACACAATGTGACAGCCAATTAGTAAAAAGCCAGCTGGAGAGCACTGAAGGCTTGAGAAAAATGTGGCTATAAAAGTTACCTAATAAACGATGTTTTAAATTCAATAAAATAGGGTTTATCCCTATAAATTTATTGTAATAAGAAACTTGGGTTTTACCCATGTGATTATTAATATTAAATGTGGTGGTTTTACTCTTATAAACATTTCCTAACTACGGTCCTGAAGTAATTTCCGCTGCCAAATTAACAACCTGATACCACCGAAACTCTGAGTTCGCGTCCGCCCGTTCCCGGATAGTTAAGGGATCGGGGGTTGCGACAGAAGGTGGTATCAGAGCCTAGCCACTGGTCTGAGCCAAAGAAGTGTTCTGCTGACACTTAAATTCTAAATTTTGTGTTAGGAAATAAATTACAGAAATACGTGCATAACTGTAATTATTTGTTATGTGTTATTTGACTATTTGTTAGTTTACAGTATGAGTGATCAAGGACCCTCAGACATGAGTCGTCAGTTGTCTGATTCTCCTAGGAGTGAAGGTACCTCTTCACAACCTGCCCTTTTTGGGTATTCTGCTGATCAGGAAGAATGAATGTTTGCCTTTAAAGCTCAGTCTGAAGAGCCATTCCCTCATAAAAAACGAGGATGGTTCAGTAAGGAAGCTTTTGCGCGTAGGAAAAGAATGCAAAAGTTGCAACAGCAAAGAGTTTTAGCAGCCGCTAAGCGAAAGACAGATGCCCCATACACAGGATATGCTTAATAGAAGCCTAGCCAATTTTCATATCCTAGCTACGACTGCTGCTGACCCAAGTCTGGAACAACTAGTAGCCCCACAACCACAAAACCCAAACCAACCCATGGAAATAGAAAACCTTGAAAACCAAGTGGAGATGCATGACTTCAACCCAGTAGAAATCCCTAGGGTACCTGCACCAAACCCCCTAGACCCAAATTACGACCCCTGGTGGGACGATAATAGGGACTTTGTGCAACGTTACCCGATACATGAAGACACACCCATACAGAACATAGGAGCCTACCCAGGAATGGACCCTTTAGATCCCTATTACCATGATGAATATATTAGGGAGATCTTAGAAGATCCTTACCGATTTCAGGCACTTTCACCCCCATATCAGGAACCTGCACCCAGATTCCAAACCCAGTCCTAGAACCTGCACCCCCAATGAGTGCAGAAAACGTCCAAGAACTTAGGACTTTTGGGGAGGAAATTTTAGAAAGCAGTGAGAGAATGCGTCAGGTGGGAGAACGTCTCGTATGGAAATACGATGAACGCAATATGGATTTTTGGATAAATCCATATCCGTGATGTGATAGAGGAGTTGGTAATAGTAATATTAATAAAATAAAATATGTGTGTACGGATGCATATTACTATTAGTGTGATTCTATTTCTGTTGGTATTGTAATTTTTATTTCAGTACTAATGTGTAATAGATACATAATAGTATATGGAAATAGAGTAAAAGTCGCAATGATCGACGTTTTTGGCTAGATTGCGTATCATGTGATTAACTATATTAAATATTATCTTGTGATATTAATATGGGGTAAATGTTTAAAATTCAGATGGCCGATGAAGGAAATCAAGGAAATCTGAATAATGATAACCAGAGTAACATTAACGTGGTTAATGAGAATCCAAGCATCAATAACAATGGAAACCAAATGGATAATAGTGCTGTTCAACATATAGTGGCACAAGGAATCATAGATGCAATGCCATTTATTATTCAAACAATTCAAGAAGCGAATAATAAAAGTAAGCATAGCAGTAAGCGACCAATCGAACCCGAAAACAGCGTGAACAATGGACCCGTACTTCAAATGCCTATTCCCAAAAGGAGAAGAACCGTGTCTTACGGTTGTTCTTATAAAGAATTCTGGTCTTGTAAACCAATGGAATTCTCGGGCTACGAAGGGGCCATTGCAACCCTACGCTGGATAGAGAAGACTGAGGCAGTCTTAAGAATAAGCAAGTGTGCTGACGAAGATAAGATATTGTTTGCTTCTAATCTGTTTAAGAATTCAGCGTTAGAATGGTGGAACACTATCCTCCAATCAAGAGGAAGTGATAGAACTTACAATATGGAATGGGAAGAATTTAAAAACAAGGTAGAAAGGAAATTCTGCCCACCCAATGAGAAGGAACAAATAGCAAACAAATTCTTAAACCTGAGGATGACTGGTGTGGATAGTAAGGGATACACTAAAATATTCTTCAAATATGCTAGAATAGTGCCAACTGTTGCTTCACCAGAACCAGTATTAATCTCCCGATATATCTGGGGATTAATTGGGGATATAAGACATGTAGTCAAGGCAGCTAGACCTCAAACCATAGAAGAAGCTGTAGAACTAGCAAATACCTTGACAGATGAATTAGTCCGTACCCGAGAAGAGGATCAAAGAAGGAACCTAACCCAGAAGCTCACACAAGAATTTCGTTCTGGAAATTTTAATCGCGGGAAAAATATAGGTTCTACCTCTACACCTTACTGTAAGAATTGCAAAAGAAAGCATTCAGGAAGATGCTCCATATATTGTAACTTTTGCAAAATATCGGGACACAAGGAAGAAAACTGCAGGAAGAAAGCTAACAACAAGATATGCTACAACTGCGGGGAACAAGGTCATATCAAGCTTAATTGCCCGAAATTAGCTCCAGCTACAAACAACAAGAATACTCAAAATGTTAGAGCATTTGTTCTAACTGCAGATGAAGCTAAGATGATTCCAGATGTCATCGCTGGTACGTTTTTAGTTAATGATATTTTTAATAAAGTATTATTTGACTCTGGTGCTAACCAAAGTTTTATTAATACATCATTTTGCAAATTCCTAAATCAATCATTAACTAAACTACCACAAGAATGCTTAGTAGAGACAGCTAATGGAGAAACTGTTAGGATTTTTGAAATCTTGCAGGGAGCAAGCATAGAAATTTTAAATCAGAAATTTATTGCAAACCTTTATCCCATGAATCTAGAAGGATTCGATGTTGTTTTAGGAATGGATTGGTTAATAACCAATAAAGCCAGTATTTTATGTGATCAAAAGTCAATTCAAATAAATTCACCAAAAGGTAAAACGATCACAATTAAAGGAGATAAACTATCTAGAACTACAAAATTTATCTCTGTGATGAAAACTGCAAGTTACATAAGAAAAGGATCATTATTGTATTTGATTTCCATAATCACTAACACTAAAGGAAATGATTTAAAAGATATTCCAGTAGTATCTCAGTTTTCAGATGTATTTCCAGAAGAATTGCCAGGACAACCTCCAGATAGGGAAGTTGAATTCAGAATCCATTTAATACCAGGAACAACACCGATTGCCAAAGCACCCTATCGTTTGGCACCCGCTGAAATGCAGGAACTGAAGAAACAATTGGACGAATTGTTAGAGAAAGGATTTATACAACCTAGTTCATCGCCATGGGGAGCGCCAATACTGTTTGTTAAAAAGAAGGATGGATCGATGCGTATGTGCATTGACTACCGTGAATTAAACAAGGTTACGATTAAGAATCGGTACCCATTACCGAGAATCGATGATCTGTTTGATCAACTGCAAGGAGCTCGATTTTTCTCTAAAATCGATTTAAGATCAGGATATCATCAATTAAAGGTACAGGAAGAGGATATTCCTAAAACCGCATTCAGAACGAGGTATGGTCATTATGAATTTACTGTCATGCCATTTGGTTTAACCAATGCCCCAGCTGCATTTATGGACATGATGAATCGAATATGTAAGCCATATTTGGATAAATTCATAATTATCTTCATAGATGCTATTCTAATTTACTCTAAGAGTAAAAAGGATCATGCAAAGCATTTGCATGCACTTTTAAGTTTATTAAGAAAAGAAAAGCTTTACGCTAAATTTTCCAAGTGCGAGATTTGGTTAGAACAGGTACAATTTCTTGGACATTTAGTTAATCATGAAGGAATTCATGTGGATCCAACAAAGATCGAGGCAATTACTAAATGGAAAACCCCTGAGTCACCAACTGAGGTCAGAAGTTTCTTAGGATTGGCCGGTTATTATAGAAGATTTATTCAAGATTTTTCTAGAATAGCCATTCCTTTAACTAAGCTAACCTGTAAATCTGTTAAGTTTGAATGGGGATTAAAACAAGAAGAAGCATTTAGAATCCTTAAGCAAAGATTAACCCATACACCCATACTAGCATTACCAGAAGGAGCTGAAGACTTTGTAGTCTATTGTGACGCTTCCAAATTAGGTTATGGATGCGTATTGATGCAACGTAAAAAGGTTATAGCTTACGCATCTAGACAACTTAAGAATCATGAAGAGAATTATTCAACCCATGATTTAGAGTTAGGAGCTATAATTTTTGCTCTTAAGATTTGGAGACATTACCTTTATGGTAGTAAGTTTACCATATTCACTGATCATAAGAGTTTAAGGTATATTTTCAAACAAAAGGAATTGAATATGAGACAAAGACGCTGGATGGAGATGCTTAGTGACTATGATTGTGATATCCAGTATCATGAAGGAAATGCAAATGTAGTGGCAGATGCTTTAAGTCGAAAGTATCATGAAAAGGCAAAAAGGGTACGTTCTCTTAAATTAAATTTGCAAGTAGATTTAAATGATCAAATAAGAGAAGCACAAGAATCAGTAATCAAGGAAGATACTGAAAAGCTAAAAGGTATGATTAAAGAGTTATAACAAGGAACAGATGGAATTTAGAGATTCCATAAAAAGAGAATATGGATACCTAAACTAGGAAACCTACGTCATCGTATATTAGAAGAAGCCCATAAGTCTAAGTATACGATGCATCCAGGAAATGATAAAATGTATCAAGATTTAAGGAAAAAATTTCTGGTGGATAGGAATGAAAAAGGACATAGCAACCTATGTTTCTAAATGTTTAACTTGTTCACAAGTCAAAGCTGAACACCAGAAACCCTCAGGATTTCTACAACAATTAGAAATGCCAGTGTGGAAATGGGAATTTATAACAATGGATTTTGTTACTAAATTACCCAAAACTAAGAAAGGAAATGATACAATCTGGGTGATTGTAGATAGGCTAACCAAGTCAGCTCATTTCCTACCAATGAAAGAAACTTTCAGTATGGAACAGTTAGCTAAGTTATATGTAAATGAAATTGTTTCTTTACATGGCATTCCTTTATCAATTGTTTCTGATAGAGATAGCCGATTTACCACTCATTTTTGGTCAAGTTTCCAAAAGGCAATGGGAACCAAGTTAAAATTGAGCACAACTTATCACCCTCAAACGGATGGACAAAGTGAAAGGACAATTCCGACAATGGAGGACATGCTTATAGCTTGTGTAATTGACTTTGGAGGTAATTGGAACGATCACTTACCTTTAATAAAATTTTCTTATAATAACAGTTATCACACAATTATCAATGCTGCACCATTCGAAGCACTTTATGGACGTAAGTGCCGAACCCCAGTATGTTGGGAAGAAATTGGGGAAAAGCAACTATCTGGACCTGAGATAGTACAAGAGACAACCGATAAAATCATTCAAATCAAGGAACGACTGAAAGCAGCACGTGACCGACAGAAGAGTTATGCCAATAACCGACGCAAGCCATTGGAGTTTCAAGTAGGAGATAAAGTATTATTGAAAGTCTCTCATTGGAAAGGAGTGGTAAGATTCATAAAAAGGGGAAAGCTAAGTCCCAGGTATATTGGACCTTTTGAGATTATTAGAAGAATAGGACCTGTAGCCTATCAGCTACAACTGCCAGAGGAAATGGCAGGAATACATGATGTATTTCATGTATCTAATCTTAAAAAGTGTTTAGCTGATGAATCACTGATAGTACCTCTTAAGGATATAGAGGTAAATGAACAACTCAAGTTTGTAGAAAGACCTCTACTAATTGACGACAGGAAAGTCAAGAACCTCAAGCATAAGAGACTAGTTCTGGTCAAAGTAAAATGGGACTCCAAAAGAGGACCTGAGTACACATGGGAGCTTAAATCTGAAATGCAACGGAAATATCCGCATTTGTTCTAGTAGATCTCGAGGACGAGCTCTAAAACAAGGTGGGGAGAATGTAACAACCCTCGGTAAAACCAACACCCTCATAATATTTCCGACGCCCTAGTATATCTTAAAATGTCCCAATATGTCTTTAAATACAACCCGTATGTAAAAATCGAGCCCGAAATACATTAAATAGTATTTAAAATAAATAAAAATCTGATTTTTAAGTTGAGGCGGGCCGCGTAGACCCACCTCAACTCCTACGCGGGCGGTTTCAAGGTTGAAACCTGATCTTGTTGATTTTCTTAAGTTCAAGCGGGCCGCGTAAGACCCTCGTTTAGTTAACGCGGGCCGCGAGTGTCCCAAAGTGTTGCGCAGCCCGGTGATGACACGTGTCATCATCGTGTTGAGCCTAGTAGATGACCCGGATAAGCTACGCGTTGACCCAGATTTGACGCGGGCCGCGTAAGCCTTGCTTATCCTTTACGCGGGTCGCGTAAGACCCAAGTTCAGCACCTATATAGAGGAATTTTACTAGGATTTTCCCTGATTTATAAAACATGTTTCTTCATTTTATTGAGCCAACTCTTCAAGCTGCTTAGTGCTCAGTAGCACGTTTTCCTTTACAGCAGGTTGCCTGAAACATGTTTTAAAAATATTTTATCAACGGGGAAATGTTGGCGAGTCACTCATTTTGATAAAATGACACATAGTTATAAATTACAGCATAAGAGCGATTACAATGGCTTCTATCTTATTTTTATCTGGCTCCGTGTCACCTGGTGACGATGGTCATACCACTATTGGGTCTTTCCCCAAGTAGTGATGATTATCACTGTTAGGATTTATTAGCCTAACTCGTGAGAAATTAGTAATGTGCACAATACCCCACTAGCCAGTGATTAAGATAACCATGACTTAATCCCTGTAATTATAACATTTGAAAATGGAGTATTGTAAAACACTTTTGATAAAAGAGAATGACTCACATTGTAGTTTTATACGGGCAGAGTTTAGCCTACTGATTTGCCTTGTAACCTAATTTAAATAACAATGCACATGAACTAGGTCAGTAACTAATACAACATTTACGATAACTCACGAGATTAAAAACCCTCACGATGAATGACAAAGTGCTATACTTAAACATCCATCGAATTCACGACGAATGACAAAGTATAACCCTAATTTGAGCAGCACTTAAACATTCATCGGATAGTTTCAATCGATCGGACATTGAATCATAGCAGCGATCGAGTTAATACCCTGTATCGTAGCAGCGTTGCACTACTGTGAATTTGTAATTTCGACTTTTGGACAGTGTACTTCGTGATTTTGATTGAAATTTCGACACAGAGTGATAGCTCAGGACCAAATCTATTTATAGGTAAAATATGGGTCTCACGCGGCCCGCGTGAGCCCTTTCTCGATCTTTACGCGGCCCGCGAGGGGCACCTATTCGTAGATTAGGGCTAGCGTGTCACACCTAGGGCTGCCACGTGTGTGACGCGTGGCCCGGCATGCTTATCCGGTCAACTTAGGTTTGACGCGGCCCGCGTGAAGGTCTGCCTATCCTTTACGCGGCCCGCCTGAAGAGCAATATTCTTGATTTCTTGGTTTTTGATGCACAGTAGGGTTTCAGGGGTCTGGGTTTTTACTTATGGGTCGTTTTGGGACAATTTTGAAGGTCCTTACATCCTCCCCACCTTATTTAAAATCTCCTCCTCGAGATTTACTGGAATAAGTGAGGATACTTTCGCTTCATCTCCGATTCTAACTCCCAAGTGTACTCGGGTCCTCTCTTTGAATCCCATTTGACTTTGACCAGCACTAGTCGCTTGTGCTTGAGAAACTTGATCTTTCTGTCTTCTATTTGTACTGGCTTCTCAACAAACTTTAACTTTTCATTCACCTCTATATCTTGAAGAGGTACTACCAGTGATTCATCTGATAGACATTTCTTGAGATTGGATACATGAAATACGTTATGTACTCCAGCTAGCTCCTCTGGTAGTTGTAAGCGATAAGCAACTGGCCCTATACATTGGATTACTGGAAATGGTCCTACGTATCTTGGACTCAACTCTCCTTTCTTACCGAACCGAACTACTCCTTTCCAAGGAGAAACTTTTAAGAGAACTTTGTCTCCGATTTGAAATTCCAACGGCTTGCGTCGTATATTGGCATAACTTTTCTGGCGATCTTGAGCCGTCTTTAGTCTTCCCTTGATTTGAGTGATCTTATCGGTAGTTTCTTGTACTATTTCAGGACCTGATAATTGACTTTCTCCCATTTCTGCCCAACATACTGGAGTTCTACACTTACGTCCGTACAGTGCTTCGAATGGGGCAGCTTCGATGCTTGAATGATAACTATTATTATAGGAGAATTCAATTAAAGGTAGGTGGTCATCCCAGTTTCCACCAAAATCTATCACACATGCCCTAAGCATGTCCTCCAGGGTTTGGATCGTCCTTTCACTTTGTCCGTCTGTTTGAGGATGATATGCAGTACTTAGATTTAATCGAGTTCCCATAGCTTCTTGAAAACTTGTCCAGAAGTGGGAAGTGAAACGACTATCCCTATCTGATATAATGGAGAGTGGGACTCCATGTAAAGATACTACTTCATCTACATACAACTTGGCTAACCTTTCCATGCTAAAGGTTTCTTTCATAGGTAGAAAATGAGCTGATTTGGTTAATCGATCCACAATTACCCAAATCGCATAATTACCTTTTCTGGTTTTGGGCAACTTAGTAACAAAGTCCATTGTTATGAGCTCCCATTTCCATACAGGCATTTCTAATTGTTGTAGTAGACCTGAGGGTTTCTGGTGTTCTGCCTTAACTTGTGAACAAGTAAGACACTTAGATACATATCTAGCTATGTCCTTTTTCATTCCTATCCACCAAAAATTATTTCTTAAATCTTGGTACATTTTATTGTTACCAGGATGCATGGTATACCTAGATTTATGGGCTTCTTCTAAGATCTTATTTCTTAACTTTCCTTGCTTAGGTACCCAAATTCTTTTCTTATGGAATCTCCAAATTCCATCACTTCCTTGCTCTAATTCTTTTACTCGTCCCTTCATTCCTTCAGCATCATCCTTGATTGCTGTTTCTTGAATGCTTTTCAGTTGTTCCATTAAATTTAACTGTAGATTTAATCTAAGAGCACGAACTCGCTTTTGTTTTTCATGATACTTACGACTTAAAGTATCAGCAACTACGTTTGCTTTTCCTTCGTGATATTGAATATCACAGTCGTAGTCACTTAGGATTTCCATCCATCTCCTTTGCCTCATGTTCAATTCTTTTTGCCCAAATATGTATCTTAAGCTTTTATGATCAGTATAGACAGTAAACTTACTTCCATACAAATAGTGTCTCCAGATCTTAAGGGAAAAAATTATGGCTCCTAACTCTAAGTCATGAGTCGTATAGTTTTCCTCATGCTTTTTCAATTGTCTTGATGCATACGCAATTACCTTCTTGCGTTGCATAAGCACACATCCTAATCCTAGTTTTGAAGCATCACAATATACTTCAAAATTTTCTGTTCCGTCATGTAAGGCAAGAATTGGAGCATTTGTTAACTTTTGCTTCAAAATTCTGAAGGCCTCTTCTTGTCTAGGTCTCCATTCAAACTTAACTGCTTTACAGGTTAGCTTAGTTAATGGTACAGCTATCTTGGAAAACTCTTTAATAAACCGTCTATAATATCCAGCTAACCCTATAAAACTTCTAACTTCCATTGCTGATTGCGGAACCTTCCATTTGGTGATTGCTTCTATCTTAGCAGGATCTACATGAATACCTTCGTGATTCACCATATGTCCTAAAAATTGCACTTCTTGCAGCCAAAATTCACACTTTGAGAATTTGGCGTAAAGCTTTTCTTTTCTTAACAAAGTTAAGAGTACATGCAGGTGCTCACGATGTTCCTCTTGACTTTTGGAGTAATTAAGTATAACGTCGATGAAGACAATTACAAATTTATCCAAATATGGTTTACAGATCCTATTCATCATGTCCATAAATGTTGCGGGAGCATTTGTTAATCCAAAGGGCATGACTGTAAACTCGTAATGACCATACCTAGTTCTGAAAGCAGTTTTAGGTATGTCTTCGTCTTGTACCTTCAATTGATGATATCCAGAGCGTAAATCTATCTTAGAAAAGTATCTAGCCCCTTGAAGTTGATCGAAAAGATCATCAATTCTAGGTAATGGGTATCGATTCTTAATTGTAACCTTATTTAATTCCCTATAATCGATACACATTCTCATCGACCCATCTTTCTTTTTTCACAAACAACACTGGAGCTCCCCACGGGGATGAACTAGGTTGTATGAATCCTTTGCTTAGTAATTCATCTAACTGCTTTTTCAATTCTAACATTTCGGTGGGTGCTAACTGATAAGGTGTCTTGGCTATCGGTGTAGTTCCAGGAATTAGATGAATTCTAAATTCTACCTCCATATCAGGTGGTAATCCAGGTAGTTCTTCTGGGAATACTTCTGGGTATTCTGATACTACTGGAATTTCCTTAAATTCCTTACCTTTCATGTTAATGATTACTGAAATCATATACACCATTTCTTATTTTCTGGAATAACTGGCCAATTTCATTACTGAAATGAATTTCATTGGCTTTCGTGGCTTATCTCCTGTAATCACTAATAATTATCCGATAGGTGCATAAATTTCTATGGAATTCTTATCACAAAGAATTCGAGCATGGTTGGCTACTATCCAATCCATTCCTAACACAACATCGAATCCGGCTAAATTCATAGGTAACAGGTTTGCAGAAAATTTATGACCTAAAAGTTCTATTTTTCCTTCCCGCAAAACCTTATCTATGTTAACAGAATTCCCATCTGCCATTTCGACTGTAAAAATCTGCCTAAGGTTGGTTAAGGGTAAGTTAAGAGCTTGGCAGAATGAAGTATTTATAAAACTTTGGTTTACACCAGAGTCAAATAATACTTTTGCATAAACGTTGTGAACTAGGAACGTACCAGCTATCACATCAGGAATTAGTTCTGCTTCTTGAGTAGTCAACTGGAAGGCTCTTACGTTCTTCTTAGTAGCTCCTTCTGCAGGTTTGCTTTGTTGTCAGTTGGTTTAACCAATTTCGGGCAATCTGGTCTAAAATGTCCAGCTTCTCCGCAGTTGTAGCAGATTGTTGCTTTCTTTTTCCTGCAATCTTCTTCTTGGTGCCCCGGGATTTTGCAAAAATTGCAATACCCTTTGCATCTTCCAAAATGCTTCCTTTTACAGGTATTGCAAAATGGAGCAGTGGAAGATTGCCCAGTTCCTTTTCTCTTGAAATTGCTACGGTTACCCATACGGAATCCCTGGGTAATCTTTTGGGCTACTTCCTTTTTTCGGGTTTCTTCTCTTGTGCGTACCAGTCCGTCAGTGAGGGTGTTAGCTAATTCCACAGCATCGTCAATTGTGCGTGGTCTTGCAGCTTTGACGATATCTCGAATTTCGCCAATTAATCCCCAAATATAGCGGGAAATAAGTACCGGTTCTAGCGAAGCCAGGGTAGGTACAACTCTAGCATATTCGAAGAATGTCGAAGTATATCCTCGACAGTCTACATCCACCATTCGGTGGTTCAGGAACATATTTGCCATTTGTTCCTTTTCATACTCGGGACAGAATTTTCTTTCCACTAGCTGCTTAAATTCTTCCCAACTCATGGCATAGGCCATATTTCTTCCTTTAGCTTGAAGTACCGTATTCCACCATTCTAACGCCCCTTCTTTAAAAAGATGCGACGCGTAGATAACCTTGTCTTCCTCGACACATTTACTTATCATAATTACTGCTTCGGTTTTCTCCAACCAACGTAGCGCCGCAGTTGCCCCTTCATTGCCTGCAAATTCAGCTGGTTTACACGCAAGAAATTCCTTGTAAGTGCAACCAGGTGTTGCAGCTTTTATTTTCTTAAGGAGTGGGGCTTGCATTCCATCGTTGTTGTTATTAGTATGGTTGCCACCTCCGTTTACACTATTACTGAAATTGTCTCCGTGTGTGCGTTTGCTAGGAATAATTTGTTGAGGTTCAACTGGATTTCGAGCAGCAGCAAGTATTGCTGGAATAGCATTGGCTATCCCCTGAGCAACGATATTTTCGATATCTTGCCTATTCAGAAATTGATCTTCATTCTTATGTTCAGATTGATTAACTTCATTATCGGGTTCATTACCAGCGTGTGCCATCTGGTAATTAATTTATATAAGTGATTAGTATCAAATAAGAAATAACCAAACATAACAAAACAATTGCACATAATCATGTTAACACGTATAGTCAAAATTGTTGATTTTTCAACGTTCGATATTTTATATAATATAATAGGCATCCGTACAAACTAATTATCTTACACAAGTTTTATTGTTTATTTTACACGTTTTATTTTGATTATTATATTATTATTAAACATATGCTTCCACCATCCCACATTATCCCATTAGTTGGCGTTTTCAGAAACGACGCTCCCTCTCGTCGTACTTCCAGGAGATCTGTTCTCCTACCTCCCGGATTCGATTCCCTGCATCCATTAGCTCCTCGCCAAAATGGCGGAGTTCAGCCAAGTTCTCATTGCTCATTGGCGGATTTGGTGCAGGTTCTGGGTCAAATTGAGGGAAAAAAGGTATAAGGATTATTTAGGAGGTTTTGAAACTGCCAGTCGTTGGTCCACCACTCGTCCATTTCTCCTAGAGGTTGGGTATGGATCAGAGGTTCTTGGATGGCCGGTTCCAAATATACTGGAAGTTGAGTTTCAGCAGGATAAGTAAAGAGGTTTTCATTGATAGGCCTAAGAATATCATAATTTGCTAGTATGCGATCTAGTTCCTCATGCAGTGGTAATTCCTCGGCTTGTTTAGAACTTTCCCCAATTTCCATTCCTGCTTGCCTAGAACTTTCCCTAATCTCGATTCCTTTTCCTTTTCCTTTATACATGGGATTTTCTATCTTGGGAACTTTCCTAGTCGCTGGTTTCCTTCTGCGCACACGCCTCCAACCCACAAATCTTCTTCTTTTCTTTGGCTTTGATTTCTCCGGAGGTGGAACTTGAAATTCCATAGGTTCCTCCACATTAGCCAAGTAACCAGTAAAGTCTCTGGAAACTTCTACTTTCACAGGATAGAGATTGAGATTTTCAAGAGCTTCAGATAATTCATTCATGATGTTTAGCATTTATGAAGAAACACACAAAATTTCAAGTTAATTATTTGTAACTTTAATTTTCACATAATCACAGAATGGAACTTAGAAAATTTAATATTAATATCTAATAACCATTTTATTGAAACAAAATATTTTTTTTTTAGTACAACTAAAATATTAAAGTTTCTGGCTTATGGATAATATGGGTGCTAATACTGGGTCGGGGTGTTGGTAGTTTAAAGGTTAACATTTACTGCTACAGTAGCTAACATGTAGTGATTTGCCCATTTTTCATCTAACTCATCATCCCATGGTGGGTTATTGCCTATTCCCTGAGTCTCTTTAATTATCACTTCTTTTGTTTGTGACTTCCTCATTTTCTCTTGACTTTTTCTAATAATCAAACTTCTTTTATTAGGGGTAAGTGGTTTCTCATACTGTGCCTTACGCACAAATATTTCCTCCTCAGTATCTGCTGAGTATCTTGAGGAATTTGATTGAGATGAGGTTCCCTTATCTTTTGGTGAACTATCTAATTTAAGATAGATATCCGAAATTCTTTGCTTACCCATACTGTAACTAACAAGTAGTCAGTTAAACATATAATCACAAGATGATAATCAAGAAATTTAAGTATTTTAAATACTTAATAGGCTTAAATCAGTGGCTCTGACACCACATTTTCCTGTCACGGCCCCAGCCCCGGTTTTACCCGGTCAGGAGCCGCGGGACAGGAACCCGTGGTATTTATTAAATGATGCGACAGTGGAAGATTTCAACAGGATCTTTTAAAACTTGAAATGCCCGATTATTTTATTTCATAATGCGGGATAAACCCCGTAATTTACAATAGCGGAATTTTACTAGGAAATTCCTTGATTTATAAAACATGTTTATTCATTTTATTGAGCCACCTCTTCAAGCTGCTTAGTGCTCAGTAGCACGTTTTCCTTTACAGCAGGTTGCCTGAAACATGTTTTAAAAATATTTTATCAGCGGGGAAATGCTGGCGAGTCACTCATTTTGATAAAATGACACATAGTTATAAATTACAGCATAAGAGCGATTACAATGGCTTCTATCTTATTTTTATCTGGCGCCGTGTCACCTGGTGACGATGGTCATACCACTATTGGGTCTTTCCCCAAGTAGTGATGATTATCACTGTTAGGATTTATTAGCCTAACTCGTGAGAAATTAGTAATGTGCCCAATACCCCACTAGCCAGTGATTAAGATAACCATGACTTAATCCCTGTAATTATAACATTTGAAAATGGAGTATTGTAAAACACTTTTGATAAAAGAGAATGACTCACATTGTAGTTTTATACGGGCAGAGTTTAGCCTACTGATTAGCCTTGTAACCTAATTTAAATAACAATGCACATGAACTAGGTTAGTAACTAATACAGAATTTACGATAACTCACGAGATTAAAAACCCTCACGACGAATGACAAAGTGCAATACTTAAACATCCATCGAATTCACGACGAATGACAAAGTATAACCCTAATTTGAGCAGCACTTAAACATTCATCGGATAGTTTCAATCGATCGGACATTGAATCGTAGCAGCGATCGAGTTAATACCCTGTATCGTAGCAGCGTTGCACTACTGTGAATTTGTAATTTCGACTTTTGGACAATGTACTTCGTGATTTTGATTGAAATTTCTACACAGAATGATAGCTCAGGACCAAATCTATTTATAGGTAAAATATGGGTCTCACGCGGCCCGCGTGAGCCCTTGCTCGATCTTTACGCGGCCCGCGAGGGGCACCTATTCGTAGATTAGGGCTAGCGTGTCACACCTAGGGCTGCCACGTGTGTGACGCGTGGCCCGGCATGCTTATCCGGTCAACTTAGGTTTGACGCGGCCCGCGTGAAGGTCTGCCTATCCTTTACGCGGCCCGCCTGAAGACCAATATTCTTGATTTCTTGGTTTTTGATGCACAGTAGGGTTTCAGGGGTCTGGGTTTTTACTTATGGGTCGTTTTGGGACAATTTTGAAGGTCCTTACACACAGGTATGGGATGTGTGCTTATGCAGAAAGGCAAAGTTATTGCTTATGCTTCTCGACAGTTAAAAGTGCATGAAAAGAATTACACCACCCATGACTTGGAATTGGGTGCCGTTGTGTTTGCACTAAAACTGTGGAGGCATTATTTGTATGGAACAAAGTATGTGATCTATTCTGATCACAAGAGCCTCCAACACTTGTTCAATCAGAAGGATTTGAACATGAGGCAGTGACGTTGGATGGAAACCTTGAATGATTATGACTGTGAGATAAGATACCATCCAGGCAAGGAAAATGTGGTTGCCGATGCCTTAAGTAGAAAGGAAAGGGTGAAGCCCATAAGAATCAATGCCAAGAGCATTGAATTAAAGAATAGTTTGAATGAAAGGTTGTTAGCTGCACAGAAGGAAGCTGTACTAGAAGCTAACTATCCTGATGAAAAGCTAGGAGTAACTGAAGAGCAGTTATCTTATGGCAAGGATGGAATTCTGAGGTTAAATGGACGAATATGGGTTCCAATTTATGGAGGACTTAGGGATGTGATCCTCCAGGAAGCCCACAATTCTAAGTACTCCGTTCATCCTGGAGCTGATAAGATGTACCAGGATCTGAAGGCAAATTTTTGGTGGATAGGCTTGAAGAAGTCTATAGCTACCTATGTAGCCAAATGTTTGACGTGCGCGCAAGTTAAAGCTGAACACCAAAAGCCGTCAGGTTTACTACAACAGCCTGAACTTCCCACCTGGAAGTGGGAAATGGTGACAATGGATTTTATCACCAAGTTACCCAAGATAAAGAAAGGGAATGATACTATTTGGGTGATAGTGGATAGACTGACTAAGTCAGCTCACTTCCTACCTATTAAGGAAACACATAGCTCAGATAAGTTAGCTCAGCTGTACGTGGACGAGATTGTATCTCTCCACGGGGTGCCAGTATCTATCATTTCTGATAGGGATACAAGGTATACATCGCACTTCTGGAAGAGTTTTCAGCAATCCATAGGCACTCGATTGAACTTCAGCACTGCATATCATCCGCAAACGGATGATCAAAGTGAGCGAACGATTCAAACACTGGAAGATATGTTAAGGGCTTGTGTTATTGACCTAGGTGGAAGTTGGGATGCACATCTTCCATTGATCGAGTTTTCATACAATAATAGCTATCACTCTAGTATCCAAGCTGCACCATTTGAAGCTTTGTATGGAAGAAAGTGCAGAACGCCCGTTTGTTGGGCAGAAGTTGGAGATGTCCAACTAACAGGACCCGATATAGTCCTGGAGAAGACAGATAAGATTGTGTAGATAAGATATCGTCTCAAGGCTGCCAGAGATAGGCAGAAAAGCTACGCAGACTTAAGGCGTAAACCTCTAAAGTTCGAGGTTGGTGACAAAGTGTTGCTTAAAGTATCACCCTGGAAGGGAGTGATGCGATTTGGTAAGAAAGGTAAGTTAAGCCCAAGGTATATAGGACCATTTGAGATCATCGAATGTGTCAGATCCGTGGCCTATAAGTTAAACTTGCCTGAAGAGCTCAGTGGTATTCATAACGTATTCCAAATCTGCAATATGAAGAAATGTCTAGCTGATAAGTCACTAGTCATGTCACATAAGGATGTGCACATAGATGAGAGTTTAAATTTTGTTGAAAAACCTTTGTCGATCGAGGATCGACAGGTTAAGAAGCTTCGAAGGAAGCATGTGCCAATTGTCAAGGTCAAATGGGATGCCCGCAGAGGTCCCGAGTATACGTGGGAGGCAGAGTCCACAATGAAAGAAAAGTATCCTCAATTATTTCAGTAAATCTCAAGGTCGAGATTTCTTTTAAGGGGGTGAGGATGTAACACCTCGTAAATTTATGTCCAATAATGTATCGATTCGTGGCATGACCTTTAAACGTGTAAAAGATCACCTATGAAGGACTAAAGTTGACAAACAAAGAAAGTATGTGAATATAAGGGTTCAAAGTGTCAACAATGGATAAATATACCTTACAATAACCCTACACGACGTTTATACCCTTAAACGAATTAATTATGGATCATACGAAGCTGATTGTGGAAGATAGTGAGAAATTGCAAACTACAGGGGTTAAATATGTCAACATGTTGAAAGTATACCTCTGAGTCACCTTTTAGCGAACCCGAAGCTTTGTAACAATAAATTATACTCACTAGAATATGTGGTAAAAATTTCACCAAGTTTCGTTATCGTATGAGAAAGTTATGACAATATTCGCATACGAGGGGTTAAAAGCGTCAACGTTGAAATCTAAGGCCTTACGGGTGATCACAAAGTTAACCAAGGACTTAATGGTGTTTGATAATCCCTTGGAACCCTTAAAAGTAAGGTTAGAGGGCCAAAAATGCAAGAACAAGATTTAAAACCACGTTAGAAAGGACCAAGGACCAAAAGTGCAAAACTTAAAACTTGTTTGGCTGGTTCTGGAAGGCCAGGCGGCCCACGTAAGAGTGTCCCATGGCTCTACGCGGCCCGCGTGGGCATGCCAGCGACAGAAAACACCTGCAGGTGTCTGTCCAGCCCGTTGCACCGCCTTAAAACCTTGTTTTCTTATACCAGGGACTCCCCCACTGGTATTTCATGCAATAGGGACAAATGGGACCATCTTGTAACACTTATAGACCTATTTGTCATGATCTAATGGCATCAAAATGAGTATATAAGGAGCTTCAAGGTTGCAACATTGAGTTCATTCAATTGTAAACTTCACAACTTCACTTCTGGAGGTTCCTGGAGCTCAAGCACACTTCTTAGTGATCTTTAGTCGTGCATAGGACCCTTGTAAGTGTCCTTAACCCTCTTTAATTCAGTTTTGCCTAGTTAATTAGCCTAAAGTCAAACCATCGTAATTAGAGTTTGACTTCGTGATTAATTAATATTTGTCCAGTCAAATTTCAAATTTAAAGTACCTATGAGTTGGTAATTATGTGGGCAACAAACCCTTAAAAGGGCACCCTCTGATTCCAACTCTAACTAGGTCAATTGTCGGGTCAAAGCTAATCTTAAAAAGTCATCAGAAAGCTTATTTTCAAATTAATGCATAATTAGCAATGTAGGACCCATGCAACCTGTTTTATCACTAATATAACTTGGTAATTAATGTAAGAACATGTCTAAACATGTTCAACCCGACAATTTTCAGTTTAGGCTCGGTTCGGAACCGAAAGTCGCATAATTTGACTTTTGCTTTGACTTTCAGTTCTGACCCAATGTAGCATGTTTCAAAAATGCCTTAGAGTCTTATTTCGACCAGGTTTCATGTTAGTATAACCCTCTGTGATTATACAACTTGGTTCATTAGTCATCCGATTCATATGCATGTTTCCGTTAAATGCTTAAATGTTGACTATTATGCCCATATGACCTTAAAACGTGATTTTTGAAGATGTAAAAGAATAGAAACCTTAGTTACTGATTATTAGACTTGTCCCTAAAATTTGACATCAGTTTGGGGTCTAGATTAGGAGTTATGCTCATTAGCGTAATTAGAAAGCTTTTTATTAATTAAACGGTGTAATTAACATATAGCCTATCTAAACCCTATTTTTAATACCAAACTTTTTACCTACTGATATAAAATAATATTTTGGGATTTTTGAAGTTTTTTATTTAATTTTAGGCTGAGCATAACATAGAGTTCTAAGCTTGATTCGGTAATTGTCGGTTTTGCCCTTTTGGGCTATAAAATGAGTTTTACAAATTATTTTGATACCAAACCTTTTTCTACTAATCTAATATGATAAATAAAAAATTTTGAGCCTTCTGGAATAATAAAAATATCAGCTTTCCTTTAAAAACCCGGAAATAG
This sequence comes from Helianthus tuberosus, assembly GCA_030545235.1. NCBI lineage: Eukaryota > Viridiplantae > Streptophyta > Magnoliopsida > Asterales > Asteraceae > Helianthus > Helianthus tuberosus. Next base: position 50,522,585 of record CM060388.1, on the reverse strand, counting down.
CTCAAAATCGTTTTTTTAAGCATCTTTAACGCATAGTATGTATCAAAACTGTTTTAAACATATAAGGTTTGATGCCTACTGATATTTTCAGTAAATTTTTATATTTTAACAGTAAGCAAAAGTTTTAAACTCAGATTTTCAGTTTTGACCTTTTAAGCCTATGTGAAATTACCAAAATGCCCCTAAGGTGCATAGTTTGGTTATAAATGATAAATTTCACATATATGTAATACCCTACTGTTATAACTTATTAAATTAAGTATTTTTACTGATTATATTAGACCTGTAACTCAGATTATTATTAAATCTCTTTTATAACCTTTTAAATGACCAAAATACCCCTACGGGGCATAATTTGGGTTTAAATCCATTTCGGGCATAATAGAAGATATCTTACTGATGTCACAACATATTTAAGGCATATTAACTTAGGAAACCTGTTTATGAATCATTTGGTTACCCGTTACGCATTATTCGCGTTCGGTGCGGTTTATGTAACTAGTTTGCATAAATTAACCGAAACGGGTCAAACCTTATCATTTTTGTCTCAAAATCCAGAATGTGTTTAGTTTACCCATATTACACGTCTCCAAGCTTGTCGGGTCTAAACCGCATTCTATTCTGGTCTTCGCTTAATCGTGCGTTTGAACTGTATCTTCCTTTAAAACTAACCGGTCTAAGTTTAGGCTTAATTAAAGACCCGTTATGAATCCAATAGGTTATTATAAACCTTTGTTCCAGAATAGGAGACCCGGTAAAAGCTACGTGCATTTGCTGTTTCTGATTATTACTTGCAAAGGTAAATACTCTTAACTTATTTTCCCTATACGGGCTTGGGGTACGGTATATAAAATACCGCTTGGTCGGGCATTGAATTTTTAATTGTATGAAGGTTAAAGTATTGAAATGTCCCGTTTAAATTGTTTTGTTTGCTTAAAGCCTTTGGGGGTTTAATGACCATGTCCCGGATATCCTTGGCATCATTTTAAGAAATGGCCACTACCTAAGCACGGGGTGTAGGCGTACACCCGACAGTGCATATATAAATAATAAGGTATAACCGCCGGTTTCGGGAATAACCCGCCGCGGGACTATATCATGTGGTGTGTCTATTAATCTTTAACCCGGTGTCAATCCGGGCTACTGAACGTATAACGAACATGTAATTCTTTTACAAGTTTATATATAAATAATTATCCCAAGTTATAAAAATATTTTGTGCCTTGTGCATTCAAATCAATTTTCTAAACCTTTTCAAAATGAGTCAGTTAATTGTATTTACCAGTGTAAACTGACGAATTTTCCCAAAAAGGTTAAGTGCGGGTACTACTCGAAATAGGTTGGCCTCTCCTTAGCATCATTAAGAGTCTCGCAAGCTTGGATGCATGTAAGTCTGATGAACTATGTTTCCTTTTTATTTGATCCGCCTGTGGATCTGTTTCAACTACGTTGTGATACTTAATATTACAATTTTATTCAGTTGAAATAAATCTATCTTTTGCTTCAGCTGTGCATTTAAAATTGTGTTGTTTGACTATGATGATATCAACTACGTCACGATACTCCCCACCGTGCCCACCGGTAATACGTGGAAATATCGGGGTGTGACAATGACACTTGAAGAAATATACAAGTTAAATAACATATATGAATTTGGCTCAAGATTCAGAGTTAAAAATGTCATCATACTCTTCTGTAGGTTCTTATGATTTAAAGTATCGCTTTATCAAGCAAGTTGAGGATCAAGTATATGAGGATATGGATACTGTTGAAGAACTGAAGAGGTGTTTTGATGGACTGCATCTTGGTCTGTTTACGAGAGACCAATTGTCCAGAAACCTGATGGTGATGTCTTTTTGCACTTCAGACTTCAAAAACAGTGCAGAAGCTTTTCATCACGTTTTACTACCATTATATCCTTCTTTTACATCAGAGTTGAAGAAATATACAAGTTAAAAATGTCATCGTATCCTTCTGTAGGTTCTTATGATTTAAAGTATCGCTTTATCAAGCAAGTTGAGGATCAAGTATATGAGGATAGGGCTATTGTTCAAGAGCTGAAGATTATTAAATTTTGTTGTTCAGTTCTCAATGTAATTGTTGATCTATCATCATATGTGATATGTAAATTTTAATTCTATTAATCTTTGTAGAGCATTTTATTTTTACTAATTTGAGCATCAATAGATGTTAGTGTTGATACCTGCTATTGTAAATGTTGAGTTGCAACTGTTGCCAACAACTGTTATTCCCAACAGCAGTTTCCAAAGAAGATTCAACCATTAACACAATAGAAGTTCTGAACATTCTTAAAAAATTAATAAAAATCTTTAAAAGTCTGTTGAAAACAGTTGTTTTTAAAACATCTGTTTGGCAAAAGATTCATCAACTGTTTAAAGGTATTGTCTGTTCTCATAATTCCTGTTTTTTGTAACGACTGTTAGGTTGCTACTGTTGCCAACATCTGTTATTCCCAACAGCAGTTTCCAAAGAATTGTCAACCATTAACACAATAGAAGTTCTGAACATTGTTAAAAAATATGTATTTTGAAAAAAATTGACAAAAGTATTTAAAAGTCTGTTGAAAACAGCTGTTTTTAAAACATCTGTTTGGCAAAAGATTCATCCACTGTTTAAAGGTATTGTCTGTTCTCATAATTTCTGTTTTTTGTAACGACTGTTGAGTTGCTATTGTTGCGAATATCTGTTATTCCCAACAGCAGTTTCCAAAGAATTGTCAAGGATTAACACAATAGAAGTTCTGAACATCTGTTATTGCTCAACAGATGTTTGTAAAACGTCTTTAAATGAAGAGGTTTTTTACCACTGTTGATTTACCACTGCTCAGCAGTTCTGAACATCTGTTATTGTTCAACTGTTGATTTACCACTGTTTACAACATTTGTGTCCGATGAAGTGGTAGTAGCCTTTGTTTGCCATGTAGATTATTGTTGGTATTTAAATGAAGAGTTTTTTTTTATTTTTTTATGGCAGAGGTTTAAAATTTGTTCTTTCAGTTTCTTGATATTTAATTTTATAGTTTTCCTATGAAATTTAATTTTTTTTAAATGTTTTGCATTAAATGGTTGCTGATATTTAATATCAATTTATTCGTTTATATTAAAAGTCTGTTGAAAACAACTGTTTTCCAAACATGTGTTTGACTAAGGACTGCTGACTTACTATTGTTGTATAAGATCTGTTGTTGCCCAACAGTGGTATCCAAACACTGCTGAAGGGTATTGTCTGTTCTCATAGGTTCTGTTTAATCTGAGGACTGCTGAGTTACTAATGTTGCCTAACATCTGTTGTTGGCCAACAGTGGTTTTCAAACAACTGTCATCCATTATCAGAGCAGAGGTTGTGACGTGCACAGATGTTAGCCATCAGATCTTTGTAACTTCTGACACGTCAGCATTCACCTTTTCACTTTATAAACCCATGTTTCATCCCCAAACAAAGATTTTACTTTCGTCTTGAGTTTAAAATTCAGCAGAGCGGTTTCCACCTTCTTCTTCAACACTTCTTCGTCAACCTCTCTCAACTTTCAATTCCGATCATGACTTTGATGATGAAAAAATCGCATAACTACCTGGGTATTTTTGAGAAAACCGAGAACAATACTCTCTATCATTCAATGATTGATGTTCTTACATCATCAAAATATAAGGTCATTCTTACCGCCGACGCACCCATTTTCCAAGAGACGCTTCGCGATTTTTGGGCTAATGCGAATATTGAAGAACAAAACAATGTAGCCGTAAGTATAACTTCAAAAGTCGGAGATGAATCGGTTACTATTACCCCCAGTACCATATCAACAACATTTGAGGTAAACGACTTGGCAGGTAAGAGATCTTTCCCGAAAAATGAGATTCAAACATACTTGATTGGGAGGGGATATGATGGACAGTTGAATCAGGCAACTATGTTTAAACGTAATTTTCCAACACCAATGAAATTCTTGTTCCATACTCTCTTAATCTGTCTCTCAAATAAAACTACTTCTTTTAATGAAATACCTTTGAAAATTCAGTCATTGGGGTATGCAATTTTGACAAATACTGATTTTAACTACTCCCAAGCATTGTTTGTTGATTTGGTTGCAAATTTAAAAAAACATAAAAAAGGGCAAAATTGCTGCTATTAAAAAGGGGAAAACTGCTGCTATTAAAAAGGGGAAAACTGCTGGTTTTCTTATGTTTCCTAGACTATTAAGCTATTACCTGCAAAAACATGTTTCTCAAAAAGCTTTTGAAAAATGTAAAGCTATTAAAATGAATAGTCTAACATCTGAAACTTTTACTCGCCTTATGGCTAAAGAGTCAGATGTTTCCAGAACTGAAGCAGAGGGGAATGAGCAAATTTTAGATGAGTCCACAACTGCTCCTGAAACCTCTGTTTCTGAGCCCACTGCTCTTGGTGATCACAACACTACAACCACTGATGTGAAACCCCCACCAACAAAACTCAAAAAGACCAAAACAAAATCCAAAAAGCCCACTGAAACCAGCAAAACGGGTCCTCTGGAAGATGAGATCCCAGAGGTTAACCCTGTGACAACACATATGTCACTACAAACCACTATTGCTACTTCCTCACAACATGTGGAAAGATCTCATCCCATAAACCAAACTCCTCATGATTCCTCACAAAAAGGAACATGTTGTATTCACAGGGACACCACAATATAATGTCATACCCTTATATGAGAGTATACTTAAAAGCCCTTCTCCCGGGGCAATGTCTCTTTCGACAGCAATCCTTTCATCTTCTATTTCACTAAAGTTTGTAACACTGTTTCAAGCTATTGACATTCAGACTGATAGCAATCCCTCCCACGAACACTTTACTGAGAGTTTAACTTCAACAATAGCTATGTATGAACCTTTTCAATTACGTAACCCAGAAATAGTTGAGGAGGCTACACCTCTTGAATTACAGCAAATTCTTGATGGTATTTCATGTAACACCCCGTCCCGGAATGGGCCGGCGTGTCACAATAACAGTAGTCAGATCAAAAACATAATTCCATTTATACTTAAATGTATTACAAGGCTTTACAACTTAATAAAGGATATCTAATCCATTACAATTATTTCTACCGTCTTTTCCAAACACTCAAGCACTCTTCCATAATCCGTCCCAGATTGTCCTGATAACCTGACGTAAAGAAGAAAACACAAAAACGTACGTCTGAGCAAAATTTGAAAAGTTTTGCCCAGTGTGCGGATAGAGGAAAACAAAAGCTTATTTTATTTAATATCCGGAGGTAACTTTATGTGAAAACGTTATAATGCAAAAACATAATCATAATCATATCTTACGGATGTACCCATGAGCAAACTGAAAACGTGACAATACACAGGTAGCTACTCCTGCATACTTATCACACGAAATGGCGAGTTGGCATACCCGTTATCCATCTCCTGAAAACTTAAATCCTAGGATCGATCCATACGCCTCCTAATAGCTTATATGTACCACACTTGTACTTAAGAGACGCCGTGAACTAATCTCTCCGTCACGGATGGAGCACATGATGTCGATGCCGCAACAACATGCTCGTGGGACACTCCACGAGAAGCGATACTCAGGGTATCAGAGTACAAATGGTCTTATTCATATAACTTATAAAACTTATTTTCAGAGCAAAACGGAACATATATTGGAACATGCGATAATGAGTATAACTCAACAGAAAACTATCGCATGATATGAAAGCTAAATCCAAAGTTTAGAATAGGAATTCAACGGACTGTCAAATGAATCGATAATCAAAGACGTGAGGAATGTACGAATTTAATGGGTTTATAATAATTTGACTTGAGTAACATAATACTTGTATATAATATTAAACTTGTAATTTATTTACTTATAATTTGTAACTTGTAAATAATTTGATTGAAAATACGAATCTTAGGTGAGATTGAAAATCTAAGAGTGGAACCAGTCACCAAGGTGTGGATATCAATCCTATCTTGACAATTTCGTCCCCAAAATGTGGTTTATTAAACGAAACAAGATAAAACCTTGACTCGTTAATAAGGAACCACTAGAGTATGAAATTTGAACAATTAACTCACAAACATGTATACTTGTAAATACGAAAATAATATTTTTCATAAACCATTTTCTAAATAACTGATGTAAAATAAAACCTTTTTCAAAACGTTTGTAACTTTCAACACATATTTTATAACTTAAATCTTAATACGGAATTTATAACTTATTTCATAACTTAATCTTAATACGGAACTTATAACTTATTTCAGAACTTAATCTTAATACGGAATTTATAATTTATTTCAGAACTTAATCTTAATACGGGATTTATAATCAGGAATGATATACTTATATCCAAGCGACGTAAATCGAAAGAAAGGAGTCTATCCGTACCCAACGGACATAAATCGAAAGAAAGGATTCTATACGTATCTAACTGACATAATTCGAAAGAAAGGATTCTATCAGTACAGAATTTATAACTTATTTCATAACTTAATCTTAATACGAAATCTAAAATCAGGAATAATATACTTGGATCAAAACGACATAAATCGAAATAAAGGATTCTATCCGTACGGAATTTATAACTTACTTAATCTTAATACGGAATTTAAAATCAGAATTGACAGAAATCGAAGGAAAGGAATCTATCCGTACCTTAAAAATTTCCAAGTGATGCTACCTTGTTTTCAATTGTAGGTTTATACCGGCAGAGTTTAGCTTACTGATTATCCTTTTATCCTAATTTGCACACAAACTAGGAAATTAACTAATACAGCTTTTACGATAACTCACGAGATCAAATTTTCACAACGAATGACAAAGTGCGATACTTCATCCATCGAATTAACGATGATCCGTCAAATTAATGACGAACGACAAAGTACAATACTTTATCCATCGAATTAACGATGATCCGTCAAATTAATGACGAACGACAAAGTATAACCCTAATGTGGGCGGCACTTAAACATCCATTGGATATATTGATCGATCGGACAATGAATCGTAATAGCGATCGAGTTATTACCCTGTTCTGCAGCACCCTGCTATACTTAATTAGTGTTTCGTGTGTGTTTTGAGAGTAATCGGACGATAACTCAGCGAAATTTTGGAGTTTGATCGTCGTTTTTGTGCCCAGGATCAAGTCCCAACATCCTCTATTTATAGTCGAATTTTGACCCTTAGGCGGCCCGCGTGAGTTTTAAGCTAACTTGAGGCGGCCCGCGAGAGAACTTATTTTATGTATAGGGTTGCCACGTGTGGGACTAGGCTAGCTGAGTCGACGAAATCACTAAATTCAACTTCGTCCGCAAGTTATTAAGATAATCGTTAAGTAGGGAATACCCCCCCTGAGTTTTAGGGGCCCTAATCCTGATTCTGAAAATTCTGAAAATTCTAGGGTTTGTACAGAATTACTTGGGTGTCTTAATTAGGGTTTCCTATTGGACTATAAATCATAAGGGTTGTTTACATTTTTGTTTTAAAATTTTCGGGTGTTACATTTCAAGTGGAGCAGCTACTACAAATGTCAAATCCACTGATTTACATTTGGACAGTAGTTTCATCAGTCAGACTCCCTTGAAGGCAATAACTGTTGTGTCTATCAAGGTATCCACTGGTGAGTTCAAGTTAACCACGGGTGAGATCACTAAGGTAACCACTGATGCAAAGGGAAGTCCCCAGAACCAAGAACAAGGGGCATTTGCTAAGTTAGGTGATGGATTAAAATACCAGGATTTGACGGAGAAGATATCTAACTTGGAAACAACTGTTGCTGATATGAAAGATCAATTGAAGCAGTTGGTGGATGCTTTCAAAAGTCGACCTTCCCATCAGCAGTTATGCCAAGAGCTTTGGAATTCGGTACAACCCATTCTTGCAGCTCAAAGGGAACTTGCTGAGATTCAACTTAATTCCCACATGAAGCTAATTAGAGTTATGGTTGAAGCAAGATACAAAGACACACAGGCTGACATCAAGGGCATAAAAGAATGCACTGCAAAGTTAACTGGTACTACCCCTGCACCTGTGTTTGAAAAAGACGACGAAGATGATGCTGAAAAGAGGGAAAAGGATTCCATGAAAAACTTTGGCAAACCAACACCAAGGAATCAGCCAAAACAAAATCCAAAGCCTGCCAAGCAAACTTCTGCAAAATCTCCTGGAAAATCTGATACTGGTAAGAAAAAGGGAATTGATGATACCATTAACAAACAAACAGATAAAGAGATTGAACGAAAGCAGAAAAGGAAGCATACAAAAGAGGAAGATGAAGTGCTCAACATTGGAACTTCAAATAGAAGAAAATCACAAAAACACAACGAATCTCCTATTGTCATATTTCCTAAACCAATATCACCACCAGAAAAACCAACCACTGCTGCGAAACTTAAAACCACTGCTGAACCTAAGAAGTCAGATTCTGATACACCTAAAACAAAACTCTCACCAGAAAAACCACCTGTTAAAAATCAGAATACAAAATCCTCATCACCACTTCCAACCTCCACTGAAACAATTGTTGATGCAACAAATGTTTCAGCATATGTTAAGACAACAGCGGTTGAGACACCAGTTGTTAGTCAATCCACTGATTCTACCCAATTTCAATTCCCATCAGAATCATCCCTTACACTCATAGCACATTTTTCTTCCCTAACTCCTCCTTCTCCAAAATCTGTTTACACAAGAAAGAGAAAATTCATGGTGCATAAAGAAGAGAAGGAAGAAAAAGATATACCCGCATCAATTCCGTTATCAGCTACTCCATTCATTCAAACTTCACCCAAACCATTCGTCCCACCTCCATCAACAAAGATCAACCCATTGGCAGTAACTTTCCCTCTGGAACTGCTTGCAGTTCAAGATGAAATGACTCAATTTTACACAGAGGATGATCCATCCAACAGAACCTTCCCATCTCTTCAGGGATTCGAAACTCCAAAGAATATTTATGAATATCTGAAGCTAAAAGGCAAGCAAGCAGAAGATAAGGCAAATGAAGAGTGTAAAGGGCTAGGAGACATTAAGTTATCAGCTCGCATGCAACATTGGATGATGCTTCGTTGCAATTACAAGCTCAAGTTGCCCAAGCACTTCAGAAGTTGCCAAGCAGGCCTCAATCGCCAAACTCCTCTCAAATAAAACTTCTCCCAAGAAACCCATCAGATCCAAAAATAGTAAAGTGGAAGTCTGACAAAAAGACCCATGAATTGACTTTGATCAAGTTTGATGGTAGTGTTGAAAAGATATCAAGGGAGAATGCACTTTGTCTGAATCCAGTTGACCTCCAAGATCTTTTTAACCTTCAGCTTGATAGGGATGAAGATGATACTGATTCCTTGGATTTTGAGCTCCAATTCAAAGGGCAAATCCGGGAAATGTTGATGAGAGAATAAAGATCTGCTGATTTCTAAAGTCTGCTGATTCCTTGATTTAGTTTTGCTGAAAGTTGTTCAGGCAGGTGATTGTGTGTTTGTAGTTAACGTTTGTTGAACTTTAAGTTGTATTCAAATTCTATTAAGTACCTATGTCTATAAACAGTTTATATTGTCTTTTTGGGTAAACATTTAAATTGTATGTAACTGATATATTAACCGATAATCTATGTTTATAGTTGTCTTTTAGCTATAATAGATAGCACGTTTTGGTACAATATCTATACACGAATCTATATGTTCTATTAATATGTGTTATGCATAGTTGTCTAAACGACCCGTGTTTGCAGCTCTCATTTTTAATGAGAGTACTAAATTCTTTGTTAATAACATTATTCTCTTAACATCTGTTTACTAACCTTTGTAAATTCTGCTGACTGACCCTTTTAACATAGGTTGATTAACATCTGATACTTACTTCTATCCATCTGGCAAGCTCTGTTGGAGATAATGGATAACAGTTTTTAGTAAAGTCTCTTGGAAAGCAACAAAGGTTTTTAACAGTTAATAGATAACAGTGGTTTGCTATCAACATAATGGAATTGCTGTTGAATAAACCTATTGACCATTAGTTTATATCAATTTTGTAAGTATGCACTAATTATTTTTTACTCTCTGTCAATATGTGTTATGCATGGTTTTCTAAGAAACGACCCGTGTTTGCACACGGGTCTTACCGCTAGTACTATATAATAAAAGAAACCACTTTGGGGACACATGTCGCTTTATGAGGTGGTCTCAATTAAAATTTGTAGAAGATATTTTGATGATAAAGATAAAGATAAGTGATAAAATTAAAAGATATTGATGAGAAGAATAAGGATAACTGATAACCATATATTAATTAATAAAATTAAAAACTATATATTAACGTTTTTATATTATTTATAAAGATAAAGATAGTTTTAATTGTTTATATAAAAGTTTATAATCTTTATCTTTATTTACTATCTAATAACTGACGGGTCGGGTTATTTTAATATATGAAAGTATACTTATTAAAAATAAAAACACTTTAATTGCATTAAAAATAAAAAAAAGAAACAAGTTACAATACACGTTATCACTCGACGCTAGCATCAAATAAAAGGGAAAAAAGAAACAAAAATCCACATCACCACGGTTACCTATGAAATTGATGAAAAAACCTTTAATTTTAATGAAAAATAAATGTTGAGTGAGAACACTTTTGAAACTTGAGTGACCTAATTGAAACACTTTTAAAACTTGGTTACTATTATACAAAGTTACCCTATAATATATAAAGTTATATTTATTCAACCCGTGTAATACACGGGGTTATAACCTAGTATTATTAAAAAGGAAAGTCGTTAAGCGTGGTACCAAAAATATGATTAAAAATCCTACGTGGGATTCCATTTGGAATACTTTCAAACCAACTACAAGTAGTACCAATTGCGTATACAATTATTCAATAATAGTTTATTTGGGTTTTATTACCATAGTTATCATGTTTTATTCTACTTTTGTCAATACTTATAAACTTTTCGAAGGTATAAATATGATTAAAAGGTTATTTTATATAAAAAAACAAAATGTTTATCGTATATTTTATTCCACTCGACACACAAAATCATAGCCAACCCGATAAAAAGTAATTTGAATGACCAGTTTTTAGAGTAAAATGTCATTTCAGTCTCTGTTTGGGCCATTTTGTCAGTTTAGTCCATAGATTTCATTTATCGCATTTGAGTCCAAAAAGTTTTTCATATTGACATTTTAGTCCGACTAACTTAACCTAATCCAGTAACTTCAGTTATTCAGGGGCATTTTTGTCATTTCTTTTATTGTTTTAATTATTCATCAGCCCAGGGAACTTGACAAAAATCGTAAAACTACCCCCCCCCCTGACTAACAGAAGACATTGTATGAGATTAAGTTAGTTGGATTAAAATGACAATAGTGAAAACTTTTTGAACTCACAGACAATAACTAAAATCTTTGGAGTAAACTGACAAAATAACCCAAACCGTAGGGGACTAATATGACATTTGAATTGTAACATGATCTACAATAGTGTATAAATAAGAAGATTGAAGAACCATGAGGAGTGGCGGGAGCAACAAGCTAATAAATAACATAAAAAAGTTGATGGTGTGAGTGTGATGTTAAGATATAATAATGTATGGAGTAAATTACGTTTTTGGCCCCTGTGGTTATATCAGTTTTACTATATTGGCCCAAAATAAGATTTTTTAACAACTGTGCCTCCATGGTCTCTATAACTAACTATTTTGGCCCCTGAGTCTAACTCAACCACTAACCCTGGTTAATTATTTGTCAATTGATGGGCATATTTGTAATTTTGCCTCCCTACTTACTTTATAAAAAATAAAACAATAATTAAATTTGATGGATGGGAAATTAAAACCTTTGACTTTTTCTGCAACTTTCTTCTTCCCTTAAATTACAAAGATGAACCTCAATAACCTGTAACTTTCAGTAAATCAAAACGTACCAATTCCCCACAACAAATCAAAACCTCAATAATTTCAGTAATACTTTCGAACACAGAAGCGATCAAAATGGCCGGAATCATGAACAAGATCGGAGACGCACTCCACACCGGCGGCAACAAATCCGACGACAAGAAGCACGAATCTGACCACAAATCCGATGACAAGAAGCACGAAGGTGATCAATCGAAGTCTGAACACAAGGAGGGGATAATTGATAAGATAAAGGATAAGATCCACGGAGAAGATGGAGGAAGTAAGGAACACAGCAGTGAAGGTGAGAAGAAGAAGAAGAAGAAGGATAAGAAGGAGAAGAAGAAGAAGAAGAAGGAAGGAAGGTGATCATCAAGGCGGCGGTAGCACTCATTTCACGTATCTTAATTCGTTTTTGTACTGATTTCATGTTTCTCAATTCCGTTTGACCTAATTCCAGCTGCTCGATTGGTTTTTCCCTAATTTCACTATTTCAATCCTTTTTTGTTAACCTAATTTCACTATCTGAACTTGTTTTTGCACCGATTATTAGAGCATCACCATTGTTTAACCGATTAGGATCTAATGAGAATTGATTTTATGTGTGAATTGATTTTGACAGGCGTTATATGGAGAAAAGGAGTGGTACTTCTTCTCACCTAGAGACAGGAAATATCCGAACGGATCACGACCAAAAAGAGCTGCCGGAACTGGTTATTGGAAGGCTACTGGAGCCGATAAACCGATAGGAAAACCAAAAGCAGTTGGGATCAAGAAGGCATTGGTGTTCTATGCTGGAAAAGCTCCACGAGGGGTGAAAACGAATTGGATAATGCACGAATATCGCCTTGCTAATGTCGATCGATCAGCTGGCAAACGGAACAACAATCTTAGGGTATGAATGGTTTTGAATGAAAGCTCGAAGAAGAAGATGATGATTTAATGAAGAAGATGAAGTGAAAAATTAAGGATTTAGCGTTTTATTTATATTTACATTTTAGGGGGAGGTAAAATGACCAATTTAGACATCATGTGCTTCCCATGTGACCAAGAAATTAACCTAAGTTGGGGTTTGGTTAGATTTAGGGGCCAAAACGGTTAGTTATAGGGACCATGGGGGCAGATCTGTTAAAAAATCTTATTTTGGGCCAATATAGTAAAACTGATATAACCACAGAGGCCAAAAACGTAATTTACTCTAATGTATGAAAAAACTTAACTTCCCTTAAAGTAGAGATGGGCATAATATACGGTTCCAAACCCGAACCCTTAGAACCGGCCCGGAACCGGTTCCAGGTCCTACTCGATACATAGGAGAACCGGGTCCAGGTTCAAAAAACCCGGAGGTTCTTACCCGGTTCCACTTTTTCTCATAATAAATGGGTAGTACCCGGTTCCTAACCCGTACCCGGTTAATACCCGTACCCGGTTCCTCCAGTACCCGATTCCTCCATTGTACCGGGTATAATGTTACCGTTAGAACCGGTTGGGGGTTGCAAATCGCATTAAATGCCAAATATTACCGTTGGAACCGGTTTCTATCCGTTGGAACCGGTTACTAGCCGTTGTACCCGGTTACTAGCCGTTAGAACCGATTCCTATAAATTGTTTTCAAATTTCATTTGTTTAACTTACTAAACATAACAAACCTAACTTAACTAAACATTAACAAAACATTACACAACAACCTAAACATTTAAGGAACCAGATCCTTCACCCTTCTCGTTTTTCGCCTTGGTCATGGGGCAATGGCGTTCGGTGTGTTTCTTTAGAGTCGAGTTGTCGGCCGCATTCATAAACTTTTGCACAACCCTTGCACCTAGCCATCTCATGGTTGTCGTCGGTCATCAAACACAAGTCGAAGTGCTTCCAAATAGTCGGGTTTCGTTTGGTTTCCAAAACATCACAACTTCGTCGTTGCATGCCATTCTCTCTTCGTTTGATGAATTTTTGGAGTAGTAATTTTTGGAGTAGTAATTGAAGGTAATAATGGGAGTGAAGGGTAAAAATTTAGGGTTTTATAGGAAAAAACTAATTTTTTTTTATATAAAATCGGTTTCCAACGGTCTTATAGCCGTTGGAACCGGTTCCAAATAGTATTCTCCAACTTTTGATTTCAAATACCCGACATACCCGGTTCCAAACTATACCCGAACCCGGTTCGACAATACCCGTAACCGGTTACATCAGTTACACTTTTTTTGACTTCTACCCGGGTTCAACCCGGACCCGGTTCTTCAGTGTACCAGGTTCCACTCAGTGGTATCAGTACCCGGGTACGGGTAGTACCCGGTTCCAGGTGTTAAAAATACCAGATTATGCCCATCTCTACGTTAAAGTTGTATTTATCGAAAACCTTAATAAAATTAAAGTCACTTTTGAACCAGAGTTCCTGTCCATTAAAAATATGGTCTGGTCTATTCGCACACGGCCTTTGTCTTTTTGCACACTCAAAGCGCCCCGCTATGGCCAAAGCGGGGCGCTTTGAGTGTGCAAAAAGACAAAAAGCGTTGGCTGGAATTTGTGTTGTTTTTTTTTTGAAATAGGTGGGATGTGGGTTAGTTTGGTAGTGTTTTTTGGAGGAAAAAATTGTATTTGAGTTTTATAATACGTTGTTTTATAATTACGTTTTTTACGTCATTATTTTTATAGAACGTATATAATATAAGTGCGTCTTTATAAACTGTTAACCTAGTTTATTTTGTTAAATTAAACGAACACGTTAAATAAATTGTACAGAAAGCCATAAGAATTAAACGTAAACAATCCAAAACCAACGTGATGTAAATAGAAGATTAACTGCAATATATATATATATATATATATATATATATATCAGTTTGTACATACAAAACAAAAAGGTACAACTGACTACATAATACATAACAAAACACTATACAAACAAACTAAGGTACTAATCCTCGTGCGGTGGGGACGGTGGGAGGGGAAGTGGAGGCAACCCAGCGAGCTCTCGTAGAGAAACGAGCGTCTTGATGATCCAGTCCTGGCGTGCGGCCTGGCGTCTGAGGCGCCGGTCGAAGTCCCGAGCCACCTCACGCGCTACCGGAGGCAGGTCAGCGTAAACGTGCTGCGGGTACTGTGGCGGCTCCGGAGCTGGCTGAACTGGTGGTACCGGGATCTCCTCGATATGCTCCTCCTGAGCCGGATCCTCTAATACAGGCTGAGCCTGAGCCTGAGCCTGAGGCTGAGCCTAAGCCTCAGCCTGAGGCTGAGGCTGGCCTGGGAACTCATCGAGTCCCAGAGCCTGTAGCTGAGCCTGCCGAGCGGCCGCCTGAACATCAGGAGGGGCTAACACTCCAGCCCTCACCTCAATAACAACCGGGATGACCTCCGGCATCACCTCCGGATGCCAAATCAGCCCGTCACGTCCCCGAAACCTCAGACCAACATCAAAGGTACGGGTAATCTGCATGGCAGATACTGACGCGCGGCCCAACCTGGTAGACGGGACCGGATCGGACAGCTCCGTATCATGCTCGGGCACGAGCCCTAGCGAGCGTGCAATGGCGGTGATGTATGAGCCAGTGTGCACGAACCCGCGGAGCTGCCGGTGGTATGCTGTGGCAAAGTAATCTGCCAGGCAGGCTGCTAGATCGCAGGGCTGGCGGCGCAGTAGGCAGTATAGAAAGAAAAGGTCATTGAGGTTGACCTTCTCCCTGCTGGAACCCCGCGGCACGATAGTTGCCGCGATAATATGGTGCAGGTATCGGTACAAGGGGTCTTTAATGGTGGTGGCCTTTTGCCAGGATTTCCCAAAGGGAACCCTGGAAATGGCCCTCCAGAAACTGATAAGCGTCTGCCTGTCCATCGCCGTAACCGCCTGCGTATATAAATCAGTATCAAGCTCGGGCTCTGTGTACAAACCTGTATAAACAAATAATATTAAATAAACAAATAATAATAATAAACAAATAATATTAAATAAACAAATAACATTAAATAAACAAATAATAATAATAAACAAATAATATTAAATAAACAAATAACATTAAATAAACAAATGATATTAAATATAAAATAATAAATAATATTATTTAAACAAACCTGTATGGACAGCAAACTGCCGCACACTCATCTGAAACTCCTGACCGGCGAGACGGAATGTAACCTCGTGGACTGGAAAATCCGGGTCCTCCACGTAATCCGCCGGATGCGGCGCGTATGTAAATGTGGAAAGAAACTCCCACGTAAGCTCAGCGTACGAGTCCTCCATCGCTAACTCAAATAGGCGCGACCAAGGAGTATCTAGTCCAACTATCTCACGCGCCCGCGCGGCCTCTCCCACGGTCTCCAGCAGGCCCCAGTTTATCCCTACATGCTCCCCAATGGGGATGGCGCGCAACCTCGCGCATCTCCCCCTCGCCCGTGACCCCGGCGGAAACTGCAGGTACGGACATGCCGGCTCTCCCTGCTCTCCCTCATCTCCCTCAGCCTCCATATGCTCAATCTCGTCATCGGATGAATCCATCCCTGCACGTTGACAAGATAATATTAAATATAAAATAATAAACAAATAATATTACTAAACAATTTAAATAATAAACAAATAATATTATTTAAACAATTTTAATAATAAACAAATAATATTAAATATAAAATAATAAACAAATAATATTAAATATAAAATAATAAACAAATAATATTATTTAAACAATTTAAATAATAAACAAATAATATTAAATATAAAATAATAAACAAATAATTTTATTTATAAAATTTAAATAATAAACAAATAATATTAAATATAATTTAAATAATAAACAAACAATATTAAACAAATAATATTAAACAAATAATATTAAACAAATATTATTAAACAAATATTATTAAACAAATAATAAAAAAAAATAAACTTGAACCAAAGCGCTGCGCTTTGGCCTTGGCGCGGCGTTTTGGTTCTTCATTTTGAAGAACTGATCCAGCAATCGATCAAATCCGGCCCAATCAAAACAATATCAAACATGTACATTTAACCAAAACGATTAAGGGTGTTCGATCTTACCTTTTAGCGGTCGAAAGATTGAAAACGAAGATATCCGGAGATTAGTGTGTGTAATCGCACCTTTTGTGTGTGTTTTGTGTTTTGTGTTGAAATGGGGGAGAAGCTGCCTCGCTTCAGGTATAACGAGGGACCAAAGCGCCCCGCTATGGCCATAGCGGGGCGCTTCTGTTCTTATTTAAGGGCAAAGCGCTTCGCTTTGGACATAGCGGGGCGCTTTGGGCCTTTTTTAAATTTTTTAAAATTGTTTTTAATTCACAAACGCGTCGATAATAGTCTAAATTTTACGTTTTTTCCATTATACATCATTTTTTATTATATATGGACTATACTGCAAGTTCCGGATCAAATCGGTTACGTGTGATGTCTTATTCCGTTATATCGTATCATTTTGGTTTGAAAGCACAAGTACTCCTGTGAGAGGTGTTATGTGTATCAGCCGCCTACCGTACATGAACATGACGTATTTTTTCATTAATTGTAGTATTATGATGTATATTGTCATTTTGGGTCGTACAAGTGCGTATTGAATCTGATTGGGTCGCGCCGGTGACATTCGGTTTTTAACGTGATGTAACGCATATATTGAACAAACACAAACGTGGTTATTATTAAACACATTTAACATACATCGTGAACATATGGGGTTACATTAAGGTCAGGGGCACGATACGTAAGCATTTCGTACGCGTTGATCTGATCCCTGTATAATGTGTGCCAGGCTGCTGCGCGCTCTGTTCTGTTCGCTGTCCAGAGTGGGTTTGGGGGAGGCATTGGATAACAACCTCCAAGCTCTACATGTATGAAATGCCCATGGTCGACGAACACAACCGCAACCACCAGGTGAGGTTGCTCAGCTTCGTTTGGCCCGCCCAGCAGAGGGAAAATTGTATTGCTCCCACGCATGTCGAAGGTGTGAATAATCACACCGTATCGTTGGGTAATAAGAAACCCCGTGTCAGGCATCGTCATGTAATTTTCGATATTTGCTCGTCCCACCCCCTTGAAATCGATCCGTCTAAGCAGCGCATCATAATGTCCTATGTTTTCCGGATCGAAAAACTGCCTCCAAAGCGATTCGTTCGTACGTAACTCCTTTATAAGTTGTTTCCGGATCATCAAATATGAATTTTGTTTCACTCCTAACCCAACAGCCACCGATCGAAACCCACAATGACCATCTGGTTTCACGTCCTTTATTCTAACGATGTATGGATGGATCACTTCGGGAATCTGAGATGCGTACTTGCGGATCGCTATATCCGTCTTAGGACCGAGCTTGATCATCGGGAAATCAGGGTGCAGGTTGATCGGTTTGGTATTCTTTTGTCTTCTAGAATCTTCGGGTGATATGTACGAGCTGTGACGGGGAAGATCATCTGAGGCCTCGACCCAAGTTTCTTCCGACGGAATGTACGAGCTTTTTCTAGCGGCTTCAACCTTTCTTTCTTCCTGCGTTTTCAATGTTGGGCGACCACGAGTTTTCTTCAGAACAGCAGGAGGTTTTTTGTTATTGTTCCCTGGATTGAGGATTTGCTGAAACTTTTTAAAGAAGCTCCTTTTCACTTGAGGGGGTGTTGGATCGATCTTTTGTTTCAATTTTTCAAATTTCGCGTCTACATCGATATCCTCTATGTTTTTCTTTGCAGGCTTGAAGTTAAGCTTCTTCCAGAACACGTCTATGTGTGTGATCCGGAGTTGCTGACCTGTGGATGAAAACAAATTAGGTGGCATAATCATAACGAGAAAGGTCAAAGATATTAATTACCTTTATTTTCCAACTTTTCCAAACGACAGGCACATGGCAAACCACCGCTAGTAAAAAGTTGGCAACCACAGCTTGCACCGTAGGCTCTCAACCCGTCTTCCTTACGTTTTAGTTCCCTACTCAAAAGCTCAATCGCATATATTGAAACCTTTCTGAGAATATATGCAAGCATGGGCTGCTTCTTGTGGTGCGTCATCATTTTTCGGAGGCTTGTTTCAAAGCTACTACTAATCTCGGTGTATTGTCTATCAACAACATGATCAACATACAGTACAAGTTTATCCAGTGTGTTGCGATGACTTGGAAAGTGACTTTTTAGTGTTGCATGCATGCCCTCAACCCTGTTGGTCGTAGTTTGGTGAAAGTTGATAGTTTTGTTAATCCAGCATGATACAAACTTTTCACGGTACGGATCCAACCAGGATTTCTTCAAATAATAAAAAACCTCTAAAATTAAAAAAAAAAAACGTAAATAGTCTGTTTTTGTTATTATATAAAATTTGAACATAATTATGTAAGAAATACCTACGTTCACGGTCATCTTCTTTCAGCTGTGCTTCAAGGTTTTCCAAGTTATACCTGTATATTTCCTCGGTCGTAGACTCGCACAATAACCAAAATCTACGTACGAATTCTTTCCATTCCTTGTCAGAGAATTTCTTCTTGCTGTTCTTATTAATATTTTGTTGAATATGGAACCGACAAAGATACTTATGCGCTTTTGGAAAAACTTGTTCACACGCGTTCATTAGCGCAAAATCCCTGTCTGTTAAAATCACGCGCGGTTCCATACATCCTACCAGCATAGACTTGATCCTCTGCAACACCCATAGGTAGTTCTCTGACTTCTCAGCGGAAATTACCGCACAAGCAGCCGTAAACGATTTGTTTGTCGACGTCATGCCTACGACCTGAACAAATGGCAGGTTGTACATGTTCGTTTTGTAGGTGGCGTCAATCATTAGCACATGCGGGAAGGCACACCACATATTGAATGATCTTTCGTGAAAAAAGAAGACATCTTCAACTTCGTTTGATATCTCATTCGTGCGCATGTAATAAGTGTAATTTTTTTCGAGAAGAATGCTTTCAAGTTTTTGCATCGGAGACTTACCGACATTTTTTTCGGCGTTGATCTTCTGAACAGCGTTGTGTATATCTTTCGGAATAAGCTTTCTAGCCGGATTGTTTTTTGTCAGCGTTCGCCAGATACTTTGGTTGGGAATGTCTTGCTCTGCCAGCTCCTTAACCAGTTTTGTATCCTCCGAAGAAAGCCTTCTCGCATACGCGTGACCCTCTAAGTTTTCAATAGGAGTGTGGTTATGCTTCGCCTTCGTCACCTCGATCCTCCAAACACTTCCGGATGATTCCGAAAACCCGATCATCTCGAACGGGCATCCTATTTTCTTGCTACCCGTTTTCCTCTGTGTAGCTATACTCTTATGCTCCCCACCAAAAGTACATTGAAACCAAATCTTGTAATTCTCTCCTCTTTTATTCGACCTCTTAGTCACAATGAGGTAACCGTTTTCTTTTGCCGTGTCTTGTACCCAACGCACCAACTCTTTACGTGACGAAAAGGTCTGCGTTGTATCAAACGAAAACGTAACCGGGTAACAGCCTTCCTCGTCAACAGACACATCCCCCGGCTCACCATCGTCACCGAGGTCCGAACATACTTGATGTTCAAAGTTGTGCTCGCCACCGTAACCGAAATTCGAATAACCTTGTAAGCTCTGTTGACAACCGTAACTGTCGTTTGGACCACACTCCTGCTGTACAAAGCTGTACTCGCCACCGTAACCGAAATTTGAATAACCTTGTTGTGCGTAAGGGTCCTCCACAGGGGTATTCAAATCCAGCGTCACCGTGTTATCACGATAACGAATGCCAGATACAACCTCTGCATCCCTCAAGTTGGACGAGACCGGTTTCTCATACGAGTCAGAAATAGCGGTCCCCTCGTAAGAATCAGGAACAACTGTCTCGTCAGAATATTGACCGAAAATATAGTTGTTTAACCACGACATCGTTTTTTGTAAATAACAAACAACAAAACACTCGAATACCCACGTATGTTTGTAAACAACGTATTGAGTGCGACCTTGTCTCGAACGATGCTTTTCTGAAGAAGAAGAACGTATGCTTGGCCAACCTCAATCAGTAGCTTGCTTTTAAAAGTGAAAATTTGGGTCGAAGCGCCGCGCTATGGCCAAAGCGCGGCGCTTAGGGTCAACGACAAAACATCATAATCAGCTTTATGTCTGTCAAACAGTAGGGAATGTCTCAAACGTCAATCGAACCACCTTTTGTTGAGCATAGCGCCGCGCTTTGGCCATAGCGCGGCGCTTTGGGATGTGAAAATAATTTTCTCCGTGTGTGATTAGCATGACCCAAAAATATATAGATATAAATATAAAATATTGTGTTCGACCAAATTTGTTTGATATTTTAATCCATAACCGAACCACCTGCTTAAACACTTGCAATATAAATATAAAAATAAAATATTGTGTTCGACCAAATTCGTTTGATATTTTAATCCATAACCGAACCACCTGCTTAAACACTTGCAATGTAAATTATATTAAAATTATTACATAAAAACAACATAAGAATATAAAAATTGATGTAGGGGTGCAAATGAGACAAGCCTGACTAAGCTGGAGCTTGAGCTCAGTTAACTTATAAAAGTTTGAGCTTGAGCTTGGCTCGTGGATGAATTTTGAAGCT
The DNA here is from genome assembly GCA_030545235.1 of Helianthus tuberosus. Lineage (NCBI taxonomy): Eukaryota > Viridiplantae > Streptophyta > Magnoliopsida > Asterales > Asteraceae > Helianthus > Helianthus tuberosus. Next base: position 50,501,165 of record CM060388.1, on the reverse strand, counting down.
TGGCTCGTTTATATATAATTTAGTTATTTTTTCATAATTGTATAAATAATAATTATTATTATTATATAAATATATATTTACATATTAATGAAAAATATTTAACTAATAGCTTGTTTAGGCTCGGAAGTCGGCTCAAACTCGATAAGCAAGACTCAGACTCGTTTACTAAACAAACTTACTTTTAGACTTGGACTCGAGCTCTTTTAAGCTCAGCTCTTATTGAGCTTTTTTCTTTAAGCCGATCTCAAATAGCTCGGCATATTTATGCCTCTAATTAGTAATTACAATGGTCTTTTGTATTAAAATTTTAAAAATTTAAGAGAGTAAATACAAGGGGTAAAAAGGTCTATTTATGGAGGTAAATATTCCATGTTGGGTGGTCTAGGTAAAGATATAGGTCCCCACTTGATGACAATGAAGTATCCACGGGATGAACTGTACAATTCCAGCCCTTTGGATATATTTGTCTATCGGCCCCACCATTTTATTTAATAATAATAATAATAATAATAATAATTATTATTATTATTATTATTATTATTTTCTTATTTATAAAAATCAATGAAAATTCACTTGATTTTGCTAGTTTTTATTTTTATTTTTTTATGTGATCAAATTGTTTAACTTCATATAAATTAAATTTGATAAATGAAAGCATAGAGACATAGAGTGTATACTTTTTTTCCCACATTTTCTCATTAGCTTATGTTAAAAAATAGATATTACAATTAATGATTGTGTATTTATCATATCCTAAAACTAATCCACTCTAATCTAGAAATTAAAAAGGAGGCTATAAAAATTTATATATATAGTGTTTAACGAAACATTAGTTTATGGGAATTATATGGAAGAAGCAAAAGCCATGAATGTTTTTTCAAGCTAAGGGAAAATAATGTCTCTTTTTATACTAGTATTTAGGATCCGCGTTTTGCGATGGGACCGTTAAAGCGAACAAAAAATAAACGTAAAAACATTGATGCGCATTACGGCGTGTTAACTCACAAAAATTAGACCGAAAATAAAAATAGAAAAGAATAACTACGTCGACTGTTAAACAACAAAAAATAGACGTAAATACATTAAACCACACACTCGCGTTGCAGCGTGTTAACTCGCAAATTTTAGACCGAAACGTTAAACGGCAAATTTATAAAATATGAAAAGTACAGGGGAATAAAGTTGAACGTGCAAAAGTGCAAAAGTGTTGAAGTTAAAAATGAAAAATGTACTTTGTAGAAGATGAAAAGTAAAGGAATTTACACTAAAAAAATATGACAAAATTGTAAAAGATGAAAATTTAAGGGATTAAGGGGCTGTTTGGCTAAGCTTATTTTTTTTACTTATTTACTTATTTGCTTATTTGAAAAGCAAATAAGTCATAATGGAATGACTTATTTAATTATTCCTCTCACATAATAAGCTAACCAAAACATCTTTTAACTTTTCAAAAAGCAAATAAGTAAATAAGTCAAAAAAATAAGCTTAGCCAAACAGCCCCTAAAAGTGAAAGAAAAATGAATAGTGATTTTGTGAGAGGGAATAAAATTTCTAGTTAATATTTAGTTAATAATTAATTTGTAGAAGATGAAAAGTAAAGGGATTTAAAAAATGACAAAATTGTAAAAGATGAACAATTAATTAATTAAGGGATTAAAAATGAAAGAAAAACGAATAGTGATTTTGTAAGAATGAGTGAATTTGCTAATTAATATATGGTTAATTAATATATAGTTAATATGATATTGTTTTAAAATTCTATTTTTTTAATTTATTTATTTTATATGTTACTTATTTGGGTGGTAAATCTCACTATTCTAACTTTATATATGATTTAAAAAGTTTAAACATTTTTATTAAAATAAAAGCCGTATTTACAATTTTTTTTACAATGATAATGTGATGTGGTGTAATGGTTCCGAGACCCTTAATATGTCACATATGACTTGACACTACATATCTATTCTACACTTGTAAATGATAAGACTGAGAAAATCAGGCATCTTTAAAAAATAAAAAAATGATGCAAAAAATAATTAGAAAAGTATGTAAATGAATTAGAAAATGAGTGTATCAACTATTATAAGTTTTTAGTAAAGTTAATTAGACCATGCGTAGTGGGCCGTGTTTTTTTCAAAATTTAGCCCCAATAACGCCCAATATTGCCCCTCGACCGCCCCTGGTTGTGTTTGGGCGTGATTTTGCAATAAAAGCCCATGCAGCGTGATTTAAAACACGCCTTGCCCCCATTTCATTGTCCAATCACCTTCCATCTCCCCTTTTGTTATCTAATAAGATTTTTTGAGCGTTTTTGTTTTATTTAATTATTTTACATCTCATTTAACATAATGTCCTACATCCCCACTACACCCATTTTGTAAAAACGCCCAATAATGCCCCATTGCTGACTGGGCTACCACATGGCGGAAAACGTCATAGGGTGGGGCATTATTCACTCCAAGGACTACGCATGGGTCTTAGTATCAATTAACAAAGAAAAAATATAAATATCGTTGGTCTCGTTCTAATGCACATCCTATCTGTAGTTGTGGTCACCAACCAAATAAAAAAGAAAATACTTTATATTTTTTTTTTGAACAGAAAGAGATGTGTATAAAGTTTACTTTGTAAATAACTTTTAGTTCTTATGTATAGACCACAACTCTACGCTACACCCTTTATGTTTATAAACATAAATAAAAAAAAATGAGATTTTCAAATTCTAAAAAACTATTTTTTAACAATATGATAGCGAAACTACTTACAACGTTATTAACATTTTATTTTAGAAAAATCTTACATTGTCGTCATTTTAGTTATCCATAACAAGCCCGTGAATTTATAGAAAAATTAGGTATGAGACAATTTAGACGGTACGACATGTTCTTCGTACACCCCTATATCAACCTCGTCCCCATATCAACATTCACATTTTGTTGTCTCGTATGTTTTTGTCATTTCCATTGTCACCTACCCTGCATTTCTCTTCCCTTACGTTGTATCGTCAATTTAGTTAAGCTTGATTAATTTAAAGATTCATATACGATATTTACACATCGAAAACTTCAACTTAAATCATTTAAAGTTACATTCTCATAATTTGATAATCGACCACATATAAGTGAAGACATTTGTGGTTGATCTTTATTGATCTATTAAGTTAGAAGATCAATCCAAATTTGTATATCAACTATATTCACCAAACATATTCCCCAAACTATACTAGAACTTTGCTAAAACACATACACATAATACATTTACAATTTTAGATCTATTATCTCATCTTTTTTTTGTCACTACGCATAAAATATTTATACTATATAACATATAAGGCAACTATACATGATACATATACATGATACATTTTTCAATTTCGGATCTATTATCTCACATAAAATGTTTATACGATATTATCATTTTTTTCGAACGACAAATTTCATTTTTACTTCTTATAAGACTTGAATCCATGAACTCTCTGATTTAGGTGTTCCTAGAAGCTTTACTTCTCTCATTGGGCCATCAACCCCAATGGTTATACGATATTATATGTATAAGACAACTATACAATTACTCAACATAAGTTTAAAAAAACCAACCTAGATAGGTAAGGGCTGTTTGGCAATTTCTAAATAAGTAAGTGCTGAACAAGTAAGAGGTCTGAATCATTAAGTGCTGAACCAGTAAGAGGTCTGAACCATTAAAAGTTAGTATAATGCTTAACCATTCAGATAAAAATGTCTGACCAATTCAGATAAGAGGTCTTAACCATTCAGACTCAGTATAATGCTTAACCATTTAGAGACAAATATCTAAACCATTCAAACTCTCCTCATGAAACAAACAGTCTGAACCATTAAATGGTGAACCACTAAAAAGTCTAACCCATTAAGAGCACCCCTGAGTTAATAAACCAACTTGATTCATTAAACATAATTCTCCAATTTATACCATACTTTGTGTCAATCTACATAAAATGTTTACATGATGTAATACCTTATCTATATATTGTATAAGTCTATAAGACAACTATACAATCACACATGTTATTTTTTTTAACCTAGGTAGCTAAGTTAAGAGTTAAATGCTATTTTAGTCCCTGTGGTTTGGGTCACTTTGGCAGTTTAGTCCAAATGTTTTATTTTTCACCTGTGCGTCCAAAAAGATTTCACTGTTGCCATTTTAGTCCAGTGGGTTAACTTCATCCATTATTTCTATTAACAAGAAAGGTGATTCGGTCATTTTATATGGTCGAATTGCCTTTTTAGTTAATAGATTTACATATAAAATTACCGAATTTCCCTTCTGGTTAACAGAAAAAATGGATAAAGTTAACCCAGTGGACTAAAATGGCAACGATGAAACCTTTTTAAACCCACAGAAAAAATAAAAATAAAACATTTAGACTAAACTAACAAAATGACTAAAATCACATGACCTAAAATTACATTTAACTTGTAAGTTAATAATAAACTATATGGGCAATATGGTAATTGACAAATTTCACACTCAACCCACCATCTAAGACCACTAGAAAAACAAACACACACACTCACACTCGTCTTCACATGCTCCCGTCCCTTTATTCCATTGGTAACAATGACAAATTCTCTCAGTCTCACTCATCCTTTTTCGATAAACCTCTGATCCTTCTCCTCTATTTGGAATTCAAATCCAACCGTTAATTCAATCCATACACTCTTCTTTTCTCCCACTTAATATCATTATCATCATTATTATTAGTATTATTATTTTCTGTTCTCTCCTACTCTACAAATGACCACCACCACCACCGCGGCCACCGGAACTCCGGAATCATCCAAATTTTTCCATACAACCGATAACCGAACAGCCACCGAGGTCAGCAAGCAGGATATTCAAGCTGCCATTGCTAAAGCGGTCGAGCTTCGAGCGCTTCATGCGGCGCTGTTGCAAAGCAACAGCCCCGCACACCTTCGGTTCCCCGCCCCTTCCCCCCTCCCACAACTTGCTTCTCAACTCTCTGCTCAAGATTACCCTGTTTTTACCCCTGTAAGCTTTTTTTTTTTTTTTTGTAAATATGTAATTTCGTCTACCAATTAAAATAAATGTGTCGTCATTTTATATTTTTTAGAACAACTAACTCATACAACCTTTAAACGTATTTCTAAATTTACACGAGTGTCCACTCACTACAGGAGAAACGCCTTTTCTACACACCTTGACGCTAGTATACTACAAGCACGTTGGTTTCCGTTTTTATCTAGTTTTGGATACAATCAAATTCAATCTCAACCATGCACTTATTAGGTTGAACATCAAAATGTCTTGTAATTATATAATTTTTCGGGTCGGCTCAGGTCAGATAAGGTCGAAACTAAAGGTGAAGTTGCGCAGTAATGGATTCATGAAATTTTTTTCACTGGGTTCATTTTGATATATTCTCACTAATTTTTTTCCAATTTTTTTTTTCCAAACTGAGTAAGTTCATGTGAACCCACAAAATAGGCCCGATATTTACATATTACAGCATTATTAAGGTTCCTCTTTTTGAAAGATCATGTGGTCCTGTGGATGATGATTCATACTGATAACTCCATGTCGATTATAGCTGTTTAAAAAGTTGTCTAGACCTTTCTTCTTTTTTTTATTTATTTATTTTTTTTTTTTGATGATAGTACCCGTCTTTTTTGACCCGATTTATTTAAAAAGTTGACGTTAATTTTATAAGATGACAAAACTTAGGTTTTCCGAAAAAAAAAAAAGAAAACTAACGGCTGGAGTTGAATGAAGGAGAATATAAAAAAAAAGATTCTCTGTTTATTTAAAAAAAATAAAAGGAAACTTTGTTTGTTACAGTTTCTGTTAGACAGCTTTTTAGACTAAAGTTGCTTCAAAAAGAAAGTTCATCTTTTAAGGCTTTCATGCATGCAAATGTTGCAATATGTTACTTGGACCAACACACACTTTCTCTTATTTTTGAGACATTTTTAATAAACACTAACCTTTGAATCTCGTGTCAGAAGTTACACATTTGGTTCCAATTATTTAGGATTTATGTATGTTTGCTATGAATCTTTCACGACGGGAATTCGATTTGTATCTGTTCGGTTCGTTATGTTATGGTACCGACACTCGCTATGGTAATCGAAAGAGAAAACCTTACAAGATCGGAAACAATAAAAACGAATATAGATATTAGTACCAATGTTGTTCTGTTGATATCAGTTCGGTTGGTTTGCGTTCTATGTTTATTTATTTTAACATTGCGATATTTTTTTTTTGAAAACGGATACCTTTCCGTTATCGTACCAAACCGAACCGAACACGACTGAACAACATTTGTATCGGTACCGGTTTTTATTTTTATTGTTTTTACTTTCGATAAACAAACACTGTATCTCTACCATATCGTACCGAACTGAACAACATCGGTATCGATATGTATTATTTTTTTGGTTTTTTGTTCGATAATGGATATCATGCCGCTACCATAGTGGACCGAACCGAAACTAAAGGAACAACATCGGTTTTGGTACTGGTATTTGTTTTTATTGTTTTTTCTATCGATAAATTGACACTGTATCGCTATAGCGAGTGCATGTAGTTGCAATGCCTTTTTTTTATTATGGCTAGTTGATTGAAATGTGATTTTAAATCCAAGTTTTAAATATGTCAAGTTATCATGCAGAAGTTTTCATCAGAAGTAGTAAATGTAAATAATAATAAAAAGAAACCTACTTTTCATCAGAAGTTTCAATTAATATGCATAAAATTCTTTTGAATAAACTTTTAGGTGTTTTTGTAACATCAGCAGTTTCAATTCATATGTATGAAATTTTTTGAACAAACTTTTAGGTGTTTTTGTAACAAAATGAACTTAACTAATAGTCTTACATATACTACTTGATCTTGACAGAGTTATGATGATGTACCAAGAAATCAAAGTTTTCCAAGTTGGGACGAATGTAGCGTAAACGGAGGAGTTAACGACGATTTAAGATTCTTGTCCGATTACAGAAACCCGAACGCATCATCAAGAACATTGTTGCCACCCGAACTAATGAACATCGTCCCTCACACGTGCCCATCCGATGACCAAAACTCTGTTACCGCGTCTTCAAACCACCACATCACACTCCTCCGAGCCTCACCGGGACCCGATTTCTCCAGATCGAGAAGAAACAGTCTCGGCGATTTTAGATCCATCTCATCATGTAACAAATGCAAACCCGCGACACTTACCACAAACAACAATAACGGTGTGGAAAACGGTACCAAGATTCATAAGTACTCTAGCTTGGTGGTTCCAATGACTGATTCCCATTCATCGCTTCACTCTCATACCAAACCGAAATCCGGAAAGAGTCTTTCGTGGTTGTTTCCTCGGTTAAACAAGAAAAAACACAAAAATGTAGAAAACTCTCCAAACCCGAGAGAATCGGATGAAGCTTCGTATAAAGAGTTGGGTATATTGTCGATCGAGGCGTTAAAGGAAGAGTTACTTGAAGCGAACGAGCGACGGGATGCAGCGTTAATGGAAGTTTCGGAAATGAAATCTTCTATAGGGGGGTTGAAAGAAAAGTTGGAGTATCTAGAAAACTATTGTGAAGAACTGAAGAAGGCTTTAGGTCAAGCAGTGTTGCAAACGAAAGATAACGATCACTCCCGAGCGGTAACGAAAGGAAAACCCGTTGATTTAAACAACGAAAACACGCCGGTTAGCAATGAAGTAATGGTGGAAGGGTTTATGCAGATAGTTTCCGAAGCAAGGTTATCGGTAAAACACTTTTGTAAAACTTTAGTAGCTCAAATCGATGAAGGCGATACGGTTTTACTAGAGAATTTGAACCTGATTCTTCAACCTCATAAGTTATCTTTGAATTCAAAATACTCGAGAGCGGTTTTATACCATCTAGAAGCGATTATAAACCAATCGTTATATCAAGATTTCGAAAACTGCGTGTTTCAAAAGAACGGAAGCCCGAAGCTTTTAGACCCGCAACAAGAACGCCAAGCACAGTTTTCGTCTTTTTGCGCGCTTAGAAACTTGAGTTGGAACGAGGTTTTGAGGAAGGGAACGAAGTATTACAGCGATGACTTTAGTCGGTTTTGTGATCAGAAAATGAGCGGTATAATCACGTCATTGAACTGGACCCGGCCCTGGCCCGAACAGTTGTTGCAAGCGTTTTTTGTGGCGGCTAAGTGCATATGGTTGTTACATTTGTTGGCGTTTTCGTTTAATCCAGTGTTGGGGATTTTGAGGGTGGAAGAAAATAGAAGCTTTGATGGGATGTTCATGGAGGATGTGTTTGTGGATAGACAACGGGTTCAGAACCCGACCCGAGTGAAGGTTATGGTGATGCCTGGGTTCTATGTGCAAGATAGGGTATTAAGATGCAAGGTTCTTTGCAGGTATAAGACTGCTGGGTGAAAAAATAAACACTAGTCTTAATTTCATAATTTGTCAATCTTTGTTTATTTTCTCTTAAGTGGCTAACAAAATGTTCTCTTTATGTGGATTTAATCAATTGTGTTGTACCTTAACGTTGTTGGATGCAAGTGCTGACTATAAAAAATAGAGTAAAATGCCATTTTCGTCCCTGAGGTTTGGATAGTTTTGCGACTTTCATCCAAGGGTTTGTTTTTCTGCATTTGGATTCAAAAGGTTTGAAATTTTGACATTTTCATCCGGCTCATTAACTCCATCAATTTTTCTCCGTTAAGTTGGGGGTATTTCGGTCTTTTTTGTTAACTTAAAGGGCATTTGTTCTTTTTTAGGGGCATTCGGTCTTTTTACATAAAGTGAAAAAGATCGAATTACCCTTTAAGTTAGCAAAAAAAGAAAAAAAGAAATACCCCTAACTTAACGAAGAAAAACGGATGGAGTTAACGAGCCGGATGAAAATGGCAAGATTTCAAACCTTTTGATTCCAGATGTGGAAAAACAAACTTTTGGATGAAAGTTGCAAAACCGGCCAAACCTCAGGGACGAAAATGACATTTTACTCTTAAAATTAAGGATAGGCTTAAAATGAATAGAAATAACAAGAAGGCAATTACAATGTTATTAATTAATAACAACAATGAAAAAAAAAATAATAAATAAATAAAATAATAATAATAATGTTAATAAAATTATTATTATTATTATTATTATTATTATTATTATTATTTTTAAATATAATAATACAATGTAATTAACGGATCAGTATGTTGGTGAGCTTGGCGAAGCGGTCCACCAAAAGCTAACCGAAAGACTTGTGGTGAGCGATCTAACATAGTGCCACCATTTGGGAGGGATGTATAGCATCTCACCTTCCTCTAAAACGCAGTCCATAAATTCGAGGTCTTGGATTCTCGGGAACTCATTCGGGTCGATGTTGTCCAAATCCACCTTCAAACAATGAAACCAATACTGCCATTTAGAGGTGGTACTTATGACCCATTTAAACAAGGAAACCGGTCAAATGGATGGAGCAGGTTGTCTAGAATATGTTAAAGTGCATAAAACCTTCCGAACCACTTTATCAATTAAAAGTTAAGATTATTACTGTAATAATATGTGACATATTAATTCATTAAAGATAATAAAGAAGGGTTGCTGGCAATGTTTTGAAAACCGGACCGGTCGGTCAAGCCAGGAACCGGGGGTCTGACTGGTCCGGTTCACCCTATCAAACCGCTTTTGAGTCGAACCGGCGGTCAGACCGGAAAACTAGGTGGTCGAGCCAGATTTTTTAGGGGTTGAACCGGATTTTGATTTAATTTTTTCAACTTTACCCTATTTATTTTTATAATATTTACAACATAACCTGGTTCTTACATCCGGCCTGACCAGTGGACCGGTAAGGAGACTAGTTCGACGTCCAGTCCGGTCCTGAAAACATTGGTTTCTGGTCCAGCCTGACTTATTATGACCTGCACTAAAAGCTACCCATTTTGGGCCGTTACCCAATCTCCCATTTTAATACTACTCCTACCTGGCTGGTATTGTTAAGCCTTGATTCAGTGTGCGGGTAAAGTTCTTCTGACAACGAAGCTGGATAAAGCCTCACGTATTTCTTTCAACAACCTGAAGGTGTAGTAGTATCCAAGTTTTAACAAATTTACTTTTTTTATTTTATAATTGTCGGTAGAAGAAACAACAAGGAGGGTATATAACTAATAATAAACTGAAGTTACAGATTACCTGAGCAAGAATGTTATGGTGCGGGTCATGGTGTAACGGTGTCACTGTGCCAGCTGGACCGAACCAAGCATTGACCGACTTCATTTCGGTTCCACCAACAAAACAGTAGTCAGGGATAACAATATCGTTCCTTAGCTCTTGTATCTGTTTATAAAAAGATAATGAATGAACTATAAGGCAAACAAAATAACAAAACTCCCATCGAACACATTGATTTATGAATGAGTCGATTTGGGTTTCTTTTTATCTAACGGGTCATAAAAAAACCAGCTTAAAATAAAACATATCAAATAGGCAGAAGAAGGTCTATCAGTGTATTAACTAATCAGGCGCAGAGCAGAGCCACATTGAACCCACTGATATTTTTAACTTTAGTTATGATATATGAACCCAATACAAAACTTGCTATCTTTTCCCCTTGTTTATTACTGGATAGAAGTTAAAATCTTCTAAATTATTTCCTTAAAAATTACATTATAATTAAGATAGAGTAAAATGTCATTTTCGTTCATGAGGTTTGGCTAGTTTTGAGACTTTCGTCCAAAAGTTTGTTTTTCCGCATGTGGATCCAAAAGGTTTGAAATCTTGCCATTTTCATCTGCGAATTTCCCTTTAAGTTAACAAAAAAGACAGAAATACCCTTGACTTAACGGAGAAAAATGATATGGAGTTAACGAGCCGGATGAAAATGCAAGATTTCAATCCTTTTGGATCCAGATGAGGAAAAACAAACCTTTGGACTAAAGTCGCAAAACTAGCCAAACCTCAGGGACGAAAATGGCATTTTACTCATTAAGATATGTAACTTATGCAGTCATATTTAACACACACAAAACAAAAAGTGTTCTGGCTCAACCCAGCCCGATTCAAATTACTTGTTTTGACCTGTTACCCAACCCACCCAATTAGCCACATCTTCTAGTCTAGCTATAATGCATGAAAATATACACATGCCTGATCAAACAAAGGATGCTGGGCTAAATAAGTAGGAATATGAGGACTATCGGACTGAATTCTCTGAAGAAACTCACAGAATGTTAACATCTCTTGCTTCCAATTGTTGCATAAATAGTTTTTGCCAACCTGCAAGAAGTTCTATAATATATTTTTTCAGAATCTACACAAAGGTCTGATCTGCAATATCAGTTCATATTTTAGCATATGAATTATATCGAACTTCATGTAAGTTTTTCAGAACTGAAAATTTTAAGAAAAAAACAATCTAATATCAGTTGATTGAAGACATATATCACCTCCACGGGAACTGTGCGGTATCCAGCAACCTTTTGAAGGTAATTCAAGTCGTTCCACTTGGTCGTAGCTGGCCAATGAATCATATTATCGGTTAATATAACTGGAGAACCACAGAGGAAATGGTCACGCGTAAATTCCTCCAATGAAAGTGCAGATCTCTTGTGAACAAGTTTACAAGATAAGGACTTTTTGGGTAAGATTTTAAGAACCTACAAGTTTAATGCAGCAAGTCATTTATAAGAAACTACAACTTCAAGAAATGATTTGAAGTTCTGAACCACGAGAAAAGCTAACGAATCCAGCCTTTCTAGACTTCGAAAACAGGGAAACATAAAGCGAGGTTTCCACCTATCTACAATCGGTTCACTTTCGAACCGTCTAAGCATGATGTCAATATTCTTGCAATCTTCACTGTTTTGTTGATAAATATATAATCCAGACGGGTAAAACATTACTCAGCAATCAATGGGCATAGTTTCATCAACAAAAATCATACGGTTTGATGTATGGAGAACTTTAAACACTAAAATATAATATATTCTCCTCATCTCTAGTCAGATTTGTTCAATCTATAATCTAATTTGTTCATATACTCAACCCATCACAATCATCATCATACTCAGTAAATCCCACCAATAGCAAAGCTAAGGTTGGGTTTGAGGAGCGCGAGATGTAGACAGCCTTACCTCTACCCCATAGGAATAGAGAGGCTGCTTCCAGTGATTCAGTGAGACCCCTGGCGCGATAGTAGTTTTGCATCACGCCTTGGACATAAGGCACATAACACTGATCAATTGAGACAAAGGCCGATTAATGCATGTACCCCCTTGTCTTTCGGCTATCAAAGCCATCACATGATGCACGGTTAACCATCCCCTTTTAACGTTATTTTCATTAAATTAGTAAAATAACGTTAAAATTAGTGCACTTTCACTTTTGCCCCCCGAGCACCCACACATATATACGTTATATGCGCATACCGCAAGCGGGGCGTTACTCAACCCATCGCAATCACTGTCCTCAACCATACAAGACGCAGCATCAAGCAGCATCATGTGATGCGCGCATCATGAAATCGCATCGTGCGACGTGCACCGCGATCTCATCACCTCATCGTGTGATGCACGCATAATGCGCTCCAGATGCACACATTTTAAAAACCTAAGGTTATAACTTATACCACCAGAGACACAATCTATTCAAATAACAAATCAACACAACATTGTAACCTAACTGAATTAACTAACTCACCTCCGTCAAGTTAATTGCCTTTTGATCCATTAACAATTTAACATTATTAACAGAACCGTTAACAGATTCTTCAACTGCATTCACTCTCTGCATAGCTTTTCCAACCGCCGCAACCAAATCCGTACGGATCACCGTCGCTCCCATTATCAACGCCATATCCAAAACCCTAACCGCCTCTGTAAACTCACCACGAACATAATGACACTTCGCGACGTACAAACACGCCATTGCGAACGCGTCTCTCCACACAGGAACCACCGAGTGAACCGGACCGGAGTGAAGCTGCTCCCACGCCATCTCACGCGCCGCCTCTGCCGCTCGTACGTCTCCACTCGCGGCGCGTGTGGACATACTCACGTACACGTAACCGCCTTCTTCCGATATCCTTCTCAGGAGGTTGTGTGCCTCCGAATCTACCACCGGAGTTTCCAAAACGTCGTCGTAATTGACGTCAGCCATGGGCGGTTAGTGGTGGTTGAGAAGCTTCCGATTGGTTTTAGTTTCACCGGCTTTTTAATATGAAGGTGAAGGTGTGACGTGGCATTTAGATATTTTGCACTTTTTGCTTATGTGGCATTTAGATTGTTGGATTACCAAAATTGCCCCTCGGATACTTTGTTTATGGATGTATTTTATGATGTTCATAGAACTTTGAGGGTTTAGTTGCCTGAAATGGCTTATCATGAATGTTTAGGTGCTTGGCCTAAAACATATGTACTAAGGTCTAGGTTCAAAGTATTATTTGTTTCATACCATGATGTATTGATAAAAAGATTGAACGAATTAGGCTATTTGTTACGGTTTCGGAAGAAGGTGAAAGGGGCTGCATCCAGTAAAGAGCGTGTGTTCTCCTCCATCCTTCACCTTCACATCAGATTTAGATCTCTATCTGTAACATTTTCATAGTCCATCCCCTTTTGTAACGCTTTCACTCTCTCCCGCATCAGGGGCGTGGTGTTCCCCTTGATCCCCCACCTCCATGTCAACACTCCTGTGACACACCATCATCAACCCATATAACGCATAGCCTTGTTAGTAACATGACAAATTAGGGTTGTTATACAGCGTGAGCGTGTGGGAGAGCTTGCTACGCATTAGAACACCATGTGGGTGTGAGGGTGAGACGAGAGTCATGAAAGCGTGAGGGTCATTAAGGACGTGAGCAATTTTTTTTTTAATATTTTCTTGTCATAGCTCACCTAACATTTAATAAGTTTATTTCTCAAATAACTTTTACTTGTTAGCTTTAAAAAAGCAAAATACATTATTTTGTCTTTTTTTCTAAACATTCTGATATAAACTTTAACAAAAAAATGAGTTGTTCCGTAAATAAAGTATTTTGAGTCTCATTAACGCAGTTTTAGTGCATGCTTCAAAATGATATTTAAGTATTTAACCGGCTTTTATTTATTAAATTGTTTCAAATTTTTAATAATACTTGCTTAGAAATAATTACTAGATTGTATAAAAAACATTTAAAAAGATCACTCGCCTTCACACTTACAAGATATACGTTTGAAAACTAGGATTTTTGTTAACAAACGGCGGAAATACCAAAGTAATTAAAAATATTAAAAGAGATAAACTTGAGATATATTAGAAGAGAAAGCTTTAATTGCTTACTTAAAATTTACAGACTTCTTTTCTTACAGACTCAGAGAGAATTGGACTATCAGATTGTGTCTTGTGTGTCTTGTGTGTCCGAAACTCTAAACTAGACTATGCTTATATAGGACTGGAAAGTATTATCCCGGGTGCTCTGTGGGCCCCATAGGCTGATAATTTTAACTTCCACTACCTACAGCATCTTAATAATACACACACTATATTACAAAAGACTTTTTCTAAAGTCTACACACTGGCCATCCTTCTAGAAAAGAAGCGCTTTATTTCCTTATACGACAAAGGTAGTAGGGTCTTCCAGTACTGATTAAAGCCGTGATTGTGCAGCATGTCCCTCCCATCGAATAATATGTTCCCCATTGATGAGAATTACGTCATTGCATTCATTACACCTGCAATTATTGATATATATTTTATTATTGTAGTTTCCACTGCTTCTTTTGGTACATATGGGCCTTCTAGAGTACGGTCCCATTTGCTGCGTCACTGATGATGCGGACTGCATTCCTAAGTTTTCTAAGTTGGGCTTCGTTATTGGGCCTGTTGTCACTGTAGATATTGTCTTTTGTTGAATAGGCTCTGTATCGGGCCAAGTTGAGTTCTGCCATGGATACAAGGAAGGATAATTCTCCAAGGGTCTTATTGGTTTGTTGATTGAATAGTTGTTGTCACCTGTTGCTTCTTTGGTCATTATATATCCAAGGCCTGTTTGTGATGGGTGTCATTTCTTCACTGGTGATTTCTTCGTATTCTTCGATCCTTGCAAGGTCAGGCCCTGTAATAGCAGATTGAGTTGCTGGTCCTCCATAGAGGTATCGTACCCCATTTGTCTTACATTCTTGACTTCCTCGTACGCATTGTTCCACTGAATCAAACCTTGAGTATTTTTGGAGCACTCTGTCCATTTCTGCGAATGTAAGAGATTAGCGATCCTAGACAGATTATCAGCAAGAATATTTTGTTTTCCATCGATGTGTTCAAAGTTTATTTGAACACCTGATCCTGTGACAAAACCAGTAAAGTTTAACCATCTCACTCGTGATGGTTTATTGTTGGCTGACTTGTTATAAAAACTGATTATTGCTTGGTAATCAGATCTTAAGGTGATTTCCTTTTTATCCAAGTAGTATATTTTAAAAGCTTTTAGGCCTTCCATTGCTGCAAAAATTTTAGCATCAATGGTAGATTTTACTACTGGGAATTTGCCGCTTGCATATGCACAGACTTATTCTTCACTCCTTTTATCATTCTTTTTTCTTTTCCATTTGCACACTGCTCCCCATCCCTCCATGCATCCATCTGTTTCTATGATTATGTATGAATCATTTTGGGGTATCCTCATGTCTGGGAGTTTTTGAACTTTCATTTTTATTTCTCTGATCAGCTTTCAATCCGAATCCTTCATTCTTTTGTCACCATGGGGCGATGTTTTCTCGTACAGGGGGGCTAGTAACTTTCCCTGGTTTGGGATGTAGTTTCTAGCATAATTTAGGACCCCGAGCCAAGATCTTAATCCCTTCTTTTCCTTTAGCTCCTCGTCTTTAAATTCTGCAATTTTCTTTATGATGTGTGGCTGGAGCTTGATTGTTGAATTCCCAATAACTGTCCCAAGGAATTCGATTTCCTTTACTGCTATCTTCATTTTATTTGCACTTAGTACCAACCCATTTTCTTCACAGATTTCCAGCATTCTTTCAAGATGCTTGGCATGCTCAGCTTCATTCTTTGAGAATACAAGAATGTCATCTATGTATACAGCTATGAAGTCTTCTGTTCCTTCAAAGCAATGATCCATTTTTCTTTGAAAAATAGCTGGTGCATTTTTTAGGCCAAACGGCATTAATAGCCACTCATATAACCCTTCGGGAGTTATGAAGGCCGTCCATGGAATTGATTCTTCAGCCATTGCCACCTGATGGAAACCACTTTTAAGATCAAACTTAGAGTAGATTTTTGCATTTCCTACCCTCTGAATGATTGTGTTGATGCCTGGCAACGAATATTGATCCTTGTAGGTGTTGTCATTTAGCGCCCGGTAGTTGAACACCATTCTTTCTTTGCCCTTGATTTCTTTTCCTGTTTTTGGATCAACAGATGTTCCTGAATTTACCATTATTGCCATTGTCCTATGGCGACTTTTGCTTTTTCTGATTACGCCGAGTTTTAATAGGGCATCAGTATGCCTTTTGAATTGATCTTTCATTGCTGGCGTAACATGTTTAAGCGTTTTGTCCTGAATTGTGATATCAGGGTTGATTATATCAATTTTGCACTTCACCTTGTTCTTTTGCCAATGCTTCAGGGGTTCCTCACCAATGTATCCTTGATCTTCTAACCTTTGCAGGAGCTTTTCAAACTTCGCTTGGAACATGGGGCTAGTATGCCCTATGTTGAAGTATGAAGTTTCTTGGATCACCTGGTATTCCTTATAATTCATACATAATTCTTCGATGGCATATTTGGCTACTTCTGTGACTTGTTTTGTTTTAATCATAGTTACATTTTTGTAAAATGTAACCGTGTTTCCTTCAATTCTTACTCCCCCGTATACGCTTCTTATGAAATTACACCCTAGGAGCATATCTATGCCATCATCAGTCCTCATTGCCATGCAGTAGGTGAACGGGATTCTGAAGGCGTGGCCAGCGATGGTCATTTGCCCCTGCTTCAGTTTGTCTTCTGCAATTTGTTGTGAGTTTATACCCTTAAAGTTGATTTTGTATGGGCTGCTTTCAATGGCTCCTTTTGGAATTACTTCACTGTTCGCACAGCACGAGGTGGCTCCCATGTCTAAGATTGCTCTTAGATTGAATTCCTTTTCTCCTGGTATGTTGAAGGTAATAACCATATTATACAATCTGTTGTATATTTTGGTTTTCTTCTCCGGTTTACCGCTTGCTTTTAGGGATTTTTCCTCAAATACAATCTCTACTCCGTCTTCATCAAAGACTTTGCTGCTTTGTGACTCCCCCTTTCTCGATTTGAGCTGCTCAAATTCTTCCTTAAGGATCTCGTTCAGCTTTTCTTCTTTCATTTCTTCTTTTATTCGTCTTCCTTTAAGGCTTTCATTTTCTTTGATGAGATAAACATTATAAAGAAGGAGTTCTTTAATGAGGCTATCCCTGTCGTCATACCCAATTATCTCTTTTGGCTTGGGGGTTACTTTGAAACTTAGATAGTAGTCAGAGCATAATGGGCAGGCCGTTATCTGACACTTTGGACAATTACTTCTGGCTCTTGATGTCGTCTTTTCTTTGCAGTATGAACATTCTATGCGGGTGACGACTTCTTGGTTCATCAGCAGTTCATGTTCACAGTTTTCCTGCTGTTCCTGGAGTTTAACTTTAAACCTCCATTCTCTTCTTAGTTCCTCTTCCCCAATTATTACACCTGCTAATTCTTCTAGGAAATTTCCAGACAAAACATTTGATATGTAATCCTTTGATTTTCCTTCTCCTTCAGAAAATGAACAAATTGCATCACTCTCTGGTTCATCTTGATCAACTGATAACACATCCCAATCTTCAGGTAGGTCTAGGTTTTCCATGACAGCTGCTCTCACTATGTTTCCCTTATTACTTTTGCATTCTCGAGCAAAATGACCTTCTTCTCCGCATATGAAGCATTTACACTTTTTCTCCCTGTCTTTATGCTTTGTTTTGAATATTCTGACATGAGAGTCATGCGGTTTCCCTTTGTAAGTTGTTGATCTTCTCAGGCCATACTTCTTTGTTTTCTCGTAATATCCTGGTATTGGGATTTTACTGCAAAACTGAAGATTTTTAATTTCCCGTTGGACTGCTGCCTTTCTACAGATTTCTGCAAGGTACTGGTACGAAAAGTGTATTCTTGGGATAACACTGACATTGCTCCCCGGATATTTAGCATTCCAAGCTTCTTCCAGCTCTTTTCCAATGATCGGGGGCATTTGCTCTTTTCCAATGATCGGGGGCATTTTTCTGAAGACCTTATCTGATAATTCTGGAGACAAATATAATCTTCCTGATCGTGCTGCCAGTTTCTTGAAATCATTTAGATATAAAAATATATCTTTTAGATTTCTGCATGAGAGCCTTTCTATTTCATTATAGGCTCTATCATGTTCCTTTGTATTACCTTGGTATGGATCTTGTAGAAGAAATATTATTCTAATGTGGATAATATGTTTTGAGTATCATCTGCTATTTCCTCCAATGTGTTGTATTCATCTACATATGTTGTTCGCCACTGAATCCATGCCTTTTTCTCATCTTCCCCAAGAAGGTTTTCTATGTAGTTTATTTTGGCTCTATTACTTGGCCAAACCTTTCCTGGGTCATCAACTAAATTCAGAGTAATTGACTCCCATCTTGATATTGTGTCTTCATAGGCACCAATATCTGTTGGTAAGATTAGCATAGCTCCTTGATTTGTCTGGGCTGATGGTAAATTCCACATATTAGATCCTAAGCCATTTGTCATTGCTTCTGATCTTTCCCTGATTTTTGCTCCATTGAACACGGAATCTTGTCTTGTTTGTTGTGTTCTCGTTCTTGCTGGAGGGTAGGTTACTGGTCCCATAACTGGTTCTTGCGGTGGTCGGTAGTTTGACGTTACTGATGAGTACCCACCCCCTCTTCTTGATTCTTTAATCATTTTTCTCAGCGTCGGATATTCAAGTTCATCCATGTCTTCCTCTATCGTATATCCTGAGTGAGTAACTTCTTTAGTCAAACCAGACGGCTCATCTTTCAGCTCGCTCTGCTGACTACAAGAAGAGGCACCTTTCATTTTGGCTTCCGAATAGGATACTACAGATTGCTCTGTACCTTTCATTCGGTTGCTAAAATAGGACGCTGCCCTTTTATCTTCTTGGTTTGACTCCGCTGAGTATTCTTCACGAATTTCTTCTTCCTTTTCGTTTTTATTCAGTTCATTTGGTTCTTCTGCTAAGGAGAAATAAGGATTTTCTTCAAGGGAGTCTATTAAATCCTTATTTTCCTTATCTTCTCTTGGTGATGTATTCCATTTAACTCGGGTTTCATTTTGTTCCTTCGGGGCCTCTTCATTTGATGAGTAGCCTACTGCCGCTACTTCTTCTTTTGTCTTTCTTGTTAGATTGTCATCATCCCATCCGGTTGGGATAATGTCTTCTATTCTTCCAGTATCTGCTGATGGCGTGTATTTAACCATGTAATCGTATTTTCCACTTGGTTCCCCGAGCGTATCATACCCCTCTTCTCTTGAGTACTTCCTTCTGGCTTTTTGTCCTTTTGAGTAGTTTCGGACTGCATAGTAACTTCTGTTTTGTTCAATAGCTTGATGGTCATACTGGAACCTTCCTAGGCTTTCCGCAAAATACATTGCAGCTAGTTCTTCTTCATCTTCTCTGAAGTCTTCTTGATCATCTCTATTCCACATGGTTTCTTCATTTGCTGAATACGCTCTGTGACCATGGAACTTCATAGATATAGAACCATCTATTCTAGTTCTAGTATCTACTTTCTCAGGCCTTTCTACTTTTGAACCAGGGGATCTCCTCCTATCTTGATTCCTTCAAGTCTTTTGCTTAAATTTTCAAGGGCTTCCGATGTGTCCTCCCTTTGCTCCTTTCGCTTGATAAAGTTTGTAAGGCTTCTCTTTATTTCTCCAAGCTCTTCCCGACTTTGCTAGACGTCCTCCGCAACTTTTGTTAGAAGTTGTATTAGGAGATTGTTTTGCTTAATAACAGTTGCTTGGTTGGTAGCTGCTCCGGCGGCAACCTTTGCGAATCCAACTGCTGGTGGATCGACTGCTTCTATGGCCTTAATTGCTTCTTTGAACGACTCTGTTTGTTCAGTCGTTCTATAGCTCATGAAGTGAGCACGTGCTTAACCTCCTGGAGAAGCCTTTCAACTTCTTTGATTTTATTGTTAAGGTTCTTTGTTAACCTTAATGCCTCTGCTTCAACAAGCTTGGGTTGCTGTGCTATCTGCTCTACTAAGGATAAAACCTTTGTTTTTGTGAGAGGTTTTTGTTCTCCAATTTCTTTCGTGAGCTGATGTAATTTTGTTTTGGTTTTTGAGGATCTCTCTGGACTGACTTTCTTGCTTATTTAGGGTTTCAAGAATTTTATGAAAATTTTTAATGGATACACGACTAAGTAGGCTTAATCGATCAAAGTTAAATTCTAACTGGTTTTGTAGAGTAATTATACTATCAGAAATATAATTTAGATGCGGATTTTCTGAAAAAGTACAATGTTTTTTATTTTTCTGATGAAAACATATAAAGCTTATACTATCAATAGATGCTTTACAGGTAGCTTTTGGAAATTCTAAGTTTAGATATTCAAGATCTGCAACCCTTGAGCTTAGATACCATTCATTAATTGATGCCTCAAACCTTTCAGACATGTAGTCTTAATTAATCTTGTTCTCACTTCAAGGTTAACACGCTATTCTTCACCTCCCATAGGTTACTTTTCTGCGCTTAGGCTTGAATATTTTGAACATAATTAATT
This sequence comes from Helianthus tuberosus, assembly GCA_030545235.1. NCBI lineage: Eukaryota > Viridiplantae > Streptophyta > Magnoliopsida > Asterales > Asteraceae > Helianthus > Helianthus tuberosus. The sequence goes on along the minus strand of CM060388.1, from coordinate 50,480,388 downwards.
AAAACATATGGCCTAGTAAGTTATTAGCATGAATTAACAAATAGTACCTTTAGCTTTTAGTTATGCAGATCTTGGTAGTAGGCTCAGCCGGCCATTAGTACCTTAACCTTGCTCTGATACCAGATGAGGATCGTGGTACGTTTGAAAACTAGGATTTTTGTTAACAAACGACGGAAATACCAAAGTAATTAAAAATATTAAAAGAGATAAACTTGAGATATATTAGAAGAGAAAACTTTAAATGCTTACTTAAAATTTACAGACTTCTTTTCTTACAGACTAATTTACAGACTTCTTTTCTTACAGACTCAGAGAGAATTGGACTATCAGATTGTGTCTGGTGTGTCCGAAACTCTAAACTAGACCATGCTTATATAGGACTGGAAAGTATTATCCCTGGTGCTCTGTGGGCCCCATAGGCTGATAATTTTAACTTCCACTACCTACAGCATCTTAATAATACACTAATGCATGTTTAATGAGAGTCTTTGCTTCTTATGTAATACCTACATAGCTACTACGTAGCTAACATTCATTAGTAGAGTTGTAAACGAACCGAACGAACACGGATAATGCTTTGTTCGTGTTCGTTCGTTAAGGAAATAAATGTGTTCAAGAACGGTTCATGAACACTTACCGAACGAGATTTTACGTTCGTGTTCGTTCATTAAGGAAATGAGCGTGTTCGCGAACGGTTCACGAACACAAACGAACACAAATAAATTTGGCGAACGCGACAAAGGATAAAGATAGATGGCCAGAGAGTAGCACTCGAACTTGAATCCCTTATTGTGGAACGGAGGTCGATCGTATTCGCCAATGTAAATAATGAGAAATGAAAGGGAAATGATGCATAAACAAAGTGAGTTTCCTAGTTTAATTGTTAGGGTAATAAAATAAATAAAAGTTTAATAATATAAAAAGTACAAATAAAATATAAGAAAATACAAAGATCTTCAATTAAAACACAAACATACGAACATAAACGAACGCAAATCAACGAATGTTCACGAACACGTTCACGAACACCTTACCGAACGTTCACGAACACAATCGAACGAACGAGACCTCTGTTCATGTTCGTTCATTTAACTAATCGAACGAAATTTCTTGTTTATGTTTGTTCGTTTATTAAACGAGCGAACATAAACGAACTTCCCGCCGAACGGTTCACAAACTGTTCGCTGAACGTTCGGTTCGTTTACAACCCTATTCATTAACGAACATAAACGAACTTCCCGCCGAACGGTTCACAAACTGTTCGCTGAACGTTCGGTTCGTTTACAACCCTATTCATTAGGTATAACACATGCCCTTTAGCCCTTACATAGTTGTTATTAGTTATAAAACAATAAGTTTACAAAAAAAAAAAAAAAATTATTCGAAATTGACTCATGTTTTGTATATATAATCTTCTTTTAAAAACTTGACAAAAAAAAAATTATTCGAAATTGACTCATGTTTTGTATATATAATCTTCTTTTAAAAACTTGACCAAAAAAAAAAAGTCCCTCTCAATCAAAATGACCGGTCTTGACTTCTCGTTATGTCTTGTATGTAGTGAACAAGTGTTTTTCTCATCTTTTTTGATGTCTTATTGTCTTGTATGTAGTTGACAAGTGTTTTTCTTTTCTTTTCTTTTTTGAATGTAGAGGGTTGGATAGGCAGGCGCACCCCTTGGAAAAAATCTTAGTGTATTTTATATGGAAAAATTCCGATCGCACCCCTTGAAGATTTGGTTAAACCACTCGTTCGAACCCCATAATATATTTCCTGATCTGCCACTAGCATGTAGTAAATAAGTACATAGTGAAACCCATGTTGAGAAAAAAACGAGTGCGGCTAGCGAACAAGCATGTATCATACACACAAACAAACTGCGTAAACTATTAAATATAACACGTCGCTTAAAGACCAAACCCACTTCGCTTACACGCGAAGGATGGGCACACAAAGCGTGTAAATTATTAAATATAACATATTGTTTGTGATGATATATTCAACCCGTTTGTCGACCACCATATGCACCATTCTTAGCTTGGTAGTGTCTCAATTCGGACCTCACGCTTGGTACCAAAAGTTTATCGTCGACATGATCACTATTGACTTTATTTACAAGTGATTTGACTCGTCACTATTGTTTATCGAGGAGGCAGATAAGCTTGTCGCCCCAACGAAGGTATCTTTCTATATCAAAAATAGCATGCTCGAGAATTCTTAAATCGTGTAAAGATGTCTAGCTACAAGCCTATCACTACTCCGGTCTACTTTAGTTCTATCGAGCATAATATATGTTACATTCATGGAACCTCAGATCATACTTTACAGTTACAGATCTCAAAAGACAGAACAGATGGTAAACATGGCAACATCACCAAATTCTAAAGGATTTTTTCTTTCGTGAAAAAGAATCATAAAACGTAACAAAAAAAAACGACTGAACTTCCCAGAAAGACATTCATTTTACAAACCAACCATTCAGGATCATCATTATTTTAGCACCAAAATCGATCTATTACCTTACATTCTTGTCAGACAAATCAGCTTGAACAATGCCATCGTTGTTATCTTTGCATTATTCCTCATACCTGCATCCAACAAAACATAACTACCTTGCTAAACAAAACTAGTACAATATAGATGACAAAAGCAGAAACGGCAAAACAGGCGCGTTGAGCACTGGGTCTAAACGGTTCGAGTCAAAACAGTTGCTTTTGTATTAAAAAATAGAGTAAAGTACATGGATGGTCTCTGTGGATGATCAAAATTTTGGATATGGTCCCTAGCTTTCAAAAAATACACGAATTGTCCCTGTGGTTTGCATTTTGTAATGCATTTAGTCCCCAACTTTTACCAAAAGTACATTCATGGTCCCTGTGGTTTGCACTTTGTAACGTAGTTAGTTCATAACCTAGACCTACTGAAACCTTTAGATTTGTTAGCTGGGGACTAAATACGTTACAAAGTGCGAATGACAAGGACCATCCGTGTACTTTTGAAAAGATAGGGACCAGATCCAAAATTTTGGTTAACCACAGGGACCCTCCGTGTACTTTATTCAAAAAATATAGTTTATCTGTTTATGCAATAGAAATACAAAAAAAGGTTAAAGAGTAATAAGACTTACAATTATCCATTGAAGAACATTCTAAAAAACTTAAGCTCCAAAGTACTGCATGAGGTCAAGGTCATCATCAAGCAGATAATCAAAATCCGTATCCAGTGAAGTCGTTGCGTTGATCCCTAGATCAAACGGGCTATTGAATCCCCCATAATCTAGCGACAAACTATTGATTGACGATTCAAAATGGTTATCAACGGGTCTCTCATGCCCGTTATGAAACCCGTCTTTTTCAAGATTGTGCAGACCTTCACTCTGTATCCCATTATGGTTTTCAATCTGGAACTCGTTAACCGGATGTTGTTGTTCTTCGATTGGTGGAGTATATAAACGGTACGGAACCATATGATGTAATTCGGAACTTTGTGGTCCGGAATGGACCCCACTCGGTCTATATTCGTTCTCTTGATACGGCGGATACAGTAACATGTCATTAGCGGCGATCTGAACATTGGTTCCGGTTTCTACCAATGGAGCTCCGACACCTGTCAACGTATGATCTTCTTGTATGCTTTCTTGAACCGGGAAATCGGCTAACGATGTACCTATTTGGTTCATATCGGGCACCTCATCTCGTGGTTCATCTGACGTTATTTGTTGCTGAGGTGGCTTTAACGTATCCCGTTTTCTCTTGTTACCAGATCGCGTTTGCTTTTTATCATTAACGCGTGGTGGCGCTTCACGATCTTTAGATGAAACCGAGGCCTGTGCATCGTCAACACCGTCAACATCATAATCACTGTCGTAACTATCTGAAGGTCGGTTTTTATCAAGACAGCCACCCGAAGGTGTCTCGGTTATCGCTGAACCACCGTTATCGCCACTAGATTGTAGAGTTAACGATTCCTCGCGGCTCAAAACCCCCAACCAAATCGAACTCTCTTTAGCGGTCATCTTATCCTGCAAACACTTTGACTGATGAACCAGCTTTCTAATCTTAGCAATATCCGGTGACATATGTTTTATAACCGCAGTAAGAACACCGACTTTCCACATCTTTTTTAAATCATGCGGCTTTTTGTACGGTGGAGATTGCCCTTTTGGAAGCCCTAATCTACTCCACCAATCTTCACCGCCAGTGGGCCACCACGGTGGCGGTAGTCCTTTTTCTAACGGGAATTTCCGCTGCGGTGGGTCGCAGTGTTGCATCAATGCTGATAAAAGCGAGCCCAATGTAGCGTCTTGTAAATCTTGAAGAATGGCGTTCGAGTTCCCGTTTTGACAACCAATTCCGTGTCCTTTAGATATGCAATCGGTGTCGTACTTAGTTATTGCCGCAGGCCCGTTTTTGTCGAACTTAACTTTTTCTTTCCACCAAGCCCGTAAATTATCAGACGAACCACCTACGGGCTTACCCTTTTCGGGAATAATCCCGTAAACGAAACCACGCGCTTTGCACACTTCCATAAGCTTCAACATATACTTCAAGATCCCGTCTTGAGCCCGAGACATCTTTTTCCTACGCGCTTGATCACTCGTTTGCTTCGCCTTCTGCTTTTCCGCAGCTTGTTGTGCTAAAATCTTTTGCTTCTCTTTGATCCGTTTAAGCTTAATTCGGTCCTTCCACATCCGTCTTTCCAGCTCTTCAGCGTCAATCTCTTCATCGCTTACGTCTTTTTCCGCTATATTTCCACACCTTATATCATCCCCTTCAATATCCGAACCATTGTCCAATCCATTCGTATCGATCATATAATCATCCATCACTCTTCAAACGTATTAATCCCAATATATTACAAAAACCCGCCTCTCAGAGGAATTTCATCAAACAGTTCACATGCACAAATATTCCCAAATCTTTAATCCAAACAAGAAACAGTTAAACCTAACAAATCAAACTGATTAAAGCTCCAATCTCGTAATTCTGCACGAAACCATGTCCCAATACGGATTCAAACTTTAATAACTTTAACAGATAAGAATCCAATTTCAATAAACTAATCAAACTTATTGAATAATAAAGATTCAATCTTTTTCACCAAAACGTCAATTAAAAGCTAAATAGAATAATTTAAACGGAAGATTAACAAAATTGAACATATGGGTGTTGTAGAATTCGTTACCTGGTGTCAATCAGGTCCAAAATCTTGAAGATAGTAACATAAAAGAACGGATTCTTGAAACCCTAGAAAATATGGTGAAGGAAAAGAGGGAAGAAATAAATAAATTAATTAATTAATTTATGATTTTATAGGTGTATTGTGTACAACGTATCTGGGCCACTATCCATTGGCAGACAGATTTGAGGTCAAAAGATAATGGAAAGTTATTGTTTTAACAAAAATGAAGAAATCAAGAAAAAAATTTGCTTCTATAGACTGTTACAAAGAGGAAATAAAACATTTATTTAAAAGACATTTAATGGGTAGTGGTTATTTAGGAGGGGCCGATGGGAGGTTTTGAGTTCAAGTTTCATAGACAACACGAAATAAAAGACATTTAATGTTTAAATTTTTTTTAACACTGTCTGCGTGACTGAATTCTCTTTTCTCCTCTTCAGGGCACATCTTTGCGGATGGATTTTTGGTTGTGTTTCTCTCTTCGGCATCCTTCTTATCCGTTTCTCTTTCTTCAAGTTCAAGCGATTCGTATGATAAATTTGTTTTGTCATCCTTATCCGACGACGGGGCGGAATTAATATTATTAGCATTGACAATGGTGATGAAGCTATTGTTGAAGATGCAGATGAAGGGACTTTCCAACCCTAACTCAAACAGAGGAAGTATATTGTTCGTGAAAGCGAAAACGCAAGCGATTTGCTAGTAAGCGATTATTTCTCACCCGAACCAACATATGATGAAAGAATGTTAGGCGTCGTTTTTGTATAAGTAAAAATTTATTTTTAAGAATAACAAAAGATTTAGAGGATAATTCTGTTTTTTTCCGACAAAGACCCGATGCGCGTGGTAATTTAGGATTTACCACGTGGCAAAAGGTTACGGCCACCCTAAGACAATTGGCTTACGACAATAGTTCCGACATAATGGATGACTATTTAAGAATGTCGGCACGAGTGGCTAGGGAAAGTCTTCACAATTTTTGTGCATATATCATTGAACTATATGTGAAAAGATATTTGAGAAAACCGACGTTAGTGATATGCAACAAATTTTAGTAACATCACGCTGAATATCATGGTCTCCCCGGGATGATCGGTAGTTTAGATTGTATGAAATGGGAGTGAGAACTTTGCCCAACTGCATGGCAAGACTCTCACACAAGTGGATATCATTGAATGCCGGCTATGATGCCAAGATCTTTGGATCTGGCATGCATTCTTTGGTATGTCCGGTTCATATAACGATATAAACATTATACATCACTCGTCCCTATTCAATGATCTAAAATGGTATTGGACCGAAAGGAACATTTTTTTTTGTAAATGGGGTTGAATATAAGTAAGGGTACTATCTTGTTGATGGAATTTATCCTGAGTATGTTGTTTTTGTGAAATCATTTTCAAGAGATGGAACCCTAGATCCTAAAAGAATAAAGTTTAACAAAGTTCAGATGGCGGCACACAAAGACATCGAGCGAACATTTGGTGTTTTGCAGAAAACGTAACGCATTTTGAGCATGCCTTGTCGACTGTATGAAAAAGATCAAATAAGAAACGTGATGTACGCATGCATCATTCTACACAACATGGTTTTAGAGGATGAATGGCGTGCAATCGTTGGATATTATGGCGAGGAGCCCGAATCAAATAACGAAGACATTAGTGACGAAGAGAGAACGCAAAACCAATATCTAATCGAGTCAAGACAAATAAGTTCAAACCTTCGAGCTGATTTGGTAGAACATGTTTCGACACTTCCTATATTCGACTCCAATGAAGATGAAGATGATTGATTTTTTTTGGTGATGTAATGTATTTTTTTATTGTAGTTATTTAATACAACTAAAATGTGTTTTTAAAACTATTTAGTAAATTATAGGATTAATATAAAAAAAATAAAAAAAATTAGGTGCCACATGACACCCCAACGCCGCCTAGCCATGCCCCTTCCACACACCACTTTTTTGGGTGTGGACTGGTGGAGCCCACATCTACCAAGTGTCGAGCAATGCCCCTACCCAAGCCCCCCACACCCCGCAGCCTTAGTGGATGCCATGACATCTACTAAATGATTCCACCATCCGGAGTAACCAATCAGAGTAAAGTACTATACACTCTCTTACAAATTATATAATATATGGCATCCATTTACCATTCGAAGTAACCAATCAGAGTAAATACTATACACTCTGTTACAAATTATATAATATATAAATATAAATATAATATAATATAATTATTTAATTGAATTATACTCTAATTTAGTCTAAGATTCATATTGAAGTAGAATCATTTGAATTATTAGAATATATGTAACGAATTTAGTGTGATATTCTCGTCATAGATAAATTAGGATAATCACTTGCAAATCTCTTTACGTTCAGTTTTGATTGTGAATAATAAAAATAAACAAGAGATATAAAAATAAACAAGAGATTATTGCCTACTTTCACTTAGAATATCAATTGGAGTATATGACTGTCGAATACCCAAATCACTGCTGACGTTCAATGGATCTTCGTTGACGTCAAGATACCCCGGTCCTCGTTGCTACAAAAAAGTAAACCGTTAGCCTCGTCACGGAGGGCCCCGGGAGGGGGATCCGTGACCAAGCTCCGACGTGAGAGTAAGTAAACTTGCCGGAGAGTTGGAGGAGTCTATTCCGATGAGTGTGATCACCGGAATGTTTCCTCTAAGGTGTGAATCCAATAAATGTGTGTGTATGATTAATGTATGAGAATATTGGTCGGAATAAAATGAGAGAGGAGTAAATGAGAGAGCTTTTAATGTGATACCTTCAATCTCCCTTATGATCATCCTCTTTGGCTCTTATATAATCCCGAGCCCTTATCGTACATGTGAGATATTTTGTTGAGGTGATCCAACGGATTTCGGGGGTCCTCGAGGGGCTCAGACACGTGTCTGACCCCTAACGGTAAGATGGCAGCCTCATTTAATGTTTCGGCCGGAGAAGTACTAATGCCAGCCAAGATCCTCTTCTTATCAGGCATTAAATGTGACCTGCATTCTCTGATACTAGTTTCCAACTCATTTCTCATGAGGAGAACCTTAATGGGCAAGGCAAACTGTTATTTGGGCTTATATCTTGTTGGGCCCGCATAAAGGCAGCCCAAAGCAGGTAAAATGGGATTTCCCATTGGCCCGTCGTCAAGTCATCTTTAGTCCCTGGTTATGAGACCCGAGGCTCATGATCCGGGGCTGAATCATAACTGTTCAAGAAGGAGGTTAATTTTTTTGGGCTACGAATGTGGGCCCGTTTCTGACCAGCTACTAATTATTCTTTCTTTTCATGAAGCCCATCATTCCGCCGAATACTAGTGGCGGGAGTTAATCCCCTAGATACACGTGCACCCTTTTTGAATTTTGAAGGGACGAGTGACATGACGGTTTTCTGTGGTGTCAGTTATCTTCTTTAAATACCCCATTATCTCTTAAACTTCCTCTCAATTCCTTCTAGTTCTTTCTTTCCTTCCGTCATATTTCTCCGATCATCGTCCCTTTTTTAAACATGAGTCGTTCCGGTCGCTCTGCAATTCGATCGGTCTTGACAGCGAGGGACTTGAAGTCTTTTGTCGATACATACAACATTCCTGAGCGGTTCTCTCCCACCTTGTCGGGCCCTAACGAATCGGCTGAATGTACACCGGACCGAATTCCCCTTTATACTCTAGCGTTTTCTTCCTGCGGAGTCCGATATCCCCTGTCACCTTTCAAGATTGCCTTACTGCGTCACTTCGAAGTTCATTTTTCTCAGTTACATCCCCTGGGGTTTATGAGAGTGGTGCACTTTGAGTTGTCTTGTGCGGCTGTTTCCGGCGAGCCATCTGTCCCCTTGTTCTGCATGTTTTATAAACTGATATCTGATGGAGATTGGTTTACTTTTGCCAAGCGACAGAATAGTGTGTTGAAACCCTGTTATACCTTTATGCCAACCTCCACTTACCCGAAGGATTGGAAGAGTAGGTTCATCTTCGTTTCCGCTGCCATGATACCAGAGTCCCCACTGCCAAGAGATGTTGAGGCCGCTATTGAAGACACTGTTCCCACCTTGTCTGCTAATGAGACCGTTCAGTGGAAACGTATGTATGAAAACCCGACGAGGGCTTTTACTTTTTCTGAGGGAGTCCTGGCCATGGGGGGATTGAGCCCTTCCTACCCGGTTCGTCCCAAGGCTTTTTTCGGTAACAAAGGTATCTTTTTGCCCTAGATTTGTTGTCATTTGCTTTTGTTTCTTGGTATCTGTGCAGTCATCTTTAGTGTTTCCCCTTATGCAGAGTTGACTTTGTGGAGACTGCTCCAAGGGGATTCTAGTGATGTTAAGTTTATAGTTGGTGATGAGGTGGATCCGGGTTTGAACCGGAGCGTGGGGATGCAGGTTACCGGGGGTCTGCCTAGGCCGGGGGCTCCGTTGCAGTGGGAGGAGGTGAGGGGACCTCCTCTGATGGGGAGGAGAGTTCCCCTGATCCCCCTCCCGTTAAGCATTCTGGTCAGAGTGATGATGAAGATCTGGAGGTCCGTTTAGTTCGTAAGAGGAAAGCTGTAAGTCCTAAGCCAGCCCCTGCTCATCGTGACATCCGGCAAAGGCTCCGGAGTGCCAGTGGACATAAGTCCCTTCTTTCATCAAAGGCTGCTTCCGAACTTCCCCCCGCTGGGGTTAAGGGTTCTTTGTCCAAGCACCTTCGGTCTTCCAGCCTTGTGAGTGCACCTTTGTTGGTGAGCTTATTTTTTCTTTTACCTATTTGCCTCATATTTATTTTGTTATGGGGAGATTTTTGATGTTCTCTTTTCTCTTTTTATCTGAGTAGGGGAGTTCTCATGATCCAATAGAGATCCCTACCGCTCCCTCCTCTTCCCGTGTTCGGGACAAGACTCCGGAAGTAAGCATGGCTCGTGTTGCCTCAGCCTTTGAACTCTCTCCTCACCATGCTACTGGGACCAGTAAACCCACTTAACCTGAGGGTTTTGCTCATCGGTCCCCTTTGGCTCCCCTGTTTGCTGATGCTATCCCTTTCACCTATGTCCCTAAGTGGAAAATAACTCACTCTTCGGTGATAGGAACCCCTGAGGCTGCCAGGGATTTTTTGAGTCATGATGTTCCTCCCTCCCATAGATTCATGAATTCTGCCTTGAGGGATGATCTTTTTGAGGATTAGTATAGCATGTCGCTCTGTGAGAGTTTTTTCAGGGGTGCCGGCATGCTGCAGCGGGTTGACGATTTGAGGAGGGCGAATGAAAAACTCAAGGACGAACTCAAGACCTCCCAGTCTGTTGCTGCCGAGCTTAGATGTCAAGTGGTCGAGGCTGAGAGAAAGTTGCAAGAGGAGAAGGTACATAGCCTTTCTCCCCCCCCCCCTTTTTCCAACTGTTTTTTGATTCTTTGTGATGTTTTTGCCCAGGGTGCTGGAGCCATGTTGGAGCGAAGGGAGTGAGCCTGGGAAAGGGAGATGGCGGTGTTGGTAGAGGAGAAGGAATAGTTAGCCATTGAGTTAAAGCATCTGAAGGAGGTCGGCTCCGTTTCTCAGGAGCAGCTGAATACTATGTATGCAGATTATGGGATAACTTCTGATGATAACCAGCGGTTGGCTAAAGAGAAACATTGGTTAATCACTGAAGGTTTCGGAGCCTTCCTTACTGCCGTCTCTCAGTCAGAGGAGTTTAAAAGTGGCTTGGAGGAGGTGTATAGGGCGTACCGGGATGTTGGCTACCAGGTTGGGCTGAAGGATGGGTATATTTACTCTGCTCAGGGTCTAGGCAGGAAAGAGACTCCGCTTTACAACTCCAAAGCTAAGAAGAGGCTATCTAAGCTGGACGAGGAGTTTGGGAGTAAGACCCTGGCCATTCTCAGGAAGATCCTGGAGCATCCATGATATCAATAGATGAATTGAAAGCCCTGTTTTCCTCCGTTGGTCCTTCGTCTCCACAGTATTTGTCTGGGGGTGGTCCCCAGTGATTTCTAAACATTAACCTCTTTCGATATGGCTGTAATCCGGATAATTGCTTACCCTAGGATACTTTAAACTTTTTTGGTGTTTGGAAGGAGGACCTTCGTGTAGGGGTTCTCCTAAGTACTTAATCATATAACTTATGATTGTATGTTGCTATCTTGTCTTTTGCTTGTTTTCTGTTGTGCCTTTTCATGCTGCAGGGGCCTTTGCCAAGGATCAAGTCGGCACTTTCCTGAAGACCTTTGGGCTGTTTTGCAAGAAGCTGTGCTTTGGTCTTGTTTGTCAAGTTTGTTGTGTTTGTTGCCTTGTATGTTAGTTGTTTTTGCCAAAGTCAGTAAGACTTTCCTTTGTATATTTACTTTGCAAATAAATAAAGAAAGACTTCTTTTTGTAGTTCGTTTACAGAAGTGTGTTGTACTTATGGTTTGTTTAATAAACCAGGATTGTCTGTTCGAGGCCAATCGCTGGACAAGTTTATAATGTGAGATTATGTTTTTGGTTTGTTTGTCCGTTTTCTTTGGGTTAGCTAGACCCTATTTTGCCCCACGGCCGGGCTTTTGGTATGCTTGATATACCTTGTACACGTGTGTTTGTTTATTGGTTAGGCTTATAGTGTTTCTGGGCACGTCTGCCTAGATATAATACCTGCTATTTTGCCAAAAGAGGACAAGTTAGTTGTCCATTCGTCATTCATTTCTTGGGGACTAAACTTCCCAGCATAAGTTCTTACAAAAGATTCTTTCTTGGGGTATGCCCCATATTAACAGTTAGTTATTACAAAAGTGGCTCCCTGTCCGTTTTTTCTGGGGGATAGCCCCTCATATGTGATACTTTCTGAGTTGCATGAGGTTCCATGTCCTGGGGACCTCCTTGCCTTGGAGCGTTTCCAGTTTACAACTTCCTTTGCCGTTTGCCCATATGACCCGGTAAGGCCCTTCCCAGTTGGGTCCTAGTTTTCCGGTGCTCTCCTGTAGGCTGGCTTCATTTGCTCTTAGGACCAAATCCCCCGGCACGAGGCTAAGTTTTTTCATCCTGGCATTGTAATAGCTTTCCAGCTGCTTTTTGTACTTAGCCTCCCTGATTGCTGCGACCTCCCTTCTCTCTTCCAGCAGATTCAGGTTCATCCGGAGGTCTTGCTCATTTTCGGCCTCCCTGAGCTTCATTCTAGCAGTTGGGGATCCTATTTCAGCCGGGATGACGGCCTCCGTCCCGTAAGTTAAGCTGAAAGGAGTCTCCCCGTTGCAATCCTTAGGGGTGGTCCTATATGCCCATAGCACAAATGGCAATTCCTCCAGCCATCCTTTTTGTTTCCTTCCGAGTCTCCCTTTCATCCCTTTGATAACGCTTTGATTTGCTCTTTCTACTAGCCCGTTACTCTGGGCGTGGGTGACGGAAATGAACACTTGTTGTATGTGCATTTGCTCACACCATGGTCTGAAGGGTTTTCCAGCAAACTGTACGCCATTGTCACTCACGAGCTCCTTCGGGACACCATATCTGCAGATAATGCTGTCTAATACGAACCGTCTCATCTGCTCCCCGGTTATTTTTGCCAAGGGCCTTGCTTCTATCCACTTGGTAAAATAATCGATGGCAACCACTACGTATTTGACCCCTCCTGGACCCTCTGGGAATGGTCCGATAATGTCAATGGCCCACTTTTGGAAGGGCCAAGACGTTGAGACAGGTACCATTGGGTGTTTGTGGCGGTGTGTCATGGGTGCATGGATTTGGCAATTGTCACATCTCTTGATCTCTTCGGATGTTGTTTCGTACATTCGAGGCCAATAGAATCCCGCATTCATTGCCTTTGCTACTACCGTCCTTGGCCCCGAATGCATTCCACAAATCCCCTCATGTATTTCCCTGATTACATATTTAGCTTCTTCAATGTCAACACACTTCAGGGATGGGCCTAGGTATGATCTTCGGTATAGTTCTCCATCAACCAACTCATACTGTAAGGCCTTGACTCTCACCTTCCTAGCTGCCCAGTCTCCCTCGGGTAACGTTCCGTCCCTGAGGAACTTTACAATTGGTGTCATCCATGTTTCTTGTGCGTTTTCGACCGCAACTACCTCTTTTGTGTCGAGGGAGGGGGAGGTTAGGACTTCTACTTTGACTTCTCTTGCTAGATGGTCAAATGCCACAGAGGGCAGCTTACTGAGGGCGTCAGATTTTCTATTTCTCCCGTGGGGGATGTATTCTAGCTTGAAGGTTTTGAACGCTTCGGCTGTCTCTTTTACCTTTGCCACGTACCGAGCCATCGTGTTGTCTTTGGCCTCATATTCCCCTTGATATTGTTTAACTACCAACTGTGAGTCAGTACTGGCTTCCACATGCTTTGCCTTCATTTTCTTGGCTAGCCTCATCCCTGCTAAGAGAGCTTCGTATTCTGCGGTGTTGTTGGTGTTTTCAAAGTCCAGTCTGATGGCATAGGTTAGCTCAACCCCCTCAGGACTGATCAGTGTAATGCCTGCCCCGCTACCTTCTTCGCTGGAGGCCCCATCTGTGAGCAACTTCCATACTGCCTCATCTTTCTTCCCTTTCTCTTCCTTTTCTAAAGCTTCCCACTTTAAAAGTTCCTTCTCTTCATCCTCAGGGACCTCTGCCAAGAAGTCGGCCAGTATTTGCCCCTTCATTGCAGTTCTGGCCTTGAATTCCAAGGTGTGTTCTCCTAACTCGACTGCCCACTTAGCCAGTCGTCCCGACAGCTCCGGCCTTCTTAACACCTTTTGAAGGGGCTGATCTATCATTAGGGTGACCTTGTGCCCCTGGAAGTACCTCTTAAGTCTCCGGGATGCAAAAACAAGGGCCAAAGCTAACTTCTCCAGGGGCATGTAGCGTTCTTCGGGGCCTTTAAGGGTCCTGCTGTTGAAGTATATTAGTATCTGCTTCCCTTCCCGTTCCACCATCATGACCGTACTTATGGTAGTCTTCGAAGCAAATAGATACAGAAGCAAATCTTCCCCTGGCACTGGGGTGGCTAAGGCCGGGAGCTTGCAGATGTAAGTCTTCATTTCTTGGAAGGCAGTTTCTGCCTCAGAGGTCCATTTAAACCTGTCCGTTTGAAGACAGTCCTTCAGCACCTTCATGAAGGGAAGGGTCCTGTCAGCTACTTTTGATAAAAAGCGGTTTAATGCAATTAGCCTTCCATTCAGCTGTTGGATGTCTTTCAGGGACCTGGGGGATCGCATTTCAGCCACGGCTTGAGTTTTCTCCGGGTTAGCTTTGATTACGCCCTTAGTAACCACAACCCCCATGAATTTCCCTTCTTCTACCCCAAAACAGCACTTCCCGGGGTTTAGCTTCATATTAACATCTTGCACGGTGCGGATAGTCTCAGCTATATCATCTATCATGGCCATTTTCAGTCAGACTCTTGATAACAATGTCATCGACGTACACCTCCAAGTTCCGTCCACTTTGTTCCCTGAAAAGGGCATTCATGAACCTTTGATAGGTGGCACCAGCATTTTTGAGTCCGAAGGGCATTTTGGTATAACAAAATGTCCCCTCGTCTGTGATAAAGGCGGTCTTTTCCTCGTCTTCCATTGACATTTGTATCTGATGGTATCCTTTGTAGGCATCCAAGAAGCACTTCAGGGGATACTGGGATAAGGAGTCCACTTGGACGTCTATCTCTGGGAGGGGGTAGCAGTCCTTGGGACATGCTTTGTTCAAATCTTGAAAGTCAATACACATCCTCCACCCTCCGTCTTTCTTCTGGACCATAACCGGGTTAGCAACCCAAGATGGGTACTTCACTTCCCTTACTATTCCGGCTCTAAGCAGCTTCCTGGTTTCTTCACAGGCGGCCCTCCTCTTGCTGGGACCCATGCTCCGTTTTTTCTGTTTTACTGGTTTTGCCCAGGTGTATGTGTTGAGTCGGTGCTCAGTCAAGCTTCTTGGGATTCCTGTCATATCCCCATGTTGAAATGCAAATACATCTATGTTGAGAAGGAGCAGTTCCTTGAGAGCACTCTTACACTTGTCACTCAGGTGGCTTCCTACTTTGACTGTCTGCTCCGGGAACCTATCGCAAAGCACCCACTATTCGACCCAATCTTTTTGGGGTTTCTCAGATGCTTCTTCCTCGGACACGGAGGAAATCACTTCATATGCAGATTTTACCCAAGCCAAGCCCTTTGGCGTTTGGAACACTAGGGCTCCGTGTGGGGTTGATGCCTGTGCTTGCAGATCTCCGATCCCAGGTCTTCCCAAGACTGCATTGTATTTTGAGGGTGCTCGGACCACCGTGAAGGTTAGGTTTATAGTTCGGACTCGATCCCCTACCCCGACTGTGAATGGGAGTCTGATCATTCCCAGGGGATGTGACAAACTGTTATTGAAACCTACTAGGGGGATAGAATCCTCCTCAAGTCTATCTCTTACGTCCCTGTCAAATCTGAGGAAACAATGTTCATATATAACCTCTACCCCGGATCCCCTGTCCACATGTATTCTGGCCACCTTGTGGCCAGCTATTATGGCTGAGATGTTGAGTGGGAGCCGCTGCACTTCGTTTTCCTTCATGTACGGCATCAGGATGGGAGCTTTCATGCGGTTCGGGGAGCCCAGAATTCTGGCCTTTACACTTCTAGTGGTATCAAGTTCATCCCTCCTTCGAATCATGTCTACATCTGTCCT
Organism: Helianthus tuberosus; assembly: GCA_030545235.1. Classification (NCBI taxonomy): domain Eukaryota; kingdom Viridiplantae; phylum Streptophyta; class Magnoliopsida; order Asterales; family Asteraceae; genus Helianthus; species Helianthus tuberosus. The sequence continues at coordinate 50,464,592 of CM060388.1, read as the reverse complement.
TCCAGGATCCCTCGCATCTTTCCCTTTGCGGTCCCCCCTCCCTTCCGTGATTTCTCTAACCAAATGAGCCAGTTTCCCCGTTTTCACTGCGGCCTCTATTTCTCTTTTTAGATACATGCAATCATCAGTTCTGTGACCAAACCCTTTGTGAAAGTCACAGTACTCATTTGGTTGTGCCTTGGGCCCAGGTTTTATAGGTGGTGGCCTTGGGAAGGAGCTCATCACCCTTTCAGTGGCTAGTATCTCACTTGGGGTTTTGGTGAGAGGGGTGAATTTGTCAGAATAGGAGGATGAGCCTCTCCCCCGAGGCCTGTATGGGGAATACGAGGGCCTCGTTCTATCATGCATCATTCTATCAAAAGCTGGTTTTTTTGAGTAAGGTGTACCTTTTTCGGGAGGTTTTGTAGCTGGGGTGACCCTCCGGGGTGGGGTGTCCATCTCCTTAGCCTTGCTAACTGTGTCTTTGCCCCTGAGGAAGGCTCTGACTCTGTCCATGAGGTTGTCGAATGAATGTGGGAACTCTTCTCCCAGCTTCTCGCATAGTTGTGCATGTTTTAACCCGTTAATGAAGCTGCTGATCTTCATGACCTCCGGGACGTCCTTGATGTTCATGCTCTCCTTGACAAACCTCTCCATGTATTGGTCTATTTGCTCATTGTCCCTCTATCTTATGTGCAGAATTTCATTTGGGTTCTTGACCACTTTTCTTTGCTGACCAAAGTTTCTCAGGAACTTTTCGCTTAGTTCTTCATAGCTGTCGATCCCTCCAGGAGGGAGGCTGTCAAACCAGAGCCTGGCTCCCTCCGTCAAGGTCTGCACAAACATATGGCACCAAACTGGCATGGGCCACCGCCCCAGTTGCCCTGCGCCCCTGAAGTTTTGGAGATGGTCTTCGGGGTCTCTTGTCCCATCGTACCGGTCAAAGTTTGGAGGAAGCTTCGTCTTCGGGGGCATTGGTGCTTTTGCAATCCTCCTGGTAAACTTTGAGATCTCGGCCAAGTCCCGTGGTAGGTAGGGTTGATTCAGACCATCATTGCTTTGGTTTTCCTTTTCTTTTTCTTTTCCTTTCGGCTTCTTCCCTGTAATGAGATCCTCCCTTTCTTCCGAGGACATCTGCCTAAGGGCAGTCATGAAAGTTTCAAGTGGGTCATTTCCACTGCCTTTGTTTTGTGGATCTACCCCTTCCTGATTGGAGGGTGTATCGAAGGACAATCTAGCCCTGAGGCTGTCAAGCTTTTCTTGTCTTTCTAAATCCTCGAGACACTTTTTTAACTTCTCCTTGTGCATGGCAACGAAATCTGGAGTGATGGGTTCCTCTCTTTCCAGAATCTCCACTTGGTTTTCATTTCCTTCCTCATGAGTTATGTCTTCCACTGTGACTTTATCATGATCATTCTGCACCGTTTGAATGGTACACGAGCCGGGTGGAGTTGCCATGTTGTTTCTTGCCAAACGGGCTATCTTAACGTCGGGTTTTCAGAGTGGAAACACTAGTCGGATTGTGTCCCACGGATGGCGCCAATGTCGAATACCCAAATCCCTGCTGACGTTCAATGGATCTTCGCTGACGTCAAGATACCCCGGTCCTCGTTGCTACAAAAAAGTAAACCGTTAGCCTCATCACGGAGGGCCCCGGGAGGGGGATCCGTGACCAAGCTCCGGCGTGAGAGTAAGTAAACTTGCCGGAGAGTTGGAGGAGTCTATTCCGATGAGTGTGATCACCGGAATGTTTCCTCTAAGGTGTGAATCCAATAAATGTGTGTGTATGATTAATGTATGAGAATATTGGTCGGAATAAAATGAGAGAGGAGTAAATGAGAGAGCTTTTAATGTGATACCTTCAATCTCCCTTATGATCATCCTCTTTGGCTCTTATATAATCCCGAGCCCTTATCGTACATGTGAGATATTTTGTTGAGGTGATTCAACGGATTCCGGGGGTCCTCGAGGGGCTCAGACACGTGTCTGACCCCTAACGGTAAGATGGCAGCCTCATTTAATGTTCCGGCCGGAGAAGTACTAATGCCAGCCAAGATCCTCTACTTATCAGACATTAAATGTGACCTGCATTCTCTGATACAAGTTTCCCGCTCATTTCTCATGAGGAGAACCTTAATGGGCAAGGCAAACTGTTATTTGGGCTTATATCTTGTTGGGCCCGCATAAAGGCAGCCCAAAGCAGGTAAAATGGGATTTCCCATTGGCCCGTCGTCAATGACTAATGACTTACAAGTGAAATCTTGGTTCAATTAAGGTAAAAGACATGTCCATGGATTAGATAAACCAATTGAGCTACTAATCGCCAGTATGACACTATATCAACTATTTGAAATGTTGTAATTTGTTTTGCTATTTGCCCGCAGGGGTGTGTTTTGTTTTACCTTTAGCTCATTTGGGTCGCAGACGTGTTTTAATCAAGTTAACTTTTCAAAAAAAAAGAAGACAAGTTTATGGTCTAGCATGGATGGATGCTTACGTAAGAGTAAAAAAGTTATAATATGAAGAATTTGACACAAGTTTAAGAATTTATCTAGATTGAATGATTTGAACAATGTATGGATCATAGGCTTTCCAAAATGCGACTACGTACACCTCAAATTGTGTTTCAATAAAGAGTTCATAACATAAATTGGAAGCTTTTGAGAAATTAAACTGATGAAATTAGTTATATTATCTTATTGTTTTATACATTGAGAAATTAAACTGATGAAATTGGAAGCTTTTGAGAAATTAAACTGATGAAATTAAATTGATCGAGTGATTATCTTCAAAATCAAGGGAAAAAATGAGATATTGTATGAAATTAAACTGGGTTTTCTTCAAAAAAGCTGAAGAACACGTTGATCGGGTGTTTGAATCATTGATTGGTGACGAAAATCGCACTATAATGTAGTGGTTATTGAGATAGAAAGTGAAGAAATGGTTGAAGATGGTGGGTTTTGAAGTTACTGGGGAGAAGAAGGAAAAAGAAAGGATACGATTGACTAAAATACCCTTGCTCTTTATTTTAAATTTTGCCACATGTCATAATCCTATTGCTTGCTATCCTTACTAGGCAAAATAAACTTTCTATTTGATCCTCACCCTTTTTTTTATTTATAACGAAAAGGTATCTCAACTTATTTTTGGTATATCCCTAAACACGTAAAAAAAACACAAAGGTATATTTCAACCCATTTAATTGGCATGTTAGATTTTATACACTTGTCTAACATGTTCAGGTCAAAACATGCTGGGTTGTTCTTATTTAGGGGTAGGGTTTGGTAGTGAGTCAAAACGAGTTGTATTTTTTCAAGATTGTGTAGACCTTCACCATGTATTGAAAGCCCGTAAATTATCAGACGAACCGCCTACCTACTGGCTTACCCTTTTCAGGAATCTATCTATTATACTAAAGCAAAATAAAGGTTGACTTTTTGACTTTGAGGTGGCTGCTTTCTTTGGCCAGATAATTGTGAATTTGGGCGGCATTCTCCTTCTTCCTACCTACGCTTCTTCAATTTGGTAACCTAATCAATTTTCTCAATCAATTAAAGCAAATTGATTACTCTTTAAATCTCAAAACCTAATCAAATTGATTTCTACAGGCTATCATCTTTCACCCACATTCAATTTTACAAACCCTAAAATCTCATATACGGCTTCATCTGTAGCGATTGTACCTGGCCATACCCACTTCAGAAATCCCTAAAACTCAATCATTTGAACTCTCATCTAGGTATGTTTTCTTTGATTTTTATGATGTAATCCGATTAGAGCATCGGCCGATTCTCATTCGAAATCATCAATTGCATATTTTCTGATTACTTCAGTTCAGATGGCTTCTTTGTCCGATTCTGTTTTTTTTGTAGCATCTGTTGCAAAAGGTATGTCTATCATCAACAATTATCAGCATACTGATCGTTACATCCGTTGATTCCAATACAAATACATTATCACTGACAGTCTTCAAGGTAAGTTGAAAATCAGAAGCATTAAACTGAAAATTCAATTCTATTTTGGGGTAAAACGATTGTTTGAGGATTTGTTATATATCGATTGATTTATTTTACCATAGTTGATATTGATTTTTTTCTTATTGCAGCTTACCTTTGATCACCTCTTCTTTTCCTTTAATTTTCAATAGGATGAAACTCTATTATCTATTACAGGTAAAGTTGTTCTCTTTCTTCTTTTAGTGATATGTTTACGTTTCATTTGTCTGTGTTTGCTTTATTTGTAGAGATTGGTCTAGGTTACTGAAACAAAGCTCCTTTTGGTAAGACATGAATTAGGGCTTCGTCACTTTTTAGAAATTGAGATGTTATTATTGTTCCCCAATTATATGACCTGATGATTCATGGTCTTTCTGATTCAGTAATTGTACCATATACTTTTACTGTGGTTGTGAAGGACTAAACTTTTTGTATGCTTAAACGACTTATTACAACAAGGGCATACAAAAGAAAGGGATACTTTAAGTTTTCTTTTGTGAATCAAAGGTACAACAATTTTTAGTGTATAAAGAAAGATCCTTTGACCTTTGAGTAGGTTAACGGTCACCGACTCACCATTACATGGCATGCCAGGTCCATAGTTGTTAATAGCGAGTAGCGGAACAAGCTACCTATACGCTACTTAGCGAAAGCGATGAAATGGTAGGCGCTATTTCATGTTTAGCGATACACTAGAAGATATTTTTAGAAATATTTTATGTGTCTTTTTTCAGTATTTTAATGCTGTTTTTGTATGTATATTTAAAAAAAACGAAAATTTTGCTATTTTATAGGCATATATTATCGATGTTTATATTTAAAGATCCTATAATCCCGCTATTTCAACGCTATGGAGGCACCAAAATCAGATTGCGACTTATAATCGAATCACCACGCTCAACGCTATAGTGAGCGCTGCTATGCTTGCTATTAACAACACTGGTCAGGTCACCCCTGATGATGCTATTATGGTACTTTGGAATGACATGTCACCCATTTCAGTTCTGTACATGTGGAATGACACGCCTGTAAATATCTTTTTTATACTAATGAAAGAAAGTTTAATACCTTAAATTGACTTAAAAATTTAGCATTTAAATGGATAGGTGCATAAAGTGTCGTATTTTTGGCCTTACAACAATGTTGAATGAATTTGATGAAGATGAAGTATGGTATATTGTAAAGCTAAAGATAGTTTTGTAATGAATGGATGATGATTTTTGTGTTTAAATATTATATCATTAGGTACTTGATAGCATCTCACATGACAGACTACTAGATGATTTTGAGAAAGAGAACGGAGAGATCCAACAACGTTATGGTGGAATATGGTAGAATGTGATACTGATGCACCCGTTGAACGCGCTTTATCCGAGGAGGTCGCTGTAAGTTTTTTTCTTTCTCTGTATTTATCTAGAAGTTTTTTTTAATAATAATAGTTATTTTTTGACAGGAATGCTGCATTTGCCTTTGCACATATGATGACGGAACTGAACTGCGTGAGCTCCCGTGTTGCCACCATTTCAACACCACGTGCATTGACAAATGGTTGTTCATCAAAATGATTTGGAGGATCTTAGCATGAAGAGTGATTTCTTGTAATTTTAAACCCATTTGACGAGTTTCCTTTTAGCTTAGAGTGAACAGTGAATCATTCAGATTATTGCCACCCCTACAACATATCCACATCGGATACGAAATTATTCATAAATGCGCGAACGACCACTGTCTCTCTTACGTATTATGGATTGTGTCTTTTGAATGGGAATTATAACCTTACACTTTACTTTGCGGAGATTGTTTTCTCCCAAGATAAATCGTACAACAGCCTCGGGAAGCGTGTATTTGATGTTTATGTGCAGGTGATTCAACTTTTAAATATTATGATTGAGTAATCGCATAAGAACGCAACCAACTTTGGTCTGATATCTGTTCAGGGTAACCAAGTTAGAAAAAAATGATATATCAGCTGACTGGTAACTCGATCAAAATTTTTGAAAGTTGGTTACCTTAAAAAAACCAAAATATCTAAGGTTTTCTTTCTGGCTAAAAAGGAGGCGATTACCTAAAATGGAAATTAAACCTGAGTTGGTTACTATTTCATGAGATTAGCTCTAAACTATTTTAAGATTATTTATTGCAGGGAGAGTTAAAAATAAAAGATTTTGATATAGTAAAAGAGGCTGGAGGTACCGGTAGGGCAGTTCTAAAGAAATATATGGTTAATGTGAATAAAAATACTGAAGATCCAACTTTACTGGGCTGGAAAAGGCACTACTTGCATTCCTAAAAGAGGAAGTTATGGTCCGATTATATCCGCCATATCAGTTGAGCCAAGTAAGAAATTCTTTGTATATCACACACCAGTTTCATATCTCTAATCTAAAAACACGAAGAGGTAGGTTTTCTGACTTTAAAGATCAAATTCACCATGCGTATGAATGCAGTTGGTGATATAATATTTTAATATTTATTAATTTTAGCCATATGTAACTCATAGGTCGTTTTAATTATGATATACACAAATGCAGTAGTTGTAAAGTGGTTGTGACTTATATACTTCTCACCAATTAGTTATTTTGTTCTTTCTTCTCTTCCTGGGAAAGATTTGTATACATTGCTATTCTTCTACGTATTATGAATCCTGCTAAAAGTGCTTTGTATGGGGGGTTGTCAATTTTTTGTTAACAAAAGTCATCAGATACTTATGGATCACAACCATATTAACAGTGACCCATTTGTTGTATTTCTTTTTAATTCATTTTACCATTACCCGTTTCATTTAAATTTCTATATTTTGACCCATTACATCTCTATACGCTATATTTTGACCAAATTAACCCGTTTCTTTATGGTATCTTTCAAGTCCTATTTTTGATAAAAGTTAAATAGGGAGCTAAATGCTGAAAAGATGGATGCCTTTAGTAGTTAGCACTCTGTAAATTGGTTCTCAGATGATCCTGAGTGTTATTATCTTAAACAAGCTGTTCGCGCATTCAGGCTCTTGCTTTCTTTTGTTAAAATGATGATCAAGTGATTTTAAATAAGTGTTTTAGAAATGTGATTATGTATCTTAGGAAAAAAAAAGACCCTTTTCTAAGATATATCCAATACGAGTATCCCAAAGTCACTTATATGTCTGAGGGGCTTAAGCTAAAAGGTAAGGTAATGCCCGGTTGTGCAGGGTGTAAAGTTTGTTGGCGATGGGTATAAACACTGTGAAGGTTTTATTTTTTTATTATTTTTTTTAATCTTCCGAGACCGTGGGTGTGGCAGTGACCGAAGGTTTGCACCATGATAGACCGAAGAAAGCTTTTATCGAAAGAAAGCTTAGACCGAATGGCCGAAAGTAAGATCGAGAATGGGAACAAAGACCGATAGTTCGCATTAGACCGAGTCGTGAACCAAAGACCGAAGGTGTTCACGTTAGCAAGAAAGAAAGTCATGTAGAGAAAATCTTCTACATGAAAAGCAAGATTAAGGGCAAGCAATCTGATCCTTTGATCAGAAGCAAGAGGAAGAAAACCGGTTCGTGTAGAAAGAAGTGAAGAACCGAGTCATGTGTGACGCGTAGCAAGACCGAACCACTGTGGTTCGTATAGAAATTCAGCAAGAGGGTTCGAAGCAAGCAAATACGGGTTCGAATCCAAGCAAGTTAGCAACTATAGCAAGAAACCGATTCCGGTTATAGCAAGACAAGAAAATAAAGAACGAACGCAAGCAAGATAAGAGCAATTTGCAAGAACCGACATCAAGATTACGGGGATGAATGTTGGGTAATCTTGATGGGTTGGGTCATGGGTTAATAGTTACCAGGTCAGCTGGTAAGTAATGGGTCAGTAGAACAAGTCTAGGTTGACCGAGTTTGGTGTGCAAAATGGACGTAGAGGTGCACGTTAGAATTTGCTGTTTTTAGGAGGTAGATTACGGATTACTAAACTTGCAAAACATGTTATTGAAGCTAAAATTATATCCGGGGGAAACAATGGTACGAAAACATATATGCACGAATCACTTTAATACCATCTGACAAAAAAAATTCCAGTCAAGTTTCAACGACGTCAATTTCCATTATCACTATGTTTTGCAATGACGATAAACAAAAGTCAAAGACATTCTCTATCGAGTGTTGGTTTGTATTTGAATATTATAATAGGATGGAAATGTTAAGTAAGACAACAAATGTGGTGTACAAGGAGTTTTTTACTGAAATTTGAATTATATTTTGTATTTTTTAAACTATCCTATATATTTTTAACTATATTTTGTTAATATAGAATAATTTTTTTCCTTTTTTTTATTAATTCCAAACAAAATTAAACTACCCTCATTTGTTAAACCGCGTGTACACGCGGGTTTTTAGTTTTAGTCTTTTTTTACTATTATCTATTATTATTTTAATTAATAATAATAATTTTGCGAATTGAATTGTTAGTGTACTATTGTTTGATCAGCTAGATTATTTTAAACTTTTATGTGAATGAGTTATCAATTGTTTGATAATCCTTATTATTTAATAGCTTTTGTTCTATTATTACTTATTAGATTTATGTTAGTGTACTTTTACTTGATCATCTATGTGAATGATTTATCGATTGTTTGATAACTGTTATTAATTTTTACTTTTCGTTCTTTTATTATTTATTAGTATTTTTTTAGTGTACTATTGTTTGATCATCTTACATTTATTTGTGAATTGCATATATTATAGATTTATTTATTTTATAATTCTTAATGTACCAAATCATATATCAAGACTTCACCAAATCCATTTGTTAATGATTGATTAATACATTTATTTGTATTTTGGCCTCGAAGATGACAATTACCAGTTGATACATTGATTGGTAAAAAAGTGATTGATATACTTTAACGACTGTGAAACAATTTTATTACGACCCCCCAGTTAAAAAATTCTGGTTCCGCCACTGATTATGTGTAATTTAGATTATGTAGGCAATTTATAGAAATAGAGGTGGTGACGTTGAAACTTTATTACCATTATCACTTTTGATCTTAATCATACAAAATAGTACCGATGATGTTGTGGATTAGACAGGAGTTGCGATGACCAATAGTGCTTGCTGATGTGATTAGAACACTAGGTACACTTAGGGGCGGATCTAGGTAAAGAACTATGGGTTCGCACAAACCCACTCGGTTTCAACTTTTTAGTAGAAAAGATAATAGAAAATTTGAGATGAACCCATTAACGAAATTGTAGGGATGACACAGTGGTTAAGGAATGCGCCTTCCATACATCAGGTCACCGGTTTGTTATGATTTCGTATTTTATTATGCTTCTCGACCCGATCTGACCCGATCCAACCCGAAATATCTAACTTTTAGTTGTGAGAAATTTGACCACCTAAAAAAATTAAACCCATAGGAAAAAATTTCTGGATCCGTCGTTGGGTGCACGACCATTGGCGCCGCTGCAGTTTGGGTTGGTTCATAGCTGCAGCCGCCTAACTAAATGGTTCAGTTTTATATTACTGGGACAACTTTTTTGTTTTCAAATTTTTCAAAAATGATATAAAAAAACTAAAGCTAAATGCTTTAGAGTTTTAAACTTTCAACTGAACTCTTACATCCAGCTTTGAATCATCTAAATCTTAAATAGTGAATTGATTCACATATGTATCTTAAACCATCTTAGCTGACCTTCCCATGACTTCAATTATTTAATATATATTAGAGTTATGACCCGCCCATCTTGACATTCATTTTGTCAGTGAATGCTCATGTGGGTTTTGTGGTATCACTTACCAGCAGAGATTGATGGCCTGAATGATTCTTCCCACGTATGCCACTTTATAATACCGATTTCTCATATGTTTATATAGTTTTTATGTTGTGTTTTATTACAGAGTAAAATGCCATTTTCGTCCTTGAGGTTTGTCAAGTTTTGCGACTTTCGTCCAAAGGTTTGTTTTTCCGCATCTTGATCCAAAAGGTTTGAAATCTTGCCATTTTCATTCGGATCGTTACCTCGATCCATTTTTCCTCCGTTAAGTTAGGGGTATTTCCATCTTTTTTTGTTAACTTAAAAGGCAATTCGGTCTTTTTAATTTTATGTACAAGCATTTAGCATAATGTACAAGTATTCAAAAGACCAAATTGCCCTTTAAGTTAAGAAAAAAGACGAAAATACCCCTTACTTAATGAAGAAAAATGGATAGAGTTAACGAGCCGGATGAAATTGACAAAATTTTAACCTTTTGGATCCAGATGCAGAAAAATAAACCTTTGAACGAAAACCGCAAAACTTGACAAACCTCAGGGACGAAAATGGCATTTTATGCTTTATTAATTTTTAACCTCTTTTTAGGATTTGTTTATAATAGGAGCAAGCAACAGACCAGATCTTATAGATGCAGCACTTCTATGGCTTGGTCGGTTTGCTAAGCTACTTTAACTGAATCAACGCTTGGTTCCATGCTGCAAAGCGCAAGGTTAGACTAATTAACTGAATTTAAGTTTCTTTTATATTAAGTATATATCTAAGTTTCCTATTTTGTTAATTGTCATACATTTTAGCCACCGATGCAGATCTAACTAACATGAAGGATGACGTTGATTCTGTGGTTGTTGAATATGAAGATTTTGTGAAGGTAAGTTTATGAACTAATTTATCCTTAATTTAAACTGATTTCATATCAACTTTTTGAGTTGGTTCATGGGTGATGCATATTTCAGATACAATATCTATCTTTTATATTAAAGCAAAACAATGTTGATTTCATATCAACTTTTTCAAATATATCATTTGGTTTGACTCGCTAGAGATTAAACATAAACTTTGTCAACCCATTTATAATTATATAGGTTGAAACTGTCACTTTTTAACTTTAACTTTTGTTTCAGAAATTAAGGTTCCAACTGCCATATTAGAAGGCGAGCTTGACCAGTTACACCCACAAGAAGTCAAACATGGGAATATATTATTAGAAAATCAAGAAGTAAGTTCCATGATTTATAGGACTAGATAGGAAGGGATATATTTTTCTCTGTTTAGGGTTAGGGGTTTAAAGTTCACTGAATAAAATAGTTTTTGACAAAAGCTAGATTGAGAGCTTTGTGAAGATATTCAAAGGTGTTGGTCATGGATGGGCTTCAAGATATAGCGAGGATAATGAATCTGTTGAGAGGAGTGCTGAGGTGGCCAAGCATGTGATTTTTAAGCGGGTCGAGTGGTTATTTTCTTATCTCACTTATGAAGGTGTAACATGATATACTTGAAGCTAAGAACCTTACACTAGCATTCATCATTGTCAAGCATTGTGCTTTGGAGTAGAATGTCGAGTTAGCTTCTGAAGTTGGAGACTTTACTTGATGATAGCGTGGGGCAAAATGTCGAGTTGGAATTTGAAATGAGTGGCACGTCTTTGACCGTTCAGTTGGTGGTGAGTGACCGACCTTTACATCCAGGTTATATGCTTTACATTTATCATGTGTTCTTTGTTTTAGGCTGAAGACTTACACTCAATAACTCTTTCGGAGTTAGGAGTGGCACGTCTTTGTGATGTACATTTTAGAGGTGAGATTTTTAACCTGTATACCTACAAAAGTGTTGACTTAAGTTACGTTGTATGTCTAATTAGTTTAACGGTTTTAGGTAAAAGCTTTAACTGAATAGGAAACCACTTGAAAGTCTCTATAAGAGTACACCTAGCTGAGTAGCCGTAGAATAATCATTTTTGTTACTTGAACGATTTGATAAACTTATCTCTATTTTTTTATTGCCAGCAAACTTCATCAGATATTAACGGTACATTGTCAATTCATAGGTAAGTGGTAAGTGATATGGTGGGTTTACTTTATAAAATTTATATTTTTCAATTTGTTGTTATGATCCTTGTGTTGGGCGATTTTTGGCAGCGGAGCCGCCAGTGAAGGCGGCTGACCATACAGGACAAAACTATATCAGGTTTGGTTCCGACTCTTTAGCTGCGTTTATTTGATTATACGTCAAGCCGATCTCTTTGAAGAGCAGTGGTTAATCAATTGCATAGTTTCGACTCAGTTTTTTTAATCTGCCTTTTGATCTTTTCCTTATCTAGCCTTAGGAGGACATGCTAAAGAATGAAAATAATCAAGGAACAACCATCCTCCATAATCTGAAGGTAGATTATACTTTGGGAGATTTCGAGGTAAATCAAAATATTCATTTTGTAGAATATTTCCAAGTTTTGTATTTAGTTATAACAAAGTTATGCCATAATGCAATACAATACTAACAAAAAAAATGAAAGATATCCTCTAAGGTGAATCTTCTACAGTGGTTATTTGCTATGTTTTAATTTTCTTGCTTTTGGTCAATTAAAGGTGCTACATCAGTTAGCATGAATTCTCTGACCCTTTGTGATCTTTTACAGTGATTATTTGCTATGTTTTAATTTTCTTGCTTTTTGTCAATTAAAGATGCTAACATCAGTTAGCATTACACGTTTTGTAGGTAATTTTATGGAGCTACAAATATTGGTGGTTGTTTAGGGGAGTTAACGGGCTCTCATATTCATCGCTTTTCATGGAGGTAAGTTGATTTCTTATATCATTTCATATCATTTTTGTTGGGCTAGGTAAAAGATCAAGATGGGTTGAGTCAGGTTGGTGACCTGTTCAATCCAGTTGACCCGTTATAATTGATATTTGCATTAAAGGCATCATGCAAGCTGGTTGGATGATCTTCTTTTTTCAAATAATTTGACCCGTTATAATTAGTTTTCCAGTTGAGGATAACCATAATGTAGTGAATGTAGAAAGCATGTTGTTATCATTCTAAAGATTTGTTTGGTGCTTTAATATTTGGTGCAGAAGGTATCTATCTGACGACCCTTAGACGTGAAGCCCAACTTTGGAAAGGTCCAGAACAAAAATGATGATCTACATGGGCTTCAATGCTGATAGATATTATATGTTTATGCATTTTCGGTTTTCCTATAGCTTTCTACTTTGATTCATGATTTATTTTGTAAATGAATCACTTGAAGTTTGAACCAATTGTTTAGTTTTTGGCATGGAATTTGGGGACTTGGGATTAAACTCACATTGAATGTTTATTTGCTGATAGGTATTGATGGGTTTGGTGGTAAGTGCAGGTTATTGGACTTGGGTTTGACTTGGATGATGGCTAGAAGCTTGAAGTTTGTTGCTGATGCGTATGAAAGCCAATAGAGTTTTGAAGATTGATGTTTTTTGTTTGAACTGTATTTTGTCTTGATTTTGGTTGTTTTCGTTTGTTTTTTGTTTGGATTTTGAATAGGTTTTATGTTTGTAATACTTGGGTTGTGTGTGGTCGTGAGTAGAGTTAGAAGTAGTAATTGTTATTGGTTAGAGTGGTTGGGGTAGGAATTTGTTAAAACCCGTTCTGTAAGGCCTTAGGCGTTTTTGAGGTTGGTGTTCTTGGGGTATGTCTCGGAAGACCCAATGCTCTTTAGGTGTAACTATTATTTTTTAATTTTATTAATAAAGTTTTGACGGGGTGTCGTCCCCGTTTAGAAAAACAAAAGATTGAATTAATTACTATAGTTGCATGCCTAATTTGAGGTTTTCTTTGTAAATAGGCTTCCTTGATTTTTTTTATGGTATGGGATGAGTCGGGTTGGGTTGACACGCAAACACAACTCCGATCATCGGATGTTGCAACTAGATACAATGTTGGGGCCTTTTTGTTTCTACTATTAGGGGAATCATTGCTTATGTAATGTGGAAGGCCTTCAGCACTAATTCGAGGTTGGATCATTATTTATTTTATATCCATGGTAAAATTATGTTTACGATCAATATACATAACTTCAGGATGTCAAAGAGAAGCACTCAGTTACTCTCTTATAGCTCAATATCATCAGAATGTAATAAAGTATTTACGTATTAAAGTATAATTTTTTTGTTGTTTAGCCACCCGTGTATTACACGGGTACTTAGACTAGTAATCCCATAAACAAAACCACACGCTTTGCACACTTCCATAAGCTTCAACATATACTTCAAGATCCCATCTTGATTTCTAGACATCTTTTTCCTACGCGCTTGATCACTATTTTGCTTTCCTACGCGCTTCAACATGTACTTTTGCTTCTTTTTGACCCTTTTAAGCTTAATTCGGTCTTTCCACATCCGTCTTTCCAGCTCTTCCGCCTCAATCTCTTCATCACTTGCATCGTTTTCTACTATATTTTCATACCTTATATCATCCCCTTCGATATGCGAACGAACCATTGTCCAATCCATTCGTATCAATCATATAATCATCCATCACTATTCAAACTTATTAACTCCAATAAACAACATACGTCCACCTCTCAGAGAAATTTAATTAAACAGTAATCAAACTGATTAACTCATCAAAAAGGCTCAAATCTCCTAATTCTGCATGAAACATGTACCCATAAAGATTCAAACTTTAACACATAAGAATCTAATTTCAATAAACTAATCATATTAATTGAATAAAGTTTCACCAAAATGTCAACTAAAAACTAAATAAAATCATTTAAACGAAAGATTAGCAAAAATGAACACATGGGTGTTGTAGAAATCCTTACCTGGTGACAATTAGCTCCAAATTCTTGAAACCTTAGAAAGTATGGTGGAGGGGAGAATTAATTAAATTAATATACATTTGTGATCTTATTGTTGTTTTGTGTACAACGTAAATATGTGACTTTATAGTTGTTTAGGGGGTGTTTGTTTTTTGTGAAAAGCTCTTCAGGACCTCTTATGTCTGCCCCACGCAGACCACGCGCAGACGTTTGAGTCTGCAGTGTTTTTGTTTTCTCGAAGACCTTTCGTTAAAAAAAGGTCTGCGTGACCTCTTTTTGGTGCAGACATGGATCAAGGTCTTCTTCGATCTGCAGACTCTCTTCTCCTCCACAAAACCCTAGCACCTCTCCACCCCTTCTCATCCACCCCATCTTCTCAACCGCCGCCACCCACCCTCCCACTGACGGCACCCCCACCGTCCGCCATCACCACGTCACCCTCCCACTGGCGGCACCCCTTCTCAAGATCAATAAATGGTAGCAAAAACTGATGAGCTTCCATCACATAACGCGTTAAAGGCGGTGTGCGAAGTTGAAAGTGCACCACATTGGGCCTCTAGCCCATGTCGCGCGCGCATATGTGCTGGTGCGATGCACCCTTTGGTCCCCAATAGTGTTTGCCTTTAAGGAAACAATTTACAAGGAGTGCTCCTCCTTATATACCACTTTAAGTTTTGCCTTCCCACTTATGTGTAATGTGGGACAAGGTTACAAATCTCAATCCATTTTTCTCATCTTTGTTTGTTCCAAACATACAACTTCATGCTTCGATATCACATTCATCTTAGCTCCATTTTGGACATAGTTTGAACACAAATACATAAATAATTATTTATACAACACATATATAAATATTATTGATGTCCAAAATATTTAGTGAAAAACTTATTTTCACTAAAATTTCCAACAACATATACAAAGTAAGATAAATTAATTTAAAGTTACGGGGAATTAAATTAGACAACATTGCAGAAATGCTGTAGGTGTTTAGGATTATGGAACAAGCTTATGCAAGGTGGTCAAATGGTAATTGTGGTGATAATTTTGGTATTACTCATGCCTATTATGTTGTTTGATTATGATATTCATTGTGATAAAATGGTAATTAGAATTTGTATGATGTTTAGCAGTTTGTAGAGGTTAAAAAATAAACAGTCTTCTTCTGGCAGACTGCAGAGGTTTGGTCCACCTCTTCTGCTGCAGATGTCTGCAGATGCGGTCTGCAGACTGCAGACATTTTATCTCTGAAAAAACAAACAGGACCTTAGTGTACAATGTATTTTTTTTTATCAACAACCATCTATATATAGATATAGAAGCCAACAAGGGGCTCGAAAAAAATACACCAGTTCAAAGAACAAAATCAATTACAACATGGCATATATTGGAATTTACGTATTTATCTTTTGAATTTTTTTGTTGTATCTTATCTTTTAAGTAGTCATGGTAGGTCCTTTCTAGTAGGTGTTAGTTAGCTGGTTTTATGCTATTTTAGTTTGACTTTATGTGTATATTACTGTTTTCAATGAATGAGATAAGGTAAAGAATTATTCCCAAAACAACACCTCTCTGATTACCAAAATTTATATGGTATCAGCGCACATCTATCAAAATTAAGATCATTAATTCAGCTTCCTTTATGACGATCGATCAAGGAAGTGGATCAAAAGATGCTGATCAAATCAACCCGAACTCACCCTACTACCTTCACCCGTCAGATTACCCAAAACAACTGCATGTTAATGATAGCCTGACCGATTCAAACTTCAGTGATTGGGTTTAGGAAATGACAAACTTTCTGTTTGCCAAAAACAAGATTGGGTTTGTTGATGGAACCCTCAAGAAACCAGAAAAGACAAGCAAGGAGTACATGGCGTGGATGAGGTGCGACGCCATAATAAAAGGATGGCTTACCACAACCATGGATTAGGAGATACGGACAAGTGTTAAATATGCTAACACTTCTGCGGAGATATGGAAGGACCTGAACGAAAGATTTGGAAAAGAAAGTGCTCCGAGGGCTTACGAATTGAAGCAATCCCTCAATGTGACTCGTCAAAACGGTGTTTCAGTATCAGCTTACTACACAAAACTTTGAGGTATTTGGGACGAAATCAACACCGTCTTACCGACACCTCGTTGCACTTGCGATGGTTGCTCTTGTGAAGTGGGAAAGAAGCTTGTAGAACTGAAGGAAAGGGAGCGTCTTTATGAATTTTTGTTGGGTCTTGATGCTGATTTTACTGTGATACGGACCCAAATCTTAGCTATGAAACCAACGCCAACACTTGGTGCTGCGTACCATATGGTTTCTGAAGACGAACAACAGAGAAATCTTTCGACCAACAGAAAGGGAACAGTAGAGAATGCAGCCTTTCAGGCAAGTCAGTTCGCACGGAAGGAAGGTCAGACGCAACGAAGGACCTGGTCGAAACAAGAAAAGAGCAGCGGCTTAATTAACAAAAATGAACATTGTACCTTTTGTGGAAAAGACGGTCACAATCGTGATCGGTGTTTCAAGCGTATTGGGTACCCCGAGTGGTGGCCGGGAAAAAGGGAAGAAAGACGGTGCTAAGCCTAAGGCAGCGATGGTTGAGTCAACCTCAAGCCCTGTCCCAGGAATGACGGATGAGCAATATGCGATGTTTTAAAGCTATTTGGTGGAAACAAAAATCAAGAAAAGGAAGAACCTTCACCTTCAGCAAACATGGCAGGTAGAATTAATCAATATGGTAATTGGGTTGTAGATTCGGGGGCAACCGAGCACATGACCCATCAAAGGGAGGTGCTCGAAAACATTAAAACCAAAACTAACGAACCACCCGTTACCATCCCTAACGGAGAGCATGTTCCTGTGAAGGGACGTGGTGAGATGAATTTTAAAGGAGGGATTAAAATTAAAGGAGTTTTATTTGTGCCAAATTTCAAATGCAACCTAATATCAGTCAGACGATTGACGAAGGATTTGCATTGTGCGGTTACATTTTTTCCTGATTTCTTTGTAATACAGGACTTGAACAAGAGGAACTTGATTGGAGCGGGTAATTGCATCAATGGTCTATACCGAATGGGGAAGGCATGTGAAGAAAGGAAGGCAATGACGGTAACTATCAACATATGGCACAAAAGATTAGGGCATTCGTCAAATGTAAAACTTTCTCATATGAACCTTCTCAAGGATGTTGATTTTGATTCTGAAAATAAATTTTGTGATTCTTGCATTCAAGCCAAGCTTACTAGATTACCTTTTCCAAATAGTTCTATTAAAACTGATGCTTGTTTTGACATGATACATTGCAACATTTGGGGTGGCTATAGAACACCTTCATTATCACGAGCACATTATTTCCTTACATTGGTTGATGATTACAGTAGAGCGGTTTGGGTATATCTACTTAAACATAAAAGTGAAGCAAGTATCTCCTTGCTGGAGTTTTATAACATGGTAGAGACACAATTTGGAAAGAAAATAAAATGAATTAGAAGTGACAACGGAGGTGAGTTCACATCGAATCGGATGAGGTCATTTTATGAACAAAAAGGGATTGCCTTAGAGACCACTTGTCCACATACCCCACAACAAAATGAGGTAGTGGAACGAAAACATAGACACCTCCTTGAGATGGCTCGAGCTCTTCGTTTTGAGGCAAATTTACCAATCAAATTTTGGGGTGAATGCATACTAACGACAACTTATATCATTAACCGAATACCTTCTAAGGTCGTGGAAAATAAAATGCCTTATGAGGTATTATTAGGAAAGTTGCCAAGTTATGAACACATGAGAGTATTTGGTTGTTTGGCCTACTATCGAAATACCGACACTAAAGGTGACAAATTTGAGCCAAGGGGTAAACCGGGTGTATTTTTAGGGTATCCTCGGGGAACAAAAGGTTACAAGATATATGATGTAGAACAAAAGAAGATGGTAATTTCTAGGGATGTAAAATTTATTGATGTTTTTCCTTTTCTGAAAGAAAATATTGTAAATTGGCATGATCAAGTGGAAATGAGTAAAGAAACATGTACTGAAGATGAAATGAATAAAATTATAAAAGAGAAAGGTATCATGCATGAAGAATGGGGATATGGGTCCCACGTTGAAAATTCTAATGTGGGCATGCATGACTCCATAAAAAATACCCAGCATGGAGAATCAAATGCTAGTTTACAACATGATGAACTGTGCCCACTTGAGTTTGGGAATAGTGATCTAAGTAACTCTAGTACACCTACTCATGAAAATGACCCTAGTACACCAACTCAAGAAAATAATGGTGATACCCATACAGAAAGTCTTACTGAAAGCGAAAATGTGAATGTGAGTCCCCAACCTACAGGAACCATTCGAGCCACAAGGATTAAATCTCAACCGGGTCATTTAAAGGATTACTCAGTGAATCTCCCACCTTAGGTAGACCATGCAAGCTCGTCTTCCAATCAAGGTGTCACACCCCAACCGATGGCGGAAACATCGGAGTGAGACGAAATAGATTGCAAGAGACTTCATAACACTAATTGTGACGATATTTAATTCAACCGTTTTCATTTCATAGATAAATTGTCAAAGCATTACAAGAAATTCAAATAACAACATTGTTCAACATAACATAACAAAATTTATTCAACACTTTAAACCTAAACGTCTAAATGAGTATCTAGGCATCTTTGCTAATCCATTTTCGTAGCATCATCAATCCTCAACCTGTAACATGTTTAAAATACAATTCAATGCAAAAGCAAAGGCGAGTATACAAGTTTAAGCATAAGTATAAGTATAAAAGTTTAAAACGAATCCACATGGCAACTTAGTTTATATAAGATCAACCTAACATGGCATGCAATATTTATAGCCAATCCTCTGTTTACGCAAGAAAGTTTAGTTAATTTGACATGACCACAAGTTTAAGGGGGGCGGTGCGTTACTCCTATAGCGCTATACATGTCAAATGGAGGCTCGTGAAAGCTAATGACTAAAACATATCACATAAGTATGGTCCATGTAAGCATCAAGTATCATAACATAGCATTCATGTATAAGGATTGTTTTGTGCATTGCATAAAGAATAAGTTGAAGTGTGTTTTAATAAGGTAACATGTTACACCTCAAAAAGTGGTAAACATAAAAAGGGGGTTGCGAGTATACTCACAAATTTGCATATGCTTTCCGATTATCCAATGTGACGAAGTTGATGAGGTTAGAAGGTTGAATATGTTCGAGTAGGGATTTAGGAAGTTAAAACTGTAAGAACCGTTCGCGTAATTAAATAAAATAAACAAATTCTTTATTATTATGATTACAATACAGAAATAAGAAAACAAAATTACTGGTACAATTACAACTGAAATAAACGACAATACAAGAATGGAGTAGAAGAAGAAAGACTGAGGCACGTGTTCTACACGCTTCCCTTAAAACAAATTCCGAGTCTCCCAGGAGTACTCGTTTTGTTTCCCAGGGTACAACAGTCGGAGCAGTAGTACTGCCGGAGTTCGCCTACAACCCGAAGGTTACCTTGAAATGAGCAAGAAGAAGATGATCAGAGATGTGTAGAGAATTGTTTGCATAAAGCTGTTGTTACTGGTGTTCTACTGCAGTTGGGTATGGAGCTGTATTTATACAGCTCCTAAGTCGAAACAGACAAAAGAGAATTAAAGAGAGGTTTAAATTGCATTAAACGTCTTCAATGCAATTTAATACGTCATTTAATTCTCAGTCATAACCGTTTGACTTGGCAGTTTCGTTGCTGAAGTGTAACTGCATTGCTATTGAATGCTGGAAGCTTCTGCGCTCGCGCGCGCAAGACACACTGGTACGCGCGCGCTGGTCTGCACGCTCATGCGCGGTGCGTCCTCTTGGCTCACTACCATGCGCGCGTGCGCCACACTGACTCAGGTCCATGCGCGCGTGCCCAACGTCACCTGTGAGCCTATACGAGCACGCCACACAGTGCGAGCGTGCAAAGTGCGCCATCAAAGCGCCACATTGCGCCTCATCGCCCACGCCGCGCGCGCGCGCGTGTGCGAGTTAGGGTGCTCCGCACCCTTCATGAGGACACTTAGTGTGTGCTTCCATGAAACAATAAGGAGGGAGAGTTCCACCTTAAATACCCATTTAAGTTCCATCTCTCCTTCGATGTGGGACAAGGTGCTACTTTCTCTTTTGTTTCAGCATTCAAAGTTTCAAACACCCAACTTTGAGCATCGATATCTCATTCATCTTAGCTCCGTTTTGGACGTGGTTTAATTCGTTGCGAACCTCTTCCAACATAGAACACAAACCCACAAATAAATATATAAAACCCGCTCATTTTATTATATTTATTTCTAGTCCAAAATAGGAAAAAATCATTTTCCTATATTTGTGAAAAATGCTATTTTCACATATTTTTCCAACAATCCCCCACATGAAAAATGCTATTTTCATCAAATTCCCAACAATCCCCCACATGTATGGAAATGGATCTTTTCCTTACACTTTTCAACGATAAACTTCGACAGTTGAGTATTGCAAGATAGGTAGGTTGTCACCTTTGAACCTTCTTTTGTGAAGCGTACTTAGCTTACTAGCGGTGTGTAGACGCGATGTCCTTGAACATACCCCCATTTGTGTAAACGACATTACACTTCACACAATACTCTCCCTGGTTTGGCCAACCCCTCATTGTCATGTCCTATTATGGTCCTGGAACACTAGCCTGGTTCTGCGAGAGCTCTAGGATTTGCGCACCCCACAAATCCATTCGAAGCGACCCTACTTCTCTCTAACATAGGCGATTCCTCTGAATCATTAAAAGCATCATGGTTATTTGATTTCCCGAAATCGTTAACCTTAATATGCTTAGCCTCACTTCAATGTCACTGATTGGAATGGACTAGGAAGTATATATAACTCCCTTTTTATTTAGTTTGGGGTACTCCCCCACAGTGACTCCGTTTTGGTAATATGATTAAGTTGTCCTATTGAACTTAGATCTTGGGATCTCCAGTCAACTAAGTTAGGTTTCCCTCATATTCCCATTTACCACGGGCTTTAGTCCCATTCCTCTTGACGACGTTTCTACTAACTCTCTGCTTAAGCCTTTTGTAAACGGGTCCGCAATGTTATCCTTTGATCTCACATAATCAATTGTGATAACACCCGTTGAGAGTAGTTGTCGTACCGTGTTATGTCTACATCGCATATGCCTTGACCTGCCATTGTACATCAAGCTTTGAGCTCTACCAATCGCTGATTGGCTATCACAATGTACACATATGGCTGGCAAAGGCTTTGGCCATCTTGGAATATATTCCACGAATTGACGTAGCCATTCCGCCTCCTCTCCTGACTTATCCAAGGCGATAAATTCGGATTCCATTGTGGATCTTGCTATGACCGTTTGCTTAGAAGACTTCCAAGCAATAGCAGCTCCTCCAAGTGTAAACACGTAACCACTTGTTGATTTGGAATCTTTATTATCCGATATCCAGTTTGCATCAGTGTATCCTTCGATCACTGCTGGTTGTCGGGTATAATGCAGTCCATAATCTCTTGTGTATCTTATGTATCTAAGCACCCTCGTGATAGCTTTCCAATGATCCGCGCACGGATTGCTGGTGTATCTACTTAGCCTACTCACCGCGTAAGCCAAGTCGGGTCTAGTACATGTCATTAGATACATTAGACTGCCAATAATTCTTGAATACTCTAACTGAGCAACCCCATCTCCTTTATTTTTCTTGAGATGTTGGGAGGTATCAACTGGAGTTCGAGCTACACTCGTATCTCCCGAGTTGATTTTTTCAAGAATTTTATCCACATAGTGAGATTGACTTAACACAAGACCTTCTTGGGTTCTTATTATCTTTACTCCAAGAATCACATCCGCTAAACCCATGTCTTTCATATCAAATCTCGCTTTCAACATGCTTTTAGTAGCTTTGATAATTTTATCATTACTCCCAATGATAAGCATATCGTCTACATAAAGGCATAATATCACATAACCTTCATTTGTGTCTTTGAAATAAACACATTTGTCACACTCATTTATTTTGAAACCATTGTCAATCATGACATGATCAAACTTTTGGTGCCATTGTTTTGGTGCTTGCTTCAAGCCATACAAAGACTTGACGAGTTTACATACTTTACCCTCTTGACCTGGGCAGAGAAACCTTCAGGTTGCTCCATGTAAATCTCTTCTTCTAAATCGCCATTTAGAAATGCGGTTTTAATGTCCATTTGGTGAACTTCCAAATTTCTTAAAGCCGCTATAGCAAGAACCAATCTGATCGAGGTTATGCGCGTCACAGGCGAGTAGGTATCAAAGTAATCTAGACCTTCCTTTTGTCTAAATCCTTTAATCACCAACCTAGCCTTATATTTATCAATACTTCCATTAGTTTTCATCTTCCGTTTGAATATCCAACGATATCCAAGTGGTTTGCAACCAGGTGGAAGATCTACTAACTCCCAAGTATGATTTTGCAATATAGAATCAATTTCATTCCTTATTGCTTCTTTCCATTGAGGTCCTTCTGAAGAGGAAACCGCTTCGCGATATGTATTGGGCTCGCCCTCAACCATATAGCTAACGAAGTCTGGACCGAAGGATTTTTCAACCCTTGGCCTTTTACTTCACCTACGATCACTTTCTTCAACCTCAGGTCGTTCATGTGTCTTATCATGAACTACCTCATCAACTGGTGTAGATGAGCTTTCACCTACTTCAAAATTAGGTGTTGATGACGTTGCATGTGTTTGTCTTCTCAAAGGAAACACATTTTCAAAGTAAGACACAACGTTAGGATTCACCTCCATGATAGTATTTACGTGTACATCAGGATTCTTGGACTCATGTACAAGAAAGCGATGTGCACTACTTTGATGCGCATACCCAATAAATATGCAATCAACAGTTTTGGGTCCTATCCTAAGAGCCTTAGGAGGTGGTACAATCACCTTTGCTAGGCACCCCCACACTTTCAAGTATTTGTATGAAGGCTTCTTCCTTTTCCATAACTCATATGGAGTTTCGTCTCTCTTTTTGAGTGGTATCTTATTCAAAAGATAATTAGCCGAGAGAATGGCTTCCCCCCACATTTCCTGGCTCACCCCAGAACTTATCAACATGGCGTTCATCATTTCTTTCAATGTGCGGTTCTTTCGTTCCGCCACGCCATTTGTTTGTGGAGAATAAGGAGGTGTACACTCATGTACAATGCCACTTTTTGCGCATAAATCGGCAAAAGGTGCAACATATTCGCCTCCTCGGTCGCTTCTGATGTGTGCAAAATGCAACATATAAATTACATCAATTGTGGCATAAAACTAACCATTTTTTAGTACTAATGTTGGAAAAAGTGTGCTTTTGTCTTCCTTTTGTATTTTCAGGATTAAATGAGCTCAAATTAACAAAAGAAGCAAAAAGGCAGCTAAATCTAACATAAATACAAGAAAAGGAACAAACGTGGCATACCCGACCTCCCCGACAACATCTTCCCAAGCAAAACAAGAGAACAGAAGGCTGAACACGCCCCGTGCTCAGTGAACACGGGGGCGTGCCCAAGTGTCAGCATAAAAGATAAAGTTGTAGAAGCTTCCATCGCCCACCACGGGGCCGTGCTCAGCGGACACGGGGCCGTGGTCAACTATAAGATTCGCAGAATCCAGGCAAATCTTGATAGTACAGATATGCTTCTGCACACGGGGTCGTGCCCAGCGGACACGGGGGCGTGGTCAACTAATGCAGACAAACTGCAATTAATGAAGACAGAGAAGAGGATGGACACGGGGCCGTGCCCAATGGACACGGGGCCATGCCCGAGCTTCTGTTCAGCCTATAAATATGAGTGCTTGGCTCAAGCTCAAACCATCCCTTGGCACACCACCTCTCTCACACTTCACCCACCACCCACCACCATCACAACACCATCATCCACCACCATCATCCATTATCCATCATAGAGTGTGTGAGTCGTCTCGGGATCCAAGATTGATCGTAAGAGTTCTTGACAATCAAGGCCATGTTTGCCTAAGTCTCTTACATCACTCGGTGAAGACAAAGTGTCTAGTGTAATACTTTTTATTTTTAATCTTTTCGCACTTTTTAATTGGTTATGTATTAATGACTTTGATAACTAGTTTCTTATGTTGAAGGTGATTCTTCCTTATCATTTGTCCGTGGTGTCTTGGCATTATTTTACTGTCTATATAAAATAAAAGATTTTCACCATTCATATCTCCACGGTCTATATGGAGGTATGTTGGCTACCTGGTCGGGGGTTAAGGGAAAGGTTTGGTAAGAGTCTTGCCATTGTTCAGTGTATAGATCCTGCAAAGGACCTGGGTCAAATTTAGTAGGACCTCCTTCAATACTTAACGGTATTGGATGGCAGGGGTCCAAACTCTTTGATCCCCTCATAAGTTAAACTACTATTAAAACTTTAACCCGACTACCTAGGACTGTATCCCTGCTGACTCAGACTACTTAGCCGAGGGTAGCGTCGCCTTCAAAAGAGGGGCCTACCACAATATGCATTAATAACTTAATTAATTATCTTTCAATAATCCGACCCTTTAGGATTGTATCCTTGCTGACTCAAACTACTGGGTTGAGGGTAACGTCACCTCCAAAAGAGGGGCCTACTACAATAACTAAGATAATCTCTTAAATAGTGCAAAAGTGCGGAAATAATCAAAGGTTACACTAAACACGAGTCGGAGCCAAGTGATTCATCTTGTCTATCTGTTTTTCTTTTGTTTTTACTTTTCAGCATTTTAGTTAGTTTTTATTTTTCTAGTTTAAATACCTTTTTCTAAACTTTTGATTTGATTAGACGTTGAGGATAAACCGGTACTAAAAGCTCTTGTGTCCTTGGACGACCTCGGTATCTTGCCAACACTATACTACGCTCACGATGGGTGCACTTGCCCATAAGTGTGTTTAGTATTAGTAAATATCGTGTTTTATAAATTTAAAACTTGGCTAAAAAGCGTAAAAGGGCTTAAAATATACTTAAACTTATATACACACTTCACACGCATCAAGTTTTTGGCGCCGTTGCCGGGGACACAAGGATTTTAAGAAAGTTAGGAATCAGCGGCCTAATCGTTTTTTCTTATTTTTATTTTTTTAGGATTTTTTTTAGTTTTTCAGCTTCTGCAGAGCTCAGCACGGGCCGTGCCAGGTCGGACACGGGCCGTGCCCAGCAGTGTTACTGGCAGTTTTTATTATCCGAGTTACAGAGAGCTGAACACGGGGCCGTGCCCAACTCCCCAGTAACAGGGATCCGGAAAACAATTACTGTATATCCGACCACGGGCCGTGTTCGCTGAACACGGGGCCGTGGTGAACCTTCTGACCAACGTTCTTTTCTGTTTTTGTTGCAGGACTTGGAACCCAGGCGCCACATTTGAACTTCCTACGTAGTGCATGAGCTCCAGTTCTAGTAGAGACATAAAAGAACCTCTTGAAGAACCCGAACGCTTTCTCAGAAAAAGACTTAAAGCTAAAAACCAAGAGAATGTTTCGGGGGACCCACTTCCAATGGCGGACCAACGTACCCTCATGGATTACCTACGACCCACTGTAGGAAATCTCGGCACCGCTATCAATGCACCGAATGTCGAAGCCAATAACTTCGAACTTCGGCCGCATTTGATACAAATGCTTCAAAACTCTGCAACCTTCCATGGGCTTGCGGACGAGGATCCCCATCTACATATTACTAATTTCTTAGAAATATGTGATACCTTTCGGATCAATGGAGCATCAAACGACGCCATTCGCCTTCGAATGTTTCCATTTTCACTAAAAGACCGAGCTAAGGCTTGGCTTAACACCCTCCCAGTTGGCTCGGTAAACACCTGGGATGAACTAGCCCAAAAGTTTCTATATAAGTATTTCCCTCATGCTAAAATGGCTAAATTAATGACTGAAATTAATACATATTCACAAGAGGATGGAGAATCCTTATATGAAACTTGGGAAAGGTTCAAGGAGCTACTAAGAAAGTGTCCTCATCACGGTCTTGCGGTATGGCAACAAGTATCCACTTTCTACAATGGGTTGTTGCCACACACAAGACAAACACTTGATTCTAGCTCCGGGGGACTTTTAGGTAATCATCGCCCAAATGAAATATATAATCAAATTGAGGAAATTGCTCAAACCAATTTTCAATGGCACACTCCCCGAAGCAATAAATCTATTGCCCCGGGCGCCCATAAGGTTGATGAAAGCACTTATTTACAAGCCCAAATCGGGGCCCTTTCTTCAAAATAAAAAGTTAGAAATGACAAAAACGGTCTCGGTTATGGCTTGTGAAGGGTGTGGTGGGCCACATGAAAATTGGAGTTGTATGAAAGAATTATATGATCAAACGGAAACGGTAAACTACATTGATAACAGACCTAGGCCGTCGGGTCCTCCAACGGGTACCTACAACCAAGGATGGCGTAACCACCCAAACCTTGGTTAGAGAGATCCCGGCAATAGTAGTAACCAACAAAACCAACGAACTAACTTTCAACAACCACAAAACTTTTCTCAACAACAAGGTGGACGAGAAAGGCTTGAAGATACTGTATCTCGCCTCATCTCCGACACCGAAAAGAAAAACTCGGATCGATTTCAGCAATTGGAATCGAATTTTAGAAATCAACAAGCTAGCATTCAAAACATTGAAAAACAATTAAATCAGGTAGCTCAAAATTTCTCCGAGAGACCACAAGGCGCGTTACCAAGCAATACCGAAACCAACCCAAAAGCGCAAGTACATCTCATCACATTGAGAAATCGAACCATGGGTCCCGAGGAGGCTCCATTACCGCCAGCTGAAAGAAGCCAGTCCAGCCAAACCACGACTCCAACCGCACCCCAACCAGAGAAGGCTTCTTTACCAAATCAAGAGCCCACCAAGACTCCTCCGGTTCCATACCCCGGTCGGTTAATTCGTCAAAAGACCGATGAGCAATTCGCAAAGTTCGAAAATTTACTAAAACAATTGCATGTTAATATTCCTTTTATCGAGGTCCTAACCCAAATGCCTAAATATGCAAAATTTATGAGGGACTTCCTCACTCACAAAAGGAAAATTGAATCATTGCAATTAGTTAACTTAGGCGAAGAATGCTCCGCCTTAGTACTCAACAAACTCCCACAAAATAAAATTGATCCTGGAAGCTTCACGATTCCTTGCTCGATTGGGGAATCCCCCATTCGTAATGCACTAGCCGATCTTGGGGCTAGCATTAACCTCATGCCTACATCAATGTTCAACCGACTCGGCTTAGGAAAAACGAGCCCTACAAAGATGAGCATGCAACTAGCCGACAGATCCGTCAAATTTCCACAAGGTGTCGCTGAAAATCTATTGGTCAAAGTCGACAATTTCGTCTTCCCGGCCGAATTTGTCATATTAGACATGGAAGAAGACACCGATGTCCCCCTCATCCCCGGGAGGCCATTTCTAGCCACCGCTCAAGCAGTGGTGGATATGAATGACGGAACACTAACATTGAAGTTTGGGGACGAGGAAGTGAAGTTTGGAGTTGGAAAGAGAGTAGAAGATGAAGACCCGGTCAACTACATGAAGGTCATAGACTCAAGCTTGGATAACGCTATCCGACGGTGTAACATGGGATGCAAAACATCCCACTTGAGTGACATATGACCAGACTTTGGGTCTAGCCAAGGACCCTTATAAACGTGGTGCACCACGGAGGCATTCCGCGGAACTATCCTTAGTTTAGTCTAGATAACTTTTTATATTTTCTAGTTAGTTTTAATTTTCAGGAATAAAACACACTCGGGATGGCAAAGGATGACAGGGGAAACTTGGACCAGCACCCCATGCACGAAAACAGGGCCATCCGACGAACTTTCTTCATTACAGCAGGTTCAGCACGGGCCGTGTCCGCCCAACACGGCCCCGTGCTGCACAGTCTGCAGAAATCACCCAGTTCAGGTAAACTGGACACGGGCCGTGTTCACCCAACACGCCCCCGTGTCCAGGCTTCTGTTTCTTTTGTTCAACTTTTGTTACTGGCACCTGAACACGGGGCCGTGCCCGGACAACACGGGGCCGTGTCCAGGCACCCAGTAACACAAATTTCTGTTTTTTCACACCTTTTACACATTCAATCAACCTAAAAACTTATTTTTGGGACACATTGAGGACAATGTGTAATTTAAGTGTGGGGGGGATGCTAAAACCTTGAATCTTGCAAGTCCTAATAACAAGCCTTACACAAAACTCTATTGGAACCACTATCATTTTTTTACTTGTCTAGGTTTAATTTGGGAATTTCAAAATTCTAAAAACGTTATATTTTTAAAAATTTACAACCGATAGCGTCGTGATAAAAAGAACCAACATAAGAAAATTATGAAAAGGCATGACAAGCTTAGTTAAAATTTAATTATATATACTTGATCACATAAAAACCCATTCCCACAAAAGTGAGTTTTGAGCCTTTATTGAGCATACAAATACATATCTATAAACTAAATGCTCATTTTTCGTTTCTTGTGTGAATAGTCGCTTGGTTCTTACAACTCT
Organism: Helianthus tuberosus; assembly: GCA_030545235.1. Taxonomy (NCBI): domain Eukaryota; kingdom Viridiplantae; phylum Streptophyta; class Magnoliopsida; order Asterales; family Asteraceae; genus Helianthus; species Helianthus tuberosus. The sequence continues at coordinate 50,435,524 of CM060388.1, read as the reverse complement.
AGAACTTGCCACGACGATACATTCCCGGTCCTTACCAACTTAAACCCGAGTAAGTAAATGATGGAGGCATTAGGACTAACCCTTTTTTTATTTCTACACCATTATTATTATTTTTTTTACCACCTACCCAAAATCCCCCTAGTTAACCCCTTTGAGCCTAAACCTTTTCATTTCTTAAACCCAAACCAAACACCCTTTCACCCACCAAAACATTTTTATTTTTAACCCTTTGTTTTAGTGACAAGCTCGGTTTTTCATATGACTTAAAAAAAATGTTGATGATGAAGCAAAAGAAATAAACAAACAAGTTCATCAAAAATAACTTTGTTTGAATTATGGCTTCATCAAAATAAAAATTGCAAAAATAAAAAGTCTTACGAAAACCGATGCTTTTTACGCTTTTCGCCCTTTTCTACTAACCACTAACCCAACCACCTACCTTTAACCCAAGCCTAACCCTTCACCCAAAAGTCCTCTTGATATTTACAAAGGTATATAGTTAAAAAGGAGGAGGATTGATTGCTTGGCAAGCCTGTGGTAGGAGTAAGTTCCATGCCGCTCTCGAGTGATTCACTAAAATACATCTTCGGCCGAGTGTTGAGTGATACCCCGTGAGGTATGTGAACTTGTATATAAATAGAATTTTAAAGAGGCATGTTATGCCCTAATAAGTAATTTATCTTATGAAAAGTTTTAAATAAATCATGACGAATAGGATTGTAAATAAATAAAAATAAAACTTAATAAAGAATCTTGAAAATCCCGACACTCTATGACAAGCCCACAAACCTTCTCTTCTACCCATTCCATTTGGGAGTGTGAAGCCACATTATAAAGAGTTTTGCTTGAGGACAAGCAAAGATTCAAGTGTGGGGGTATTTGATGTGTGCAAAATGCAACATATAAATTACATCAATTGTGGCATAAAACTAACCATTTTTTAGTACTAATGTTGGAAAAAATGTGCTTTTGTCTTCCTTTTGTATTTTCAGGATTAAATGAGCATAAATTAACAAAAAAAAGCAAAAAGACAGCTAAATCTAACATAAATACAAGAAAAGGAACAAACGTGGCATGCCCGACCACCCCGACAGCATCTTCCCAAGCAAAACAAGAGAACAGAAGGCTGAACACGGGGGCGTGCCCAAGTGTCAGCATAAAAGACAAAGTTGTAGAAGCTTCCATCGCCCACCACGGGGCCGTGCTCAGCGGACACGGGGCCGTGGTCAACTATAAGATTTGCAGAATCCAGGCAAATCTTGATAGTACAGATATGCTTCTGCACACGGGGTCGTGCCCAGCGGACACGGGGGCGTGGTCAACTAATGCAGACAAACTGCAATTAATGAAGACAGAGAAGAGGATGGACACGGGGTCGTGCCCGAGCTTCTGTTCAGCCTATAAATATGAGTGCTTGGCTCAAGCTCAAACCATCCCTTGGCACACCACCTCTCTCACACTTCACCCACCACCCACCACCATCACAACACCATCATCCACCACCATCATCCATTATCCATCATAGAGTGTGTGAGTCGTCTCGGGATCCGAGATTGATCGTAAGAGTTCTTGACAATCAAGGCCATGTTTGCCTAAGTCTCTTACATCACTTGGTGAAGACAAAGTGTCTAGTGTAATACTTTTTATTTTTAATCTTTTTGCACTTTTTAATTGGTTATGTATTAATGACTTTGATAACTAGTTTCTTATGTTGAAGGTGATTCTTCCTTATCGTTTGTCCGTGGTGTCTTGGCATTATTTTACTGTCTATATAAAATAAAAGATTTTCACCATTCATATCTCCACGGTCTATATGGAGGTATGTTGGCTACCTGGTCGGGGGTTAAGGGAACGGTTTGGTAAGAGTCTTGCCATTGTCCAGTGTATAGATCCTGCAAAGGACCTGGGTCAAATTTAGTAGGACCTCCTTCAATACTTAACGGTATTGGATGGCGGGGGTCCAAACTCTTTGATCCCCTCATAAGTTAAACTACTATTAAAACTTTAACCCGGCTACCTAAGACTGTATCCCTGCTGACTCAGACTACTTAGCCGAGGGTAGCGTCGCCTTCAAAATAGGGGCCTACCACAATATGCATTAATAACTTAATTAATTATCTTTCAATAATCGGACCCTTTAGGATTGTATCCTTGCTGACTCAAACTACTGGGTTGAGGGTAACGTCACCTCCAAAAGAGGGGCCTACTACAACAACTAAGATAATCTATTAAATAGTGCAAAAGTGCAGAAATAATCAAAGGTTACACTAAACACGAGTCGGAGCCAAGTGATTCATCTTGTCTATATGTTTTTCTTTTATTTTTACTTTTCAGCATTTTAGTTAGTTTTTATTTTTTTAGTTTAAAAAACCTTTTTCTAAACTTTTGATTTGATTAGACGTTGAGGATAAACCGGTACTAAAAGCTCTTGTGTCCTTGGACGACCTCGGTATCTTGCCAACACTATACTACGCTCACGATGGGTGCACTTGCCCATATGTGTGTTTAGTGTTAGTAAATATCGTGTTTTATAAATTTAAAACTTGGCTAAAAAGTGTAAAAGGGCTTAAAATATACTTAAACTTATATACACACTTCACACGCATCAGCTTCGCAAAGCTTTTATCTTCTTTTGAAGTTGATTCTCAACTTCATTTTTGTACAAGATAAATTTACTTATTGCTTCATCTTTACTTTTTAGTAAATATACATAGCAATATTTGTACTATCGTCAATAAACGTGATGAAGTACTTATTTCCACCTCTTATGGGTACCGCTTTTAAATCACAAATATCGGTGTGAATTAAATCAAGGGGTTCGGTTATTCGTTCAACCGATTTCGATGATGATCTTGTAAGTTTGGATTCAACGCATGTTTCACATTTATAGTGTGAATCAATATGGAATGTTGGTATACAATTTAAATTGATTAAACGGCGTATTGAATTAAAATTAACGTGACCTAATCTACCATGCCATTTATTCGAATCAGAAAACTCAAGCATATAAGTAGAAGTAGTAGCAATTTTATTCATGTTCTTGACAGCCATTACATTTAATTTGAACATGCCGTTTTGGGCGTAGCCCTTTCCCACATACATTCCTCGTTTAGTAAGAACAAAGTTGTCACTTTCAAATACTAAACGAAATCCAAACTTGTTAAGCAACCAACCCGAGACTAGATTCTTGCGCAAGTCCGGGACATACAACACGTTGCTTAAAGTGAGCTCCTTCCCCGAAGTCCACTTCAAGATCACCGTTCCTTCACTCATGATGTCGGCGGTGGCTGAATTTCCCATATACAGCTTCTCTTCTCCAGAAAGCGCCTTAAAGGTGGTAAAGAGGCTTCTGTCTGCGCAAACATGACGGGTCGCGCCCGTATCAACCCACCATCCTTTTGGAGTGTTGGTCACAGTATTGACCTCATCCATCATTGCGCTTTTGTCGGAAATCATTGCCACCAAAGGCATTCCGTCTTCATCCACCATGTGCGCACGCTCACGCTTTGGTTTCTTGCATTGGTTAGCCCGATGCCCCGGCTCGTCACAATTGTAACAAGTCCCTTGGAACGTTTGAGGTTTCTTTTTCACAACCCCTTTCTTCGGTCCAAGTTTTGCTAGCATTTGCTTTCTCTTTGTCCTTTTTCCCCTTGCCCTTATTGCCCTTAGAGGATTGCCCATGCTCAACCACATTTGCGCTAGCCGAAGTTTGTGCATGGCTGCCTTTTAGGGCAATTCTATTGTCCTCTTCAATCCGAAGACGAACAATAAGATCCTCTATAGTCATATCCTTTCGTTTGTGTTTAAGATAATTCTTAAAATCCACCCAACCAGGAGGTAACTTCTCAATCATCGCTGCCACTTGGAATGTCTCGCTAAGTGTTATGCCTTCTGCAAGGATGTCATGTAGTATAATTTGCAATTCTTGGACTTGATTCATAACGGTTTTAGAATCAACCATTTTGAAATCCAAGAAACGGGCTACCACAAATTTCTTTGTGCCAGCATCCTCCGTTTTGTACTTCTTATCCAAGGCATCCCAAAGATCTTTGGAAGTCTTGACATTGTAGTACACATTATACAATGCATCCGAAAGCCCGTTTAACACATAGCCTCGACAAATGAAATTCGAGTGCTTCCAAGCCTCTACCGCGCTCAGAGCCTGAGCGCTGGTCTCCCCTTCCGCAGGTTGGGGAGCGGTTTCAGTCAAGAACCTCGCAAGGTTCATGGTGGTCAAGTAGCAGAACATCTTCCGTTGCCACCTTTTGAAGTGGAGACCCGAGAACTTCTCGGGTCTTTCAGCATGATTTGCCACTGTGGACGCTCCCACAGTGTTGGCAGGGGTTCCAACGACAACATTAGTGTTGTTGACGTTTTCGTTCGACATTCTGAAAAAATTAAAATTTAAAGTTTAGTCCAAAAAATCTGATTTACGCAAAAACCGGAAGTAAACTAGTAAATTTTAATTTTACCACAAATTTACTGTTTAGGCTTCTAAGTCCAACTTTGAAGACCAAAAACAGAAAATTTTTAATTTATTAGAACTTACTGATTGGCTTCTAAGTCCAACTTTGAAGACCAAATCAGAAAGATTGAGCAGTTTTTAGGACAATCTGAATGTAACCAGAAAGGTTTTCAACTAAAGTCGCTCATTTGAAGATGAAAACCAAAAATCTGTTTTTTAAAACACAAATGAGTGAAAACAAAACTGGTTTGAATCACAAACATAATGGTTTTGATTACACGAACGGTTTTAAAAATTTGTTTTAAGATTGTAAGAACCGTTCGCGTAATTAAATAAAATAAACAAATTCTTTATTATTATAATTACAATACAGAAATAAGAAAACAAAATTACGGGTACAATTACAACTGAAATAAACGACAATACAAGAATGGAGTAGAAGCAGAAAGACTGAGGCACGTGTTCTACACGCTTCCCTTAAAACAAATTCCGAGTCTCCCAGGAGTACTCGTTTTGTTTCCCATGGTACAACAGCCGGAGCAGTAGTACCGCCGGAGTTCGCCTACAACCCGAAGGTTACCTTGAAATGAGCAAGAAGAAGATGATCAGAGATGTGTAGAGAATTGTTTGCATAAAGCTGTTGTTACTGGTGTTCTACTGCAGTTGGGTATGGAGCTGTATTTATACAGCTCTTAAGTCGAAACAGTCAAAAGAGAATTAAAGAGAGGTTTAAATTGCATTAAACGTCTTCAATGCAATTTAATACGTCATTTAATTCTCAGTCATAACCGTTTGACTTGGCAGTTTCGTTGCTGAAGTGTAACTGCATTGCTATTGAATGCTAGAAGCTTCTGCGCGCGCGTGCAAGACACACTGGTACGCGCGCGCTGGTCTGCACGCTCATGCGCGGTGCATCCTCTTGGCTCACTACCATGCGCGCGTGCGCAACGTCACCTGTGAGCCTATACGAGCACGCCGTATTGGCTCACTCTGGTGCGCCGCGCACGACACATCAGGACCCATGCACCATGCGCAACTGCGCGCCTTCGTGCCACTTGTACCCGCGCGCGGACTGCCACGTCACGCGCCTCGAACCTGCACGCCACTTCACCACTTGGTCCTTGCAGCCTCTGTGATTCACCATAAGCACATGGTTAAAAATCCAAAGGCGGCTCTCGAGCGGCTCACGGCGATGCGAAGTGTAAAGTGCGCCATCAAAGCGCCACATTGCACCTCATCGCCCACGCCACGCGTGCGCACGAGCGTGTGCGAGTGCGAGATAGGGTGCTCCGCACCCTTCGCGAGGACACTGTGTGCTTCCATGAAACAATAAGGAGGGAGAGTTCCACCTTAAATATCCATTTAAGTTCCATCTCTCCTCCGATGTGGGACAAGGTGCTACTTTCCCTTTTGTTTCAGCATTCAAAGTTTCAAACACCCAACTTTGAGCATCGATATCTCATTCATCTTAGCTCCGTTTTGGACGTGGTTTAGTTCGTTGCGAACCTCTTCCAACATAGAACACAAACCCACAAATAAATATATAAAACCCGCTCATTTTATTATATTTATTTCTATTCCAAAATAGGAAAAAAATCATTTTCCTATATTTGTGAAAAATGCTATTTTCACCTATTTTTCCAACAAAAACACAAGAATATAGGTATTCGAAAGTAATCATCCTTTAACACCAAGTACTTGTTCTTGACACAATGAAACCTCAAGGGTTAATGTTTTCATGAGTAATATACCCATTAGAATCGTAACAAGTCTTATGTCTTAGATGATGTTATTCTAATATCTTGACGAATGAACATAAGTCCATCATCAAGGGTTCGAATAGTATATATATGTATAAGTATTATAGGTATTATTTAGTCCATTAATCAAGCATGAGGTAGAAGATTGATCTTCATTTAGGTACCTCTATTGTGTCATAGAATTCATGTAGGAGGTAGGAAGAACAAACTTCCATTTAGGTACCTCTTATGGTTCACCACTACACTTGATGTAAAAACATACAAGGAGGGTCATGAACTAATATCATTACAAGAATAAGAAACAACTACACTATGAGAAATCATCAAGGGATGTGAGGATTTTATGTTGGACAACCCAAGTTAGTCCACAATCACACCTTTATCAAGCTTGAACACCACTTGTGGGGTAAAAATCCTAACTAAAACAGAAAGTTTGTGTGGTTTTAACCTCTGATTTAACATGTCTCAGCCTTGTTTTTAAGCCCAACTAACCATTCATTTGATTATGAGCATTAGGACATAGGTTTAAGATGAGAAAACTCAAGTTTTGTTAAGTTTAACAAAGATTAAATGAAAACAGAAACGAACAGTGGACTTTGGAGCCTATTTGCCGGAGTTCTAGGGACTTATTTACTGTGAAATACCCATGGAATCGAAGCTAAGGTCGATCCAAGCGCACAGGAAAAAGAATGAACCAAATCGGATAAGAAATGAATAAGTTATGCTCATTTCCGTGAAGGCTGAACAATCTGCTCGAACTTGCACTTTCAGCTACGAATTTAGGGAGTTTGAGAGAGTTTTGAGAGTGAGATTAGAGTTTGTAAAGTGGAAAAGTGGCTGAGATTAAAGTGGTATTTATAGGGAAGGATTAGGGTTGGGTTGGTTGGCATTTAAGAGGTTGTTAAAGGTTAAAACAAATAATAAAAAAAACAAAATGTTGTTGTCTTGAGACTTGCGGCCGTAGTGGCAGTTTACATTACCTAACTTCTTTTTATTTGTGACATATAATTGTTAGTTAATAATGAAGCATCATGTATATTTAAGATATACAAGTAATTGGGGTTGTTTAGTATAATAATAAAAAAAACTTAAATGGGGTCATAACATCTGATCGCTGCTAATGGTGGTCTTAGTTTTTTTTTTTTTTTTTTGACAATTAACATATTAGTTAGGTATTGTATAATATGTTATGTTAGTGCATACATAATTTACTATTAAATGTTATGATGATACATTGTAGTTGCAGATATAATTAAAAAAACAAAAACAACTATCCATTTGATGTTGGTGGGCATAACTGCCATCAGCCCTACATACTTTTATTTATTATTATTTTTTTTATTTAATAGTAATATATCAACATGATAAATCAACGTTATAGTTGATGTTTACTAAGTTATTATTATTATTATTATTATTATTATTACTATTATTATTATTATCCACGTATTTAATAGTTAACAAGCATGTATAAGTTATGAGTACTAGTATGTCGGGTATCAGTTGCGCGTATGCATTCGAGATTGGTAACGTATAACCCATGTATTACGACACGTATAAGCATGTATAAAAATAGTATTTCATTATGACCAAAGTATCAAACGAATGCACATATCAATGTATAACCATGTATAAATAAAAGATCAATTTCATTATGATCGAAGCCTCGGATTTACAATGGTACGAAATGAAATACGATAACAAGAATTACAAGACTTCCAAAAATAGAAATACGAACAAGACTTGCTATAAGTGGAAAGTACAAAGAAGCAGGGCGTTACAGTCTCCTCTCCTTTAGGAAATTTCGTCCCGAAATTTATTCAAGAGGAAGACTTGAAAGAGGTTTTTGACAAGAAGGTGATTATTTAAAATTGAGACTTGAAAATTTTGAAACGTAAAAGGTATGAAATTTTGTAGTACGACAAGATGGGTTTGTAAAAGAAGTTGTTTGGCTCAAATGATTTGAGGTACCAACATAATTGAAAGCGTGTAGGTGCGTATGTAGGTAAAGCGATAAGTTAGGATTCGATCGTTTAAACAGGCTTGAGGTTCGCATAGAAGAAAAGAATAATGGAGAATAATGAGAGTATGGAAGTGAACGAGTGACTCTTAATGAATGCAAGTATAAGAGTGTCATAAGTATTGGATAGACGAAAGTAGCGTGCTAACAATGAAGTCGCGTCGTGGATAATCGGATAACGCATTTGTGAGTTGTTTAAAGTTCGTATTAGGTCTAAATAGGTCTGCAAAACACTGAATTTCTCATGGCACGTTTTACGAAAGTTTGGTAACATGGTGAAAACACTTATGTATAGGAAGTACCAGCGGCGTATCCACCATGTTTTGACCACATTACGTCTGTTTCGTATTCGGTGTCATGTTACGTTCCGTGTCTTACCATACACAGTAGTACACTCTATGGTTTTCACACACCTATCACTATAATCCCGTGTGCACCCACGATTATTTTGATCGTCGCATGATCCGCATAGCTTGTAATAGTTGTGTATGAATCAGGGTATACATAATTTAAAAAAAAATGTAAGAATGTGTACGTATAAGAATATAGTATATAAACAAGTCCATGCTTAAGTATGTATGGGACCCACGTAAGCTAATCCCTCGGATTACGCTCACGTACGGGTACGAATGTATGAATCATGAGTATGAATGAAAGTATGAGAATAAATATAAGTTTAAGTATGAATATGCACGTAAGTATGAGTATAAACATAAACGTATGAGTGGTACGAGTATAAGTATAAGCATAAACGTATGAGTATAAGTGTAGGTACGAATAAAATTACGTATATAGTGTATGTTGAAGTATAACGAGTTTAAGCATATAAGACGTTTTGAGAATTTTGAGTATGTAAGACGTATGATATAAATGAAAGCATCGCGGGGTATCGACTAAGACGTGTATGATGATATGCATGTATAGTTGTTTAAGCGAAACGTTGAGTTTATCGAATCAAAATAGTTTGAGTTTGATTGGGAAGGTAGGATATAGTTTGTAAATGTAAAGGAACATAAAGTACTCATTGGTTATGCATAACGTATTTTGTAATGAATGAAATGCTACTTTTGTTTTAAAAAAAAGTTTACGTATGTTGAAGATTGTCGGTCCCTATGAAGTCTTCTTGCCCACGTGTTTTGAAATTTGGATGACGAATTGAGTGGTGTAGGAAAAAGGTTTTCGAAAATAATAAGTTCACTTCGTTTGAATTAAAACAAGATTTTTTTTTGAATTTTGGAGGTTCCTGTGAAAACGTTGATCCTTGGAAAAGAAATTTAGTAAAATGGACTTAGTGACTATTGAAACGAATCTTAACAAATGGTTTGTTGATATCGAAAAGAGTCTTTGGTAAAACGATACTATAGTATCTATAAGATTTTATAAGTACCTGAGGAAGGTTAGTTTGATTTCTTTAGTACGATGATATAATGTGGGCGTGTTTTAGTGATTAAATCGAATATGAAGTTCATGGGCAAGAGGTTCATTGGACCGATTAAATTTATAGGTAGCATTTCGTAAGGTTTTGAAATTCAGGTAATAAAATGTTTTAAGACATGATTAAGAATCTCGTGTATATGAGTTGAGTGAAAATAGATTGTAGGTTAAGAAGTACGTTTGATAAAACAATGTATTTTGAAATGGGTATAAGTGGGCAATTTGAATAATGATAAGTGATTTAGATATAAAACATGATCGGGTTTACATAATAAAATATTTCGAAGGAAAGTTTTGGTAACGATCACCTAGGTAAGGGAATCACCCCTAACTCGTTGGTGAGGTCGTTTTAAGGAAAGAGGGGGTGGAGTTAATCGTCAAGGTAAGGAAATCACTCCTATCTCGATGATATGTCTCCATTTGTCGTTACAAGGAATATGAATTTAAATTATATGAAATCATGCATATGTATAAATGTATGAAAAAAAGATTTAATACGTTGTGTGTGTGAGAAGAAAATATCGAAAGTAAAATTGAATTTGAAAGATTGCATCGTATAAGATAAATAATAAAAACACATGTTTGATTAAAATTTGGATGGTTCCAAAACGGAACTTTGACCAACCAAAGTGGTCGAAAAGTCTTTCGAATTTGAGGAGCATGCTTTGGCCTAATAGGTGGAATACTCTCGCCGACAAGTCGGTTAACGGTATTTACCCTTCCGGTTACTACATGTCCCAAATCAATCGAAACTTCGAGACTTGACGGGATTTATATAAAAAAAAATTCAAGGAGTGGAACTAGTCGACAAGGTGCGGGTTTCACCCCTAACTTGGCGATTTAGTATCCTAAGTGTGGTTGGTACTCGCCGGGTCAAAATTTAATTTCAACACTTTGACGAGGGTCCACTAGAATTTGAAATTTGAATTTCTCCATCGAGGTGAGGATCTCACTCCTAACTTGATGGTGAATTTCATGTAAAAAGGAAAGGTAGATGGATTGAGAGTTGTTCACCAAATTGTGGGTTTCACGCCTATTTTGGTAAACTCGTCTCTTTTGTATAATACGAGTGTTTGTGGATTTAGAATAATCAAGTAAAATGTATGAGGAAAAGCGTATGTTGAAGATTATACAAACAAGTATAAACATGTCAAGTATGACACATAAAGAATGACATATTAAAACAAATATTAACACATAATAAAACATGTATTAACACATAAGAATAACATGTCAAGTATGATACATAAGGATAAATGACATATAATAAAAAAAAACAAACAATAAAAAAAATAAAAAAACAAATAATAAAAAAAAACAAAATGTTGTTGTCTTGAGACTAGCGGCCGCAGTGGCTGTTTCCATTACCTAACTTCTTTTTATTTGTGACATATAATTGTTAATTAATAATGAAGCATCATGTATATTTAAGATATACAAGTAATTGGGGTTGTTTAGTATAATAATAAAAAAAAAGAACTTAAATGGGGTCATAACATCTGATCACTGCTAATGGTGGTCTTAGTTTCTTTTTTTTTTTTTTGACAATTAACATATTAGTTAGGTATTGTATAATATGTTATGTTAGTGCATACATAATTTACTATTAAATGTTATGATGATACATTGTAGTTGCAGATATAATTAAAAAAAAACAAAAACAACTATCCATTTGATGTTGGTGGCCATAACTGCCATCAGCCCTACATACTTTTATTTATTATTATTTTTTTTATTTAATAGTAATATATCAACATGCACTAGCACACAAGTAAGCATTAGACGGGGTTCAATCTTGTTTTTAGACGCGGTAATGCATATAACCCCGTCTAAAAATACACACACAATCTCAACCCATCAGGATCCTAACGAAATATCCTTTAACACTAATAAAATCCACGTCTTTTGATACCTACGCCGACTTAAAATATGCTTAGATAGCTTTAGACGGTGTTTACAAACCCCGACTTAAAATATAATTAAAAACCCCGACTTAAAATATGTCAACCGCGACAAATAATAGCATAACTGTTTTAAGTATGATACAGATGGAGGTATTATTTGAGTTTTTTAAGTATGATATGGATAGAGATAAAAAGGCCATGTTCTAAATTGGTGTAAGTCACTTTTTATTTTAGTGTTTCCTGGTTGCAGTAAGTTTGTAACTAATTAGGATAGTAGCTTAGGTTTATAAATATGCCAGGTTGATTTTTGAATAAGAAAAAATGTTTGTTTCCTTTTGGTGCTATAACATTTATTTTGTTTGATCAAAGGCTGGAATTTGCCTAGTAATGGTAGAAGAGGAATTTGCAACTCCTTTGTGTAGGATCGAATCGCGACCTGAATGAGTCGTTCGGAAGAGCTCTAGTCCGTTTCAGAGGCAGAAACTAAGAAACGGATGTAAAAACAGCTTGAATATCACTATAAACTTCTTGTGTATTGATTTAATAGCAAATACAATCACAAGGAATACCGGCAGCACCTCGGTATCGTTTCTGAAAATCGTTACAAATGACAACATCACAACCCTATTTATAGGCTACATGGTCTCGTTTGAAACATGCATATCCGCTTCAAACGGACCTCTCAAACGAATCTCTCAAACGGATCTCTCAAACGGATGACCATTTCAAACGAACCACCTAATTTGACCCTTTCAAACGACACACTAAATTAGAAACTGTTTCATGCAAAGTCTTTTGTCTCATGTGTAATGATGCAATGATGATGTCACTATTGTGATGTCATCATCAAAGATGATGACATAATGCATGATCAGATCCGCAAAGTGACCAAGACTCGATATAAGACGAAGACGACAGATGTATGCACCAACACTTTGCATAAAGTCTAGTAGTCTGTTATCTCATTTTTGTACATTTTCGATCCACCTGTAGATCTTTATTACAAGCAGTCTGTATTATTATTTTGAACACTCGGACATTTATGTTTGTAATAATATTTTAAATCCAAAACTTCTGCTGCGCTGTCTGTATTGTGTATCTTGTATATCAATCTCGTCACGATACTCCCCATCCGAGTCCATCGGGCGATGTGGTAAATATCGGGGTGTGACAGTCACACGTCACACTAGCAACCTAAAACATATAGAAAAAATAATATATTATTAAAAAAATTTGACATTTTTGTTTATGTTATATTAGATTTCTATCTAAATATTTGTTATTTTATAATTATAGTTTAAGTTATTTAAAATTAAAATATAGTAATGATTTCTCACAATTTCTATATTCCCTCTTAATATTCTTCCCAAAATTACAAAATTATTTGTTTTCCCTCCAATCCCAAACACAACTAATCTCATCTCCCCCAAATCAACATCTCACTTCTACACATTACGTTTTTGCCAAGCCCTAACCTCCTTTCTCCTCTGCTTCTGGTCACCCAATCGACGTTGCCAGAATTCTTTTACAGGTGGCTTAACTTTGTTTTATCAAAAGATTTTGCAGGTATTAATAAATAACTTTTATTTGTTTAGCGTTTATGCGTTGCCTGTTAATTTGTTATGTGTTGATGTATTTTGGATTTGTGACAACACAATTTCTCTTCCCTCCTTCATTGCATGGATTCCCGTCGTGAACAAATAACCAACCACCACCACCGCCTGTGTATGGCGACGTCGAGTGCGCGAAGGTCGACTTCTGTCGGTGAAGCGGAAAACTAAACCACTGAACCCGAAGTGGTTGAAAGCGAAGAGCCGTCGATTGGACCAAAATCGATGTAATTACTCTTCACCTTCATTCTCTTCTTCCTAGGGTTTCAGTTTATTATCTGTATCCGGCTTCAATTTGTCAGTGGGTATTCGATTTTAATTTGGCTCTGATTTCATTATTGTCTCCGACTAATGTGTAATTTGCGGTGAATAATAATTTACCATGTGTTATGTTTTAAGTTAACATTATGCGGGTATTTTGTTATGTTTATGATGTTGCACTTTTTTAATAAATAGGATTACCATGTGTTGTGATAGATCTGTGATGGTCATGCGTAGTTCACTAGTGCACGACAACCGGTTACTGTATGCACATGTTATCTTTTAAAGCTTTCCTTTGTGTCTTACGGCTAATGTAGCTAAATTGTACATCCTTTTAAAGCTAGATGTATAAGGCTCTTATTGCATCTTTTTTTAATCTCCTGCCACTATTTCAGTTGTTGTATATTACTATATTCTTAAAACAAAAGGTCGGTGGGACCAAAATACAAACAGCCCTTCAACTTTTCAACTTGACCAAAACAGCCCCTCAACTTTTTAACTTGACTAAAATAGCCACTGAGAAAAAGACAAAATGGCTTATAAAGTTTTGAACTTAACAAAAACAACCCATAAACTTTTAAAATTGACATTTATACCTCATACCGTCATACGTCCACTAAAACTTTATAAAGTGTTTGTTTTCACCCCCTTAAGCTTCAACTTTTCAAATTCACCCCCATAATATTCATTTCTTTAGCTTAAAAAAACAAAAACTATTGTCTCACGTCGTTATTTTCATGTACATGTCGGTGTAAGTTTATGTTTCGACTTGGACTTCAACTTTTTTAAAACGAACATGGTTAAATGTAATGCGTTTTCATGTTTATTTTTATATATGTTTTCAATTGGTCTAAGTTTTGACATTTTAATATACGTGTCGACATAAATTCACGTTTCAACGTAAACGATATAGATTCAAGTTTCGACATAAGTTTTTTTTTTTCCGGAAACGAGTCTGGTCAAATATAATACGATTTTATGCTCTACGCCTTGACGTAAACTATGTTCGGAACGAGTCGGGTCAAATATAATACGTTTTCATTCGACTTTCTAAATTTGAGTTATTGTATGTTTTGACACCGCCAAGTCTAGATGCAAAAGTAAAGGTGGTGTAGTGGCTAGGTGGAATGCTTACTAAATGAACCAGCTCGGGTTCGATTCCGTTCTTTTATTACTGCAAAGCTTTAGAGCAGATACGTCGGGACACACATTTTCATATGATTTATGTATCACATAACGTGTCGCAAGCTATAAACAACTAAGACGTCGCCGCCCCAACGCGCGGCATACTGCAACAATCTAGTTGTATGCTTAAAATGCAGCATGGCTTTGTGATGGCTATGATGTTGTACTTTTTTAAAAGATTGGTCTACCATGTGTTGTTGATATGTCGTGATGGTCACGCGGTAGGATTTGCTATTGCACGACAACCAGTTACTATATAACCATGGTATCTTTACCTATCAAAGTGCATGAGCCTTATTTGTAGGTTCCTTCTATTTTTTAAGGCTGATTATTAAAGTTCAGTTGCTAATAAGTCTAAGTGAATATAGTCTAATGTGGTTACCTTTGCATATGTTAGGTTAACTTACAAAGAATTGGTGGAAGAGCAAATTATAACTTAAATCGTGGTGGGGATTAATGGTAGCTGTGAGGTTGGGATTGTTAGTGGAGGACAAGAATTTGATTCACATCGTCTTCTAGATTTGCACTTTTGACTTAACTTTCAAGTTATTGTGAATTATTAATATATTACTTGTAACCCCGCTGCCAAGCGCGGGGGCTTTTTGTTGGAAATTTTGTGAAAATAGCATTTTTCACAAATATAGGAAAATGATTTTTTCCTATTTTGGACTAGAAATAAATATAATAAAATGAGCGGGTTTTATATATTTAATTGTGGGTTTGTGTTCTATGTCGGAAGGGCTTCGCAACGAACTAAACCACGTCCAAAACGGAGCTAAGATGAATGAGATATCGATGCTCAAAGTTTGGTGTTTGAAACTTAAATGCTGAAAAAAGTGGGAAAGTGGCACCTTGTCCCACATCGGATGAGAGATGGAACTTAAAGGGGTATTTAAGTGGGAACTCTCCATCCTTATTGTTTCATGGAAGCACTCACTAGTGTACTCGCGAAGGCCTAACTCGCACTCGCGCGCGCGTGGCGTGGGCGATGAGGCGCAATGTGGCGCACTTTGCACTTCGCACTTCGCATCGCCGCGAGAGAGCCGCCTTTGTATTTTTGACCACGTGCGCGTGGTGGAAGCACAAGGGTTGCAAGGACCAAGTGGCTGGTGATGTGGCAAGCATGCGCATGACCCTGGTGGGTCCGCGCGCGATGGCGCATGACGTGGCAATCATGCGCGCGGGGTACACATGGCGCGCACTAGCGCATGGTGCATGGGCCTGATGTGACGTGCGCGGCGCACCAAAGTGAGCCAAAACGGCGCGACTGTGTGGCGTGCTCGTAGAGGCTCACAGGTGACGTGGCACACGCGCGCAGGTGCGCATGGGCCTGAGTGAGTATGGCGCATGCGCGCATGGCAGTGAGCCAAGTGGACGCACCGCGCGTGAGGGTGCAGCCCTGCGCGCGCATCAGTGTGTCTTGCGCGCGCGCACGCAGTAGGCTTCCAGCAGCAGTGAATGCCAGTGCAGTTACATTTCAGCGTTCGAAACTGACGAAGTTAATGCGTTTGACTAAGAATTAAGTGACGAATTAAAGTGCATTAAAGACGTCTAATGCAGTTTAATTCTCCATTTAATTCATTTTTCAGTTTCGCCTAAACCTGCAACTATAAATAGGGTGCTACCCTATTGCAGAAACACACCGAATAACACAAGCTCTCTACAATCTTCTCACTGCAGAATTCGTCAATTTCCTTCAAGCTTTCGAGGTACACCTTTGGGTTAGAGTCAAGACCGGCAGTGCAACTGCTTGAGGCTGTTGTATCCTGGAAACAAACGTGATCTCCTGGGAGACACGAAATTTGTTTTAAGGGACCCGTGTCTAACACGATCCTCAGCCAAAGAACAGTTTTTCTGTTCGAGTTTTTCTGTATTGTTTTTCCTTTTTCCAGTTGTAATTGTATTTACTTTCAGTTGTAATTCTGTATTTGTTTCAGTATTTTCAAGTTAATAAAGTTTTTATTTATTTTTGCACGAACGGATTCCTACAATCTTAAAACAATTTTTTTAAAAAACACCGTTCGTGTAGGATCACAAACATTTTCTGTTGTGAATTCGAACCAGTTTTGAATTCATACAGTTGTGTTTTAAAAAACAGATTTTCTTCCTGTTTTGATTCAAAGTAGCGACTTTGTCAAAACAGAATCTGCTTCTACTCCTTTCTGTCGCTGAAGTTCTAAAAATCCTACTGTTGTAGTCTTCAAAGTTGGACTTAGAAGCTACACGGCTGAATTTTTTGAACTCCTAATAATAATAAAGTAGCGTCTTTATTATTTTGAAAACAGAATTTAACTTGTTTTCTTGGAACTTTTTCAGAATGTCGACTGAAAATGTGAACACGAGCAATACCAATGTTGTCGTTGGAACCCCTGCCAACACTGTGGGAGCGTCCACAGTGGCAAATCATGCTGAACGACCCGAGAAGTTCTCGGGTCTCCACTTCAAGAGGTGGCAACAGAAGATGTTCTTCTACTTGACCACCATGAACTTTGCGAGGTTCTTGACGGAGACCGTTCCCCAACCTGCGGAAGGGGAGACCGATGCTCAGGCTCTGAGCGCGGTAGAGGCGTGGAAGCACTCTGACTTTATATGTCGAGGCTACGTACTCAACGGTCTCTCGGATGCTTTGTATAATGTGTACTATAATATCAAAACTTCCAAAGAATTATGGGAGTCTTTGGAGAAAAAGTACAAAACGGAGGATGCGGGAACAAAGAAATTTGTTGTCGCCCGTTTTCTTGGACTTTAAAATGGTTGATAACAAGTCTGTTATGAACCAAGTCCAAGAGTTGCAAATTATACTAAATGACATCCATGCTGAGGGAATGGTACTCAGCGAAACGTTTCAAGTGGCAGCCATGATTGAAAAATTACCTCCTGCTTGGTTGGATTTTAAGAATTATCTTAAACACAAGCGAAAGGAATTGTCGGTCGAGGACCTTGTTCTTCGTCTTCGTATAGAAGAAGAAAACAGGGTGGCCCAAAAAGGCACCATTTTGCAAGCTTCGGCTAAAGCAAATATGGTGGAAATTGGGGAATCCTCAAAGGCCAAGAAGGGCAAGGGTAAAACCAACAACAAAGGGAAAGCAAAGGTTAACAACCTTGGACCGAAAAAGGGGGCTGTGAAAAAGAAGCCTGCGCCTTTCCAAGGTACTTGTTACAATTGTAACGAGACGGGGCACCGTGCTAACCAATGCAATAAACCTAAGCGTGAGCGTGCGCACATGGTTGATGAGGATGGTATGCCTCTAATCGCAATGATAACCGAGGAAGCGGCTATGATTGAAGAAGTCAACGCAATGGGTGAAAACCCAAAAGGATGGTTCGTTGACACGGGTGCAACCCGCCATGTTTGTGGAGACAAGGCTCTTTTCACTACATTCAAGGAAGCTTCGGGTGAAGAAAAGCTTTATATGGGGAATAAAGCTACCGCAAGCATCAAGGGGGAAGGCACGGTCGTTTTGAAGATGACTTCGGGCAAGGAGCTTACCTTGACCAATGTGCTTTATGTCCCAGAGATACGGAAGAATCTCGTGTCGGGATGGATGCTCAACAAGTTTGGATTTCGTCTAGTGTTTGAATCGGACAATTTTGTCTTGTCTAGACGTGGAATGTTTGTTGGAAAGGGCTATGCCCTTAATGGTATGTTTAAAATGAATGTAATGGTTGTAAACCAAAACAAGAAAATGAATGAAATTTCTACTTCTACTTACATGGTTGAGTCTTCTAATGTTTGGCATGGTAGACTATGACATGTAAATTTTAATTCATTACGACGTTTAATTAAATTAAACTTGATACCAACATTCCATATCGAGTCCAATCACAAATGCGAGACATGTGTTGAATCCAAACTTACGAGATCATCGTTTAAATCGGTTGAACGAATAACCGAACCCCTTGATTTAATTCATACCGATGTGTGTGATTTAAAAGCGGTTCCCACGCGTGGAGGAAATAAGTACTTCATCACGTTTATTGATGATTGTACGAAATATTGCTACGTGTATTTACTTAAGAGTAAAGACGAAGCAATAGAGAAGTTTATCTTGTACAAAAATGAAGTTGAGAATCAACTTAAAAAGAAAATAAAAGCTTTGAGAAGCGATCGAGGAGGTGAATATGTTGCACCTTTTGCGGATTTATGCGCAAAAAGTGGCATTGTACATGAGTGTACAGCACCTTATTCTCCACAATCAAATGGCGTTGCGGAACGTAAGAACCGCACATTGAAAGAAATGATGAACGCCATGTTGATAAGCTCGGGAGTGAACCGAGAAATGTGGGGGGACGCCATTCTCTCAGCAAACTATCTTTTGAACAAGATACCTTTGAAAAATAGGGACGAAACTCCATATGAGTTATGGAGAAAAAGGAAGCCTTCGTACAAATACTTGAAAGTGTGGGGGTGCCTAGCTAAGGTGATTGTACCACCTCCTAAGGCTCTTAGGATAGGACCCAAAACTGTTGATTGCATTTTCATTGGATATGCACATCAAAGTAGTGCGCATCGTTTTTTTGTACATGAGTCCAAGAATCCCGAAGTACACAAACACACTATCATAGAGGCAAATCCTAATGTCGTCTCATATTTTGAGAATGTGTTTCCTATGTTAGGACAAACACATGCGCCTTCATCAAGAGCGGTTGATGAAGCTGGTCCAAGTTCGTCTACATGGTTAGATGAAGCAGGACCAAGTTCATCTACACGATTAGATGAAAGTCATGAACGCCCCGAGGTCGAGGAGGGTGAGCTTAGACGAAGTAAACGACAAAGGGTTGAAAAATATTTTGGTCCAGACTTCATGAGCTACATGGTTGAGGGTGAGCCCAATACCTACCGCGAAGCGGTTACTTCTGCGGAAGGACCTCAATGGCAAGAAGCAATTAAGAATGAAATAGATTCTATATTGCAAAATCATACTTGGGAGTTAGTAGATCTTCCACCTGGTTGTAAACCACTTGGATATCGTTGGATATTCAAAAGGAAGATGAAAGCCGATGGAAGTATTGATAAATACAAGGCAAGGTTAGTAATCAAAGGATTTAGACAAAAGGAGGGTCTAGACTACTTTGATACTTACTCGCCTGTAACGCGAATAACCTCTATACGATTGGTTCTTGCAATTGCGGCTCTAAGAAGTTTGGAAGTTCACCAAATGGATGTAAAGACCGCATTTCTAAATGGCGATTTAGAAGAAGAAATTTACATGGAACAACCTGAGGGTTTTTCTGCCCCTGGAAACAAGGGTAAAGTATGTAAATTGGTCAAGTCTTTGTATGGCTTGAAGCAAGCTCCAAAACAATGGCATCAAAAGTTTGATCATGTCATGATTGGCAATGGTTTCAAAATAAATGAGTGCGACAAGTGTGTTTATTTTAAAGACACACCAAGAGGTTATGTGATTCTATGTCTTTATGTAGATGATATGCTTATCATTGGGAGTGATGATAAAATGATCAACTCAACGAAAGACATGTTGAAAGCGAGGTTTGACATGAAAGACATGGGTCTCGCGGATGTGATTCTTGGAATTAAAATCACTAGAACCCAAAATGGTCTTGTGTTGAGTCAATCTCATTATGTGGATAAGATCCTTGGGAAATTCAATTCGGACGATACGAGTATAGCTCGAAGTCCAATTGATAATACCCAACGCCTAAGGAAGAATAGAGGCGAGAGTGTTTCTCAGTTAGAATACTCAAGGATCATTGGTAGTCTCATGTATCTAATGACATGTACTAGACCCGACTTAGCGTACGCTGTGAGCAGGCTAAGTAGATACACCAGTAATCCGAGCGAGGATCATTGGAAAGCTATCACGAGGGTGCTTAGATACATAAGATACACGAGAGACTATGGATTGCATTATACCCGTGATCCAGCAGTGATCGAAGGATTCACTGATGCGAACTGGATATCGGATATAAAAGATCATAGATCGACAAGTGGATATGTGTTTACACTTGCTGGCGCAGCTATAGCTTGGAAGTCTTCCAAGCAAACGGTTATAGCTAGATCTACGATGGAATCCGAATTCGTCGCTTTAGATAAAAGCGGGGAAGAAGCGGAGTGGCTACGTCAATTTGTGGAAGATATTCCAAGATGGCCAAAGCCGTTGACGACGATCTGCATACATTGTGACAATCAGTCTGCTCTTGCTAGAGCACAAAACATGATGTACAATGGCAGATCAAGGCACATTCGACGTAGACACAACACGGTATGACAACTTATCTCAACGGGTGTTATCTCAGTTGACTATGTGAGATCAAATGATAACATTGCGGACCCGTTAACAAAAGGCTTAAGCACAGATAAGGTGTATAGGTTGTCAAGAGGAATGGGACTAAAGCCCATAGATGAAGGGAATATGAGGGAAACCTAACCTAGTTGACTGGAGATCCCAAGATCTAGGTTCAATAGGCAAACTTAATCATAAACCCAAAGGGAGTCACTGTGGGGGGTGCCCCAAAATCAATAAAGGGAGTTGTATACTTCCTAGTCCATTCCAATCAGTGACATGAAGGGAAGGTTAAGCATGTTGAGGTTAAGGATTTTGAGGAAATCCAAATTAACCATGATGCTTTTAATGATTCAGAGGAATCACCTATGTTAGAGAGAAGTGGGGTCGCTTCAAATGGATTTGTGGGGAGGCGCAAATCCTAGAGCTCTCGCAGAACCAGGAACGTGTTCCATGACCATGAACGGACACAACCATGAGGTCTTAACTCGACTAGGGCGAGTATTGTGTGAATGTATATTGTCGCCTACATAAATGGGGGATTGTTCAAGGACACCGCGTCTACAAGACCCTAGGAGGCTAAGTATGCTTCACAAAAGGAGGTTCAAAGGTTACACCTACCTATCTTGCAATACTCAACTGTTGAACGTGTATCGTTGAAACTTGATAGATCGATTTCTATTCATGTGGGGGATTGTTGGAAATTTTGTGAAAATAGCATTTTTCACAAATATAGGAAAATGATTTTTTCCTATTTTGGACTAGAAATAAATATAATAAAATGAGCGGGTTTTATATATTTAATTGTGGCTTTGTGTTCTATGTCGGAAGGGCTTCGCAACGAACTAAACCACGTCCAAAAAGGAGCTAAGATGAATGAGATATCGATGCTCAAAGTTTGGTGTTTGAAACTTAAATGCTGAAAAAAGTGGGAAAGTGGCACCTTGTCCCACATCGGATGAGAGATGGAACTTAAAGGGGTATTTAAGTGGGAACTCTCCATCCTTCTTGTTTCATGGAAGCACTCACTAGTGTACTCGCGAAGGCCTAACTCGCACTCGCACACGCGCGCGTGGCGTGGGCGATGAGGCGCAATGTGGCGCTTTGATGGCGCACTTTGCACTTCGTACACTCGCATCGCCGCGAGCCGCTTGAGAGTCGCCTTTGTATTTTTGACCACGTGCGCGTGGTGGAAGCACAAGGGTTGCAAGGACCAAGTGGCTGGTGATGTGGCAATCATGCGCGCGGGTTACACATGGCGCGCATGGTGCATGGGCCTGATGTGACGTGCGCGGCGCACCAAAGTGAGCCAAAACGGCGCGACTGTGTGGCGTGCTCGTAGAGGCTCACAGGTGACGTGGCACACGCGCGCAGGTGCGCATGGGCTTGAGTGAGTATGGCGCATGCGCGCATGGCAGTGAGCCAAGTGGACGCACCGCGCGTGAGGGTGCAGCCCTGCGCGCGCATCAGTGTGTCTTGCGCGCGCGCACGCAGTAGGCTTCCAGCAGCAGTGAATGCCAGTGCAGTTACACTGAGCAGTTACGTTTCAGCGTTCGAAACTGACGAAGTTAATGCGTTTGACTAAGAATTAAGTGCATTAAAGACGTCTAATGCAGTTTAATTCTCCATTTAATTCATTTTTCAATTTCGCCTAAACCTGTAACTATAAATAGGGTGCTACCCTATTGCAGAAACACACCGAATAACACAAGCTCTCTACAATCTTCTCACTGCAGAATTCGTCAATTTCCTTCAAGCTTTCGAGGTACACCTTCGGGTTAGAGTCAAGACCGGCAGTGCAACTGCTTGAGGCTGTTGTATCCTGGAAACAAACGTGATCTCCTGGGAGACACGAAATTTGTTTTAAGGGACCCGTGTCTAACACGATCCTCAGCCAAAGAACAGTTTTTCTGTTCGAGTTTTTCTGTATTGTTTTTCCTTTTTCCAGTAGTAATTGTATTTACTTTCAGTTGTAATTCTGTATTTGTTTCGGTATTTTCAAGTTAATAAAGTTTTTATTTATTTTTGCACGAACGGATTCCTACTTTTTTATTTTTACATAATTTCTTATAAGTCGCGGTTTATATAACACCGACTAAAAATTGTTTTAAAATTATAATGTAATTTTAAGTCGCGGTTTCAAACCCTGACTAAAAACATTTTCTAAAGGTATTAACAACTTTTAAGTCGCGGTGGGTGTATTTTAAGACGGGGTTCAACAAACCGCGTCTAATAATTAACACATTTTAAGACACGACGTTTTAAGTCGCGGTTCAAAACCGCGACTAAAGACTGTTTTAACCGCGTCTATTGGTCACTTTTGTACTAGTGATGATAAATCAACGTTATAGTTGATGTTTACTAAGTTATTATTATTATTATTACTATTATTATTATTATCCACGTATTTAATAGTTAACAAACATGTATAAGTTATGAGTACTAGTATGTCGGGTATCGGTTGCGCGTATGCATTCGAGATTGGTAACGCATAACCCATGTATTGCGACACGTATAAGCATGTATAAAAATAGTATTTCATTATGACCAAAGTATCAAACGAATGCACATATCAATGTATAACCATGTATAAACAAAAGATCAATTTCATTATGATCGAAGCCTCGGATTTACAATGGTACGAAATGAAATACGATAACAAGAATTACAAGACTTCCAAAAATAGAAATACGATAAGAAATGAATAAGTTATGCTCATTTCCGTGAAGGCTGAACAATCTGCTCGAACTTGCACTTTCAGCTACGAATTTAGGGAGTTTGAGAGAGTTTTGAGAGTGAGATTAGAGTTTGTAAAGTGGAAAAGTGGCTGAGATTAAAGTGGTATTTATAGGGAAGGATTAGGGTTGGGTTGGTTGGCATTTAAGAGGTTGTTAAAGGTTAAAACAAATAATAAAAAAAACAAAATGTTGTTGTCTTGAGACTTGCGGCCGTAGTGGCAGTTTACATTACCTAACTTCTTTTTATTTGTGACATATAATTGTTAGTTAATAATGAAGCATCATGTATATTTAAGATATACAAGTAATTGGGGTTGTTTAGTATAATAATAAAAAAAACTTAAATGGGGTCATAACATCTGATCGCTGCTAATGGTGGTCTTAGTTTTTTTTTTTTTTTTTGACAATTAACATATTAGTTAGGTATTGTATAATATGTTATGTTAGTGCATACATAATTTACTATTAAATGTTATGATGATACATTGTAGTTGCAGATATAATTAAAAAAACAAAAACAACTATCCATTTGATGTTGGTGGGCATAACTGCCATCAGCCCTACATACTTTTATTTATTATTATTTTTTTTATTTAATAGTAATATATCAACATGATAAATCAACGTTATAGTTGATGTTTACTAAGTTATTATTATTATTATTATTATTATTATTATTATTATTATTATTACTATTATTATTATTATCCACGTATTTAATAGTTAACAAGCATGTATAAGTTATGAGTACTAGTATGTCGGGTATCAGTTGCGCGTATGCATTCGAGATTGGTAACGTATAACCCATGTATTACGACACGTATAAGCATGTATAAAAATAGTATTTCATTATGACCAAAGTATCAAACGAATGCACATATCAATGTATAACCATGTATAAATAAAAGATCAATTTCATTATGATCGAAGCCTCGGATTTACAATGGTACGAAATGAAATACGATAACAAGAATTACAAGACTTCCAAAAATAGAAATACGAACAAGACTTGCTATAAGTGGAAAGTACAAAGAAGCAGGGCGTTACACAAGGTAACTCCACTGTACATCCCTTAGCTCACTACATTTCATATGATAAATTTTCTACTGATCATAAGGCTTTTCTTTCGGCCATCGATTCACATGATGAGCCTAAGAATTTTCAGCAAGCTTCACAAGATAACAACTGGTGCGGAGCCATGAAGAAAGAGATCGCAGCTCTTGAACGAAACGAAACATGGACCTTAGAACCACTACCCATCGGAAAGAAAACGATTGATTCTAAATGGGTTTATAAAATAAAATATAAACCAAACGGTGAGATGAAAGATACAAAGCGAGGCTCGTTGCGAAAGGATTTACATAGATGGAAGGTGTTGATTATCACGACACTTTTGCACCTGTTGCAAAGTTAGTAACGATGAGAACACTTTTAACATTGGCGGTGAAAAGAGGTAGGTTCGTACATCAGTTAGACGTCAATAATGCGTTCCTTCATGGAGATCTCGAAGAAGAAGTTTACATGAAACTACCCCAAGGATTCTCAGTCGAAGGTGAAACAAGAGTTTTTCGTTTAAGAAAGTCCATCTACGGGTTAAAGCAAGCTTCCCGAAACTGGTACCACAAGTTTACAAGTGCGTTACAAGAATTGGGATTCAAACAGTCAAAGGTAGATTATTCATTGTTCACATACAGATCCAAAGAGATACATGTTGCAGCCCTAATATATGTAGATAATGTTATACTTGTGGGAAATGATATGAGTTGGATTCAAAAGACAAAGTCAGACCTTGACAAGAAATTTAGCATAAAAGACTTGGGAAATTTAAAGTATTTTCTAGGAATCGAGGTTTCAAGAACAAAAGAAGGTATGGTCCTAAGTCAAAGAAAATACACTTTGGACATACTCAATGACATGGGTCTTGAAGGCTGTAGACCTAGTACAATCCCCATGGAACAAAATCTAAAGTTGGGCAAAGGAGAAGAGGAACAAAAGGTAGACGCTAGCCGATACAGAAAACTTGTTGGACGTCTGTTATACTTGCAGGCAACTAGACCAGACATCACGTACTCCGTTAATGTGCTAAGTCAGTTTGTGGCAGACCCTCGACATAACCATTGGGATGCGGCGATTCGCGTACTCAGATATCTCAAAACAACATTGGGTCAGGGCATCATGTTACCAAAGGAAGGAGGAACAGATTTAGTCACTTTTTGTGATTCAGATTGGTTAGGTTGTCCATTCTCACGACGGTCCAGAACTGGGTAAGTATTACTAGTAGGAGGTGCACCCGTTTCATGGAAATCAAAGAAGCAATCCGTGGTTTCACGGTCCTCAGCTGAGGCGGAATATCGGACCATGGCGACGACTGTCAGTGAGGTATTATGGGTTCGATGGTTGTTAACAGAACTGGGGGCTGTTCAAGACGGCCCGACTACGTTGTTTTGCGACAATGAGGCTGCCCGACACATAGCGAATAATCCGGTATTCCATGAACGTACAAAACATATAGAAATGGATTGTCATTTTGTTCGAGTGCGGGTGGAGTCTAAGGAGATCATGCCGACTTATATCGAGACAAAACTCCAAGTGGCAGACTTGCTTACGAAACCGCTTGGAGCACATCTTAACTCATTACTGGTCAAGTTGGGCGTTAAAAATCTACACACTCCAACTTGAGGGGGAGTATTGGAATTTACGTATTTATCTTTTGTATTTTTGTTGTTGTATCTTATCTTTTAAGTAGTCATGGTAGGTCCTTTCTAGTAGGTGTTAGTTAGCTGGTTTTATGCTATTTTAATTTGATTTTATGTGTATATTACTGTTTTCAATGAATGAAATAAGGTGAAGAATTATTCCCAAAACAACACCTCTCTGATTACCAAAATTTATATAAATGTCAAAAGTGACCCACTCGTTCCAGCCCGTTGAGATACCCTTTGCTCTATTCTTCATCCACAAGAACGATTCTTCCTTTGTCAACTCCACAATAGTCTGTACCGGGACCATGTTGTCGCTGAACTCCTCTTCGTTTCGTTTCGTAATTTAGACTTACAACTTGTTGTTTTCCAAGCATGGTTACCAAGTTCAAAATCAAAACTTGTTTTTGTATATTGTGGTTTTCGTTTTAGCGGTTATCGACCACGGCTCGTTTGGCCCCGTTTTAATTAGCCTACGACTCATTTTTCCATTTAGGCAGACCCATATTTTTTAAATAAAACAATAAAAATGACCCAAAATGACTTTATTTTGAACTCTAGTTGAGTTTGCCATGACTAAGTGTCCCCATAATAAATATGGAGGTGATTTGTACACAACTAAAAACTTTGAATTTCTCAAATTTACCTTCTCACTACAACAAAAGGCAAAGAAACCTACTCTATTTTTTCAAAACTTTGGATCTTCACAATTAAATTTTGTTGTGTGTAAATCACTTCCCTTAAAAATATTTCGTTGTATTGTTATTTTCTATTAAAATTTCATTTTGATAATTAAATTTCTGTTGTGTGTAAATCACTTCCTTTATAAATATTTCGTTGTATTGTTATTTTCTATTAAAATTTAAAATTTCATTTCGATAAATATGTAAGGAATAATGGATTTTAATAAGCCAAACTATTAGCCGTTGGCCGTTAACGGTCCCAACTTAAAAAATAACCAGTGGTGGTCCCACCTTTTCACATATTGTAAACTAATGAACCTTTACTAACAGGACCTTTATTTCTTTTTGTCCCCTTATTATTTTCGGTTTAGTAAAGGTCCATTGGTTTATAATATATGAAAAGGTGGGACCACCACTGGTTATTTTTTAAGTTGGGACCGTTGTCGGCCAACGACTAGTAATTAGGATTATTAAAATCCATTATTCCAAAATGTAAGCTCTCGACAAGAGGTTTTTAGGTCAACCTAAACCACGCGACGACTACCCAATGTTTACATGTTTTGACTAGTTTATCCAACGGCCGGACCCCCTATTTGTCCATCTCCATTGATATAAATGTTGGATCTCTTGTTGAGATTTCTACAACCGGCATACCCTTTTCTGTTTATTAATCAACATATTTAATTCTTGTAATCACACTTGACACTTACTATTTTGAAAAAAAAATGTAGGTTGTCGTCGAAAGGATTTTTTTGGGTCAACATAAACCATGTGACACGGACCCAATGTTTACATGTTTTGAATTGTACCAAATAGCCCGACCCACGTGTTTGTGCATCTCCATTGATTTATTCTTTCTCCAACACGCGGATATTTTCCATGATATTTTATTAAACTATGAACAGGGGGGATCCAGCATACATTTGTGGGTTCCCAGGAACCCAGTGCGTTTGGAAATAAAGAAAAAAATTAGTGAGAACTTTGTAGAATTTAGAAAAAAAAATTAGTGAGAATTAAAGAGAATTTACCAAAAGGAACCCATTAGAATAAAATCCTGCATCCGGTTATGAACGATGTGAAGAACATGTAAAGCTCGCCCGAAGCCTATCTAGATTGGGTATTGTAGTGTTGTGGCCTATATACATTGGGTTTGGTAGTGTTACGAGTCTCTCCAATCTTGCTTGAGTTGCTTTGTTCTTTACTTTTATCTTTTCAAAATGCTAAGTTGTGAGGAAACCATTTGCATATTTAATTAATTGGGTGTCCCTATGCTTGGCTAAATGGGCGGGCCGGTTTGGGTTGGGTAGTGGGTCAAAATAGGCTTATTCTTATATCTTACAAATACAAAGGACATGTACAGTAGATAATTTTAAATAGGTTTTTTTTCTTTTGGTTACTTTTTGAAAAGAATTAATACAAGAGAGTCTATTAAAAGTTTTTTTTTTTAGTTTTTTTTTTCCTATAACTATTTTTATTATAATTATTATAATATTTTATTGTTATAATTTCTTTTGAGTAGATTTCGTTTTTTGTTTTATAACTTAAAAATATGATATTTCTTAAAATTCTAAGTATGCCATTGAGATGTCCTTATTTTTATCTACGCTTAGACATGAAATTTATATTAAAAACCAAGTTGTATACAGTAACATAAAGTGATGTCGTTTACCATTTTCATTATCTAAGGAATATAATGTAATACGATGTTTTATAAGCCGTTTACCCTATTCGTTATTTGAGTAATATAATATAACGTTTAATAAAATCTTGAATGTACCATTGCAACATGTTTAGTTTTATCTACGATTTCATAAAATTTTAATTCAAACAAACATCGATACCGGTGTTATATTCGGTTTTATGGTTTTCTCAGTATGGTGATACAAAATTCGTTGAGGTATATATATAGCTACACTGTTTACCTTTTTTTTTTGTTACCTGAGTAACATAATATAAAATTTTGAATACACCATTGCAACATGCTTATTTTTATCTGATAAAACTTTTAATTGAACGAGTAAATATAGTTAACTTTTTTTTGTTCTTTACCGTGACGGACCAATACTGTTCGAACTACATCGGTACCAGTATTGTATTCTTTTTTATGGTTTTCTTGACATGAGTGTATAAAAGTGATTGAATATAAAATTCTATTGGCAATAAAGTTTTTTTACCATATACAATAGTGAATGCCAGTGATGGAACCGATGCTCCGCCGAACAACATTGGCACTTGTACTGGTATTTGTTTCTATATATAGTTTTCGATAATTGTAAAAATGTGTTAATATCCTTTTAGATTTATATCTTTTGGTTACAATACCGAGTACAAATATCACACTGATACTTTAACGAACCTAAAAATGCACTCACCACCTTTTTACGAGATAACCCGCCGCGTAGCGCGGGTATCTCACCTAGTTTTAAAACAAGGATGAAATGTGTTCGTGCCAAATAAGGACACTAAAAAATAGATATAAAGTGTTTGGGTCAAATAGGTCAGTTTGAGCCTACACCCCTTTTATGTAAATAAGAATAAGAATAACAATATAACATTGTAAATACATTTTTAAAACTTATGGTCACTTAAAAATAATAAAGTATTATTTTTTCTATATTAAAACTAGGGGTTTTAACCAAAAACATCTCATTTAGACAAAAAAAGTTTGAATTTGTAAAATTTACCTTCTCACTAAAAGAGAAGGTCAAAACAAGTATGAGCTATTTGGGCATATTTTAGTTAAACTTGACTTGTTTGCTGTGATGGCTACACTTGTAAATAAAATAAATTCAGATAAAATGTCTTAACCATTCAGATTCAACCATTTAGAGGTAAATGTCTGAACCATTTAGACATCTACTAGCGAAACAAACAGTCTGAACCCTTAAGAGTTAGTATAATGCTTAATCATTCAGAGACAAATGTCTAACCAATTCAGATAAGAGGTCCTAACCATTTAGACTCAATATAATGGTTCACCATTCACAGAAAAACGTCTGAATCATTCAGACATTTACTTGCGAACAAACAGTCTGAATCATTAAGAGCTGAAACAAACAGTCCCGAATTGAACTACTCATCAACTAACTGGATTTGGGTGGGCTGGGTCCGACCCAACCCTACTAGATATGTATCACACATACACTGGCACACTTAAGATATATGAAAATCTTTGTTGTTGTAGTATTAGTGCTAGACGTGATTTGTTAGAGGTGTGAGTTTCAACCTATTTAGTTATAAAAAGTCCACAAACTTAGGAAAAAAAATTAACTATAAAATTCAAATAATTGAAATGAGCTTATCGGGTTCTCTACTTGTAGATAGGGCAGCGCAAACGAATCAAACATTCGGCTAACAGTTCGTGAACTGTTCGTCGAGAAGTTCGTTTGTGTTCGTTCGTTAATTAAACAAATGAACACTTACACGGAATTCCGTCCGTTTAGTTAATCAACAAACATAACAAACCCGGTCCCATGGGGAGAGTTTTCTATTTGAGTTTCGGAAAAGAAAACGTTCGTTCATTTATGTTCGTGAACGTTCGGTAACGTGTTAGTTTGTGTTCGATAGTTTGTTAGTGTTTTTAGTTTTTATATTTTATTTAAATACTTTAAAACTCCGACAAATAAAATATTTAATAAGTGTCAGTGTATTAAATATTTTGTTCTTGAATGCTTGTTCGTGTTCATTTGTTTCCGTTTGTGTTCATATGAACGTTAGTTTGTGTTCATCAACGTTCGTTTTTGTCCGTTGCCTAAAGTTAACAAACAAACACAAACGGACACGAAAAAGTATATTTCCTTAACAAACGAACATAGACATATAATCTCGTTCGGTAAGTATTCATGAACAGTTCGTGAACACTATATTTCTTAACAAACGAACACGAACAAGGTCTCGTTCGTATTCGTTCGATTCATTGCAGCGATAGTTGTAAATCTATTATTATTATTTTTTTTTTATAAAGCTAGTGTTCTTGAAATATTCTCTTTCTAACAAAATGTATTTTTTTGTTTTGTTTCTAGAAGCTACTACGCAATTTAACACCGACTTAATAGTTGTTTACTGACTAATAAGTCTATAGAATTGTTGAATGAGTCTATGAGGAGGGAATCCTGATTAGTGATTAGACTATGGGGTGTGAAGGGGCTTGGGTTGAGGGCATTGTTCGATACGTGGTGAGGGTGGGATCCACAAGGTAATACTTAAAAACTAGGGATGTGGTGTGGTGAGGCTTAGCTTGGCATGGCGTGGCCAGCCATGTGGATTTTTTTGGGTGGCTTAGATCGAACCAGCCAACCAAAGCCAGCCACATCACCCTAGCCCCCCGCCCTACGCCAAGCACAATCCCCACGCCAAAGGGGCAACACTATCCCCAACGCCAACTCAGGGTAGAGTAGCCGGCGTTGAACCCAAACTAATGATGATGAACAACAAATAAAGTAAATTAATTATGAATGCTGATAATATTTTACTAATGCCATTTTCAATCTTGTGTGTACTTCCTGTTGGTTCAGTTCTGTTTGAACATAATGGAAAACATGAAAACATACCTTTGGTTGCATCAGCACAGGTTAGCAGAGAATCCATTAAGGGTTGACATGATTGTCATCTTGGTCTGGTTCCTCCTTAGGGTGCTGACTGATGATGGTGGCTAAGAAAAACCGATAAGGGAATCGGTATGGAGATGGAGGTCGAAATTATGATGTTATGTGTTATTAGGGTTGTGTCTAATGTGTAACTGTCTAACACTTTAACCTCCACATAACTCTCCTTATATAAGCACCCAGGAGGAAACCCTAATTAGTTAATAAGGGTAATATGGTCCATCAACAATTACCAACTAATTATTTAATAGGATTGTTATATATTTTGATCTATATAATGTAAATGATTATAATGGCTACAGATTAAATATTAATACGTAATATATTTAATCTTACACTTCCCACCCTGTGACTTATTGGTTCCAAGGAAACAAAACCGAAAGCGAAAGACGACCAAATCAAGCATCATTTACAAATAGTTCAAACAGTATTATAAGTTTTTCATGATGGTAATACACTAATACAGATAAATATCTCGCTCGGGGACATTTTTTTACTTCATTGATCGGTGAGTATTCACCGCTGTTCACTCACGGGGAAAAGCGGGACGACTCCCTCCAAAATAATGAGCGTGTTGGCGTTTACGAGTCATGCAGGGAAAATGAGGAGTTATGTGACGACTCTCTATGGCCTAAGAGAAGTACTCAATTTATAGTAGAAAATTTGGTTGTGTATCGTTAAATATAGCTCAACTTATTGATACCAACCCTACCTAAACTAGTTTAATACCCGTCCGGTGGACGGGTTACGTTAATGTATTATATAGTAACAACATAAATGAACCTATGAACACAACTAACTTGAATTTAAACCTTACCAAGTCCCATAAGAACCACTAACCATACTATCATTAATAGCTCATGTTATATAAAGATGCTTGCAAGACATTTAAAATTGAAAAAAGAACAAAAATCCTATCTTAACCTTTCATCATAAACGGTGTTGTGAAGTTACCTGTGGATTCTCAATGTTACAGTCTACAGATGCTTTTAGCTCCATACCCTATCATCTTGTACACAATCAAGAAAATACTACTTTTCAGGCATAAAGTATAACACATCTCACCACCTATTAAAGGATATAATGAATATAAAAAAAAGGATTATAATTATGGAGAAACTTAGCATGCAAATCTTTACGGTACACTTATTCATGTAATATCCTCTTGAAACCCAACAAAAAAATTAAATAAAATAAACTATAAAGTGAAGAAAGACCCAATTTACATATTTCCCATGATGTAGATTATAAGGTCATTATAAGTTGTTGCCGTTCACCCTCCACCTCTGCCAACTTTAGGCTTATTGCTAAATATCTTTCTTGCATTTCCTTCAATTGTACTTTCATACAATTGTTTTTATTTAATAATTCAAAGATTTCTTGATCAAGAGTCTTCTAAATCTCAGCATCATCACTACAACAGTTAGATAAGATATCAGTTTCTAAAGTCCACTTTGTCTTCACAATTTAACATCAAAATGAAGATTGTGATAATGGGTCTCTTTTACAAGAAATGAAAATGGTCGGAAATAAAAATAAAATAGGAGATGCAAAAATGTAATCAAGTGTTTAGCCAATGTGTACCTTCTGATGGCAGGGTTTGGATTTTGAGTTGTAGATAGTTGTGAGTATTAATCACTCATGGTCATATAATATGGTTGTAGGAGCAGGACATTTTCAAAGTTTAAGTTTTATTATTTTAGCAAAAATTTCATGCGATCGTACTTTAAAGTCATGAGCCTCATATGACCAACATTGTTATACAGATTACTCATACAACTCTATGTTATATCACCTGCATCATGTGGTTGTTCAAAATATTTGAATCTGGGTCATACAACTCTATGAAAACTCTAACCTTATTTGAGTTTGGAAGCAATTTCTGTAAGGCCTTCATTATCTCATTTTTCTGGCTCCTTCTCCTCTGTACAAAAAATAAGAGAAAAAAAATGCACTACGTGAAAAGGGGGCTACGGCCACACTTTTGGCAAAACCGCCCTACCACACATTTGTAAAAATGTGTGGCTAAAAGTTATTCATAACATTTTAAAACAACTTTAGCCACATATTTTATTATTAATGTGACCATTTATACCAGTTCAGAACCTTTAGCCACACTTTTAGAAAATAATGTGACATTTATTAGCCACAAATTGAAATGTGTGGCCAATTGTGATCTATGGCCACATATTTTTGTTTCATGTGACGAAAAAAATATGTATTTGACACCTTTAGCCACACTTTAAGAAAAAAACTGTGACATATATTTACTACACTAACAAAGTGTGGCTAAATGTTATCCACGATCACATTATATATTTTCCTGTGACTAATAGCATGTGTATTCAAAACCTTTAGTCATACTTTAAGAAAAAACAGTGACATTTATTAGTCACACTAAAAAAGTGTGGCCAAATTTGATCTACGGTTACTGTATTTGTTTCGCGTGACTAAACACAAAACTATTCCAAACCTTTAGTCACACGTTAAGATAAAACATCCACATTAGAAAAGTGTGGCCAAATGTGTTCTACGACCGCATTATATGCTTAATAATGTGGCTAAAATCTAATACATCTGGCCACAGATATTATATTATGTAACCAAATGTTAGATAATAGCCATACTTAAAATTACAAAATTTAATGT
Source organism: Helianthus tuberosus (assembly GCA_030545235.1). NCBI lineage: Eukaryota > Viridiplantae > Streptophyta > Magnoliopsida > Asterales > Asteraceae > Helianthus > Helianthus tuberosus. The sequence goes on along the minus strand of CM060388.1, from coordinate 50,401,267 downwards.
GGTTTTACATTAACATTCGTCACACAATCATCATTTTGTTTATTTTGTGTGACGACGTAGTATCAAATGTCATTAAAAAATGCATTACCAAATGTTAAACTTACTACATCTTTAAAAATTTCCCCCAAACTATTTAATTTCAAAACTTAAACTCCCACATAAAATATTTTATCCTAACAATTCCACTCAAAATATTTAATTTTAATACTTAAATTTCCCCCCAAAATATTTCATCCTAACACTTAAACTTCCCACCAAAATATTTAATCCCAAAACTTAAATTTCCCCCTAAATATTTCATCCTAAAACTTAAACTTCCCCCCTTCAATATTTGATTCAAAACTTCATTCTCAAATAATATTCTTATTTAAAGTTACATTATTTTATACATATGAATTAAAACTGGTCATGAACAGTAGTTTTCTTTCAAAATAGTATAATAATTCTTTAATATTAATTCCTTGTAATTTTTTAATATTAGCTCATTCACATTTCTTTACCCTATCCTAATCTACACATCTTCATTATTCCAAAATTCAATTAAATCACTTTGATATATGTCATCCCTTATGTAATAATATCTTCTTATTATAACAAAATATTTATTTTTCCTCACAAAATTGATGGGATATGTTATCAATCTCAATAATTTGATGAAAACGAAGTTGTGTTTAAAATAAAGATTTTTTAGTAGCGTAAGCTATACAAGTGTTCATACCATATCGGTATCATGATCAAATGAACAACACCGTTACCGGTATTGTTATTATCTGAGCCAATACCGATATTTGTTTATATAATTTTCGTAGTTGTGTTTAACTTTTTTCTCCACATTCCAACATAACTTATGTTAAAAACGGTGTTGTATTCAAAATATGGATGAGCATGGTACCCGTTCGGCACTGAACCGGTACCGGTACCAAAAAACGAAGAAAAGTGGTACCGGTACCGGTATTTACCGGTGTTTTACCCGTAAGTACCGGTATCGAAAAATGGTGAAAATGGGTACCGGTATCCGGTACCAAATGCTCATCCCTAATTCAAAATAGGGTATTTTTGTATATCGTAAGCTATACGAGTGCTGATACCACACTAATACTGTGAAGAACCAAACTGATTTTGACTGAACAACTTTGATGCATTATCGGAACTGATACATGTATTCTTTTTTTATGGTTTTAGATAGATGTAAAACATGTGTTTATACCTTTTTGGGTATGTCGCAACTCTACTTTTTGGGTTTTCTCTTTCGATTGCTATAGCGAGTGTTGTTATCATAACGAACCGAACTTATAGCAAATGAATTCCTGGCCGCATCGCGCAGAGAAATCCAACTAGTTTAATATTAAAAAACAAAAAAAAATCTTACTAGATATTTAATAATTCAAACTATTATTAAATATTATGTATTTTAAACCATATTTGTTTCTTCTAAATAATATATTAATGTATGCATATTAATAATGGTACCGAATTTCTCGTAGTTAATTGTTTTGGTACTGGTACTTTCAGTTCGATACGGCATCGATAGTTTACCGAATTTTACTTTCAAACAGCGTTGCGGTATGATTACTGTACAGTACTATACCGAACATTTTTGGTACCGGTACCTGTACCCATATTTGATAATTTCCAGTATCGGCATTTTCGGTACCGGTATGTTCGGTACCAGTACCGGTACAGAGCTCATCGCTAATCATATATGTGTTAATAGACCATATTGGGCCTTAACAGATCACCATGGATAATAATAAATCATACACATCTTAATAGACCATATTGGGACTTAATGGATCACGATGGACAATATATCGATCATACATGTCTTAATGGACCATATTGGGCCTTAATGGATCACAATGGATAACAGTAGATCATACATGTCTTATTGGACCATATTGAGTCTTAATGGATCATGATGGCCGATAGTAGATCATACATGTCTTAATGGATCATGTTGGGCCTTAATGGATCACGACGACCAATAGTAGATTATATATGTCCTAATCGACCATATTGGGTCTAAATGGATCACAATAGTCAATAGTGGATCACACTTGTCATAATCGCCCATATTGGGCCTTAATGGATCACAATGGCCATTTATGTTATATTTTATTTTTTTTAAATGTGTTTATATATATTGGTATTTTTTTGGTGTAAAGTTTTATTTTTTAAATATTAATATGCGACAAAATAGAAAAATAAATAAAATCGGGTCAAATGGGTCGTATTCGGGTTATGTGTTTGACACGAGTTTGGAGTTCGGGTTTGTATAAAATTTTCGGATTCAGGTCGGGTTAAAACCACCATCCCACGAATACGAGTCATTTAACTAGAGATGAGCTCGGTACCAACTAGTATCGGTACCAATTAGTATCAGTACCAAAAAAAATACCATTACTAAGAATCCCAAAAAATGGGTACCGATACCGAAGATACCCGATACGGTACGATTTGATACCGGTAAGGTATTTAAAGATAAAAATGGATTGCGACTCACCTTCCAACTTTGAGATTGCTAGTTCGATCCCCACATCAGCCGGATTTTTTCGTTTGTTCTTTTTTATTTTTTATAATTTTAAAGGCCATATATTAGGGTTAAGCTGAAAAACAAAAAGCGTGAACAGCCTCCACAACGAACAACCTCCCTCTCCAGCCTCCTGCCCCATCCAGCGAATAGCAGCCAGCCAGCCGCCTCCACCGTCACAGCACCGTCCACGCTCCATCTTAGCCATTTAGGGTACTTAACAAGTTTTAGACTCAGTTTTTCTTGAGGTGAACTTTCTATTTCTTTCAAGCGATTTCTCCGATGCTTTGTTGAATCTTTGAAGTTGTTGTGAATCTATGAATATCAATTTTATGAATGTGCTATTGGAATGATTTTGTGAATATAATATTTGAATATTTAAGCTCGTATGAATGCAGTTATATGCGGCCAAAAGCCAAAAATGAGATAGTCTGTTTGTATTCGATATTACATATATGTTTTTGGCACAAGTACATGAACATAGTTTCATTGTAAAATCTCCGATTTGATAATTAAACAAATGTTAAAAGATGGTGATCCAATTCCTAAATTCTTCTGCTCATTTGATTCAATCTATACAATTTCATTTACTTATAATCAATATATGAACTATGAATTCCTAATAGGGGTGTAAACGAGCCGAGCCCGAGCCCGACCTAGGCTCAAGCTCGGCTCGTTATGTTTTTATGTTGCAAGTGCTTCCAGGAGTGATTTATGTTGAGACAAAAAGTGTTGCTGTTGCAAGTGCTGCTAGGATTGATGCAAATTTATGTATTTAGTACTCAAATTGACAACTTATGTATAGATTTTGGTTTACTATTGTTAATATTATTAATTTTGGTTTTTAGGTTTGTTCATCTTTGCTATTGTTTTTCTACGAAAAATTGAAAATAAAATTGCTAATTACATGAAAATGGCCACATAGTCACAACAATATATGTGACTATAAAATAGAAACGACCACACTTACAGTAAATTCGTGTGACTGTTGATACCATTTTGTCACACTTAATGGGATATTTTCTTAATTACAATAACCACTTTGTCACATTTTTTTAAAATTCATGTGGCTAAAACAAACTTTTTAGTGACTGTATAATAGAAATAAACACACTTATGGTAAACTCATGTGACTATACAATAGAAACAGCTACACTTAAAATAAATTCATGTGGACATTGATACTATTTAGTCACACTTAATGGACCATTTTGTTATTTACAACAACCTTTTTGCCACAGTATTTTAAAATTTATGTGGCTGAAACAAACTTTTTAGTGACTATATAATAGAAACGACCACACTTTCAGTGAATTCATGTGGCTATATAATACAGACGGCTACACTTACAATAAATTCATGTGACCATTGATACCATTTAGCCACACTTAATGGACCATTTGCTTGATTACAACAACCTTTTTTGTCACAGTTTTTTAAAATTAATGTGGCTAAAACAAACTTATTGGTGACTGTATAATAGAAATGACCACACTTATAGTAAATTCATGTGGTTGTTGCTACCCGTTTAGCCACACTTATTTGATAAAATGATTGATTTCAACAAGACCTTTTAGCCACGGTTTAAGTTGCTATGGCCACACATAAGTGAATGTGGCCGTATGATGCCTACGATGACTCGACCTTTGGTCACACTTGAGCTGAAAAAAAAAGTGTGGCGAAAGGCGTATGGTCACACTTTTTTTATGTGGCCGTAAGCCATTTTTGACGTAGTGATGTTGCAAGAGTGATGATGGTTGTATCATTTACATCCCTCAGCAAGTGTTCCACTCTTTTTGAAAAAACAAATGCAAAAATTAAGTAACCAAACATGGGACTCCCAAATGCATCTCGCCAATTCATTCAATAGGTGAAGCAGACGGTAACAAAATAAAAGCATGTCGAGTTTAACCAATTTCTTCAACTTCATGAGCAACCGCTTTAGAGGGCACATAAACAAAACAGTCTGGCTTTTCTAGGTAGGACAACACAAATCAAAATTCAAGAAAGTTAGTAACAAACGTTGAAGATTGAAATCAACACATTTTCAAAATATAAATCGAAATCATTCAATGATGAACAAAGCTTTAATAATGAAATCAACGAAAAAAAAACCTTGAAGAAACTAATTAATTACAAATTTTAATCTAGTAAAACAAAATCTGAAGGGGAGAAGTTGGACTACATAATAAAATTCAATCATAAAACTAATTAGTTATTTTTACTTGCGATTTGATCTACCCTTCGACCAGCCGACATTCTGGTCTTTGGATGGGTAGGGGGAAAACACGCCTGTGTGGATTTAACAGGGGTTTCCCAACTTGTGGGCTTAAGGAGTAGTGCTTTCACAGTGGGTCAGGCTGCTTTAAAGGCTGCTTCGGGTAAAGTGATCAAGCATGAGAAAGCGTGCCTTGACAACCAGCACGTGTTTTCCCCCTACCCATCCAGACTAAACTTGATTCCAAAATTAATGATCAAATCGCAAGTAAAAATGTTTCAATTACCAATGCCTGGAAGAATCATAGATGCACTAATGCCTGGAAGAATCATATCAAAAGGTCTGAGATGTCGGCCAGATCTTGTCCGGAGTTTGAACGGGCGACGTCAGTTGAGTGACGGATAACGAAGTTTCGAAAACTCACATGTGCTCGAATTCTACCCTGGATTATCATTAATGCATCGTTGTGGAGATTTAGTCTTCCTTAACTATCGACATAGGTGACGATCTACCTCCAGCAATTGGCAGCCTTTTATTTTGATATGTCAAAGATCGGACTCGTAAATAGCTTAAATTTGTGAGTAAGTGAACAGGAAGATGGAAGCGATTGCTGAAATATATTTTTAAAGAAAGAGGGAGGATGTGGGGAGAAGGCAACATTCATACGTGCAAATTTAAGAACAATCGTCCCACTCTACAAAACTGCTGAAAACTGCCGATACAGTTTTGTAGAAAACGTGACTTGTGGGAATCATGGGGTGGAAGGAAACTCCCACTCTACAAAACTGCTGAAAACTGCCGACATGGCGGTTAAAATTGTGAGTTTAAACGGCTGAGATTTAATCTCAGAATGATCCAACGGTAGAGACTGATTCAAAAAGTGGTTAGACTTAATGGGAACCATATATATGGGGAAGGATCCACTAAAAAGTGGATTTTGCCTAAGTAGCCTAAGAAGGATTGTGATGATGACATGTGGCATTCCTAATAAGTAGGAATGAAGGGCATTTTGGTCCTTATAATTAGGAGTGAAAATGACATGTGGCACCCATTTTTTTAAATACAACAAAAAAAAATCTAGTACAAAAAAATCTAGCACAAAAAAACTAGTAAAAAAAATATAGCACAAAAATCTAGTACAAAAAATATAGCATAAAAAATGTAGTACAAAAAAATATAGCACAAAAAAATCTAGTACAAAAAAATATAACACGAAAAAATTCAGCAAAAAAATGTAGTACAAAAAAATCTAGCACAAAAAAATTGAGGAAAAAAAAATTAAGACAAAAAATCAACACAAAAAATTTAGCACAAAAATATAGTACAAAAATTTAGCACAAAAAAATTTTATACAACATAGAAATACAACACATTTAAGTGGGTTTTTTTAGTCTTCATATTTTATATAGCAATATGGTACTCAAATTAAAGATAAAAAGACGCTCGATTTTACGGTGAAATTTTTATGAAAAAATAATGTTGTATAAAAAAGTTATGAACGTTTAAAAAATGGGGGTGGAATATGCATGTGCCTTGCATGTGGAGAGAGAAAGTTCATAAATATAATTTTCCCAAGATACCCTTGCTCTCCTCCTTTCTCCTACCCTTTCATCTTAACCATTGATTTGAAAAATGAATGATTATGATTCCTTCTCATCCTACTTAGGGAAAATTGACTTTTTATTTGATCTTACCCTATATATATATATATATATATATAGGATTGAGTTAAAATGAGAACCACTCTCAGTTGTAAGAACCATGAGAACCATTTCAACCAATCAGAACATGCCAACAAAAGGGTAATTTGGTCATTTACCCCATATGTCATTTCTTTCTTCTCTCCACATTAATTACAATCAGCTTTTTGTCAATTGTCACATTCTATTTAAACCAACATTTTGTCTCTCTCTCTCTCCTCATTCTGATTTTGAATATCAAAACCCCTGATGAAGTTTTTGAAGACTTCATCTTCATTCTTTATAAAATCCAACGTCCTCTCTCTCTCTTGTTGCCTAACATCAGTCAAGACGGTCACAGGTTCCCCTCTTTCCGGCGATAGTTACCAGCGTCCCACCCACACCCCTCGGTTCACCTCTTTCCGAAGACAACCGCCAGCCAAACACCCCCCTCCGTCTATGGTGGCGGCGCGTGATGCCGGTGGTTGATTTTTCCGGCCGGCACCCACACCCCGGTGGTTGAAAATCACGGCGACGGCGGTGAGGGTTTGTGTGATATGAGAAGTGGGGGGACTTTTTTTCTGTATTTTTTTGGGGATTTTGTGATGTAAGAAGTGGGGGTTCTTTTTATGGTTTTTGATCCGGTCGTTAGTAGGTGGTTGGTCGGCGCCGGAACACGTTGGTGGGAGGTGGTTGGTCGGCGGTGGTGGCGGCGAAGGATGGGGCGAAGGGGGTGGGTCATCTGATGGCTCGGGGGAGAGAGGCTGTGGGTGATCTGCAACCCCATCTCCGGTAACATGTTTCGATTTTTTTTTAATCTCTGTTGTTTTGGTTTGTTTCTTTGAATCTGTGGTTTGATATGTGTTTCTTTGAATCTGTGGGTTTGATCTGGTGGTTTTAATGATGCAGGTGTGTTTGTTGTTGAAAACAGATTCAACAGATTTTTTGGCATTCACCCAATTTTTGGCATTCTGTTGAATATGTTTTTGATCTGGGGGTTTGATTCAATAATAGACGCATGTTTTGGCATTCACCCATTTGAATATGGTGTGTTTCTTTGAATCTGTTTTGAATCTGTTTTGATGATGCGTCCGTTGAATATGTTTTGATCTGGGGGTTTGATTATGTTGAATATGGTGCTTTTTGAATATGTTCATCAGGCTGTTTGAATGTTTGAATATGTGGGTTTTAACCCGTTTTGGATTTTGGGCGATGATGATGCAAAAAAAAAAAAAAAAAAAAAAAAAAAAAAACTAGATTTTTGATGACGATGGCGCGGCAACGATGGTGGAGGGTAGGTTTTTGAACCCGCAACCCCACTTTGCAGCCTTTTAATTATTGGAAAAAATCTGAGCCAAACCCTTTTTTTTTTCGAGATACACTTTTGTTTTTTTGTTGTTGTTGATTTTTTATATTCTTTCCCCCCGTCGATGACGATAAAAATCTATCCGAGACACTTACCGACTTTGCTTTTTATGGGTGCGTTCGTCTTGCGTAAACAATTTTCGTGCAAAAAAAGTTTTTGTGAAAAAAAAGGTCAACCGTAAACTTTTACTTTTCGTGTAATAAAGTTTTTGTGAAAAAAAAGTTCAGCCGTAAACTTTTACGTAAAACGTAAAAAGTTTATCGTAAAACTAAAAACGTAAAAAGTTTTACACAAAACGTAAAATTTATCGTAAAACGTAAAATTTTAATCGTAAAACGTAAACTTTTAATCGTAAAACGTAAAAACGTAAAAAGTTCTACGTAAAACGTAAAACGTTAAGCGTAAAAAAGTTTTTGTTAAAAAAAAAGTTAAACCGTAAACTTTTTAACGTAAACCGTAAAATTTTTATCGTAAAACGTTCTACGTAAAACTTTCTAACGTAAAGCGTAATTTTTTAACGTAAAGCGTAAAAAGTCTTACGTAAAACTTTTTAACGTAAACGTAAAACTTAAAACGTAAAAACTATTAAAAGTTTAACGTAAAACGTATAAAGTATAAAAAACGCCAGAAAAACGGCGCGTAAAAAAACATGTTAAAAACGACGCGTTAAAAAAAGTATAAAAAATGACGCTTTGAAAAACGGCGTGTAAAAAATGGAAAACGCAATTTTTTAACGTTAAACGGAAAACGTATTTTTTTAACGCAAAATGTAAAGTTTTTAACGTAAATGACGGCGCGTTTAAAAAACGACGCCCGAAAAAGACGGGCGTAAAAAAAGTTTTATGTAAAACGTAATTTTTTTTTAGTAAAATGTAAAAAGTTTTACGTAAAACGTAAAAAAAATAACGGCGCGTAAAACATAAAAAAACGTTAACGTAAAAAACCGAGGCGTAAAACGTAAAAAACCGGCGCGTAAAAACGTAAAAAACGTTAACGTAAAAAAACCGGCGCGTAAAACGTAAAAAAAAAACGTTAACGTCAAAAACCGGGCCGTAAAACGCAAAAAACCGGCGCGTAAATCGTAAATAACGTTAACGTAAAAAACCCGGCGCGTAAAACGTAAAAAAACGTTAACGTAAAAAACCGGGGCGTAAAACGTAAAAAAGCGGCGCGAAAATGTAACACCCCAAAAATGGGTTTGGTAATTTAAACCCGGTTAATATAAAGGAACGGGTAAAAATACCGTTAGGGGTAAAATTTAACCCGTAAATGAATATTAACTAGGAATGACTAACCTTGTTGAATATTAGTATCGTTGGTATTAAACGAAGGGTTGTGGCCTTAATTAATTAAAACGAAACATGAGGGACCAAAGTGGGGCAACTTGAAAGTTGTTTTATTAAATGAAAACACACACACACACACACACACCTCGTGTGTGTGTTCTGGATCGTTCAAGAAGAGGCTCCAAGGAGCCAAACCCTACATCATCAAATTCATCAAATTGAAGGATGAATTGGGGCTCAAATTCAGGAAGGAACATGAATTAACGATCTCCTTCACAAGGGGATCATAAGGTATGTCTTAAAACTTAGATTTGATGATCTTGTTTGAAGTGGGTTATGATCAATCCATGAATTTGTATGAATTTAAGCATGTAGAGGTGTTAGAAACACCAAATAGAACTTGTGTTATGAGTAATTTCAAGTTATTGGGTGATTTAGAATGAAACCCATTGCATGAGTGTGAAGATGATGATCATGATGAACTTGTAGATGTTATAGTGGGATCTTGTGATGTATAAGGTGTTATATGATAGATTGAGATAGATAAACTTGATGTGGAAATTATGATTATGAGATTTTGATTGAATGTGATGGTTCATAAGATGAAATAGGGAAGAACATGCTTAGAGCACTTGTACATTATGCTTAGAAAGTAGTACGCACACCAAGTGTTTGATGAAATGTCTAAAAGACAATAATAAGTGAAAGTGTATGCTAGTAAGGGGTAAACATATATAGTTCATGTGAAGATTATGTAGGGATGATGTTGAGTATGTTTTATGCTTGTTTGAATTGATTAACGAAGGGCATATATGAGTTGTGAATGTGATATGGTTGTTTATATGTATAAGCATATATGCTAATAAGAATGTGAATATAATGACATGAATGTATAGGAATCATGTCAAGATGGTTGAGAGCGTGGAAGGCTAACGGGCTAAGGAGACTCAAGTAAGCGAACGCAATTACGGACGCACAAGTAAGTGAATTCCGGACTTACCCTTTAGTTTGGTAATGTACGTTATTCATAATGTTAATTAATGAATATTATGCAAGGAAAATATTATAAGAAATTATACATATAGTTATGGATTTGATTGTAAGTATATGTAAGAATAGAAAGGTATGTATAAGGGAACTAGTATTTGGCTATATGCACGAACGAATGAGACTTGTCTAAGTGTATAGGTGGACCTGCATATATTAAATGGGTCTAATAATGCTAATCGTTTTCTGTTGAGAATGGAATGGAAGTGCAGGTTTATGCATAATGGAAGTTGAAGGATTGTTTTTTTTGAAGTTTAACGAGAGTGTTGGAAAGGATGGGCGAATGGATCTATATAAGCGAGACCAAGAGATGTGGATGCCTTATTACGTACGCGTTAAAAATTAAGTATGAGGTCACCGGTTGCTAATAATGTGTTTGTATGTGGTGACTGCAGGTTGTACAGGTTTATGGACTTCTCGCCATGAAGTGTAAGCGGTAGAAGATCGAGTCAAGACTTGGATTGTACGTGGGTGTGTATGGGGTTACTTAGTTCGATATATGTATGTTAGATTTTTAATAAAAATTATAGAAAGGGATTAATGTATTTAAGTGAAAGAAAGAATATCATGAAAGAAAATTTTAGGTTTGTATTTCCGCTGCGAATCTTAGGTTAAAACGTGTTAGGGCGTAACAGAAAAAAAGTAAAAAACGTTAACGAAAAAAAACCGGCGCGTAAAACGTAAAAAAAACGTTAACGTAAAAAACCGGGCCGACGTAAAAAACTGGGGCGTAAAACGTAAAAAACCGACGCGTAAAACGTAAAAAACCGACGCGTAAAACGTAAAAAATCGGGGCGTAAAACGTAAAAACCGACGCGTTGAAAAAACGAGGCGTGAGAAAGCCGGGCGTAAAAACGGCGCGTCAAAAAACGAGGCGTGAAAAGGCCGGGCGTAAAAACGTTAAACGTTAAACGTAAAAATATGTAAATAAATCTGAATTTGAAAATGTTTAAAAAAAAACTAAGTTTAAAAAATAAAAATCTAATATAATAAAAATCTGAATTAGAAAATGTTTAATAAAAAAAATCAGTTTATAAATAAAAAACAATTAAATAAAAAATGTAATTAATGAATAGGACAAAAAAGGTAATTAAAAACTAATATATATAAAAAGACAAAACAAAGTAATTTTACTAAAATACCCTTTAACAATAAAATATTAAAGACATAATAAGACAAAAAATACTTAATATTATTTTTTAAGTATTTTTAATCTCATCCATCCATCTCCTTGATCTAAAGGCCAGAAAGTGGTTCTCATGGTTCTTACAACTGGAGGTGGTTCTCATTTTAGCCATCCCCTATATATATATATATATATATATATATATATATATATATATATATATATATATATATATCTATACTATATAATAAAAGAAACCTGTTTTGGGACACTTGTCATTCTCTCATTTAATTGATTAAAATTATTAAAAATATACTAATAATAATAATAATAATATTTAATCTAAATTAATACAAATTCTTATTATTAATTAATAATATTTAATCTAAAAACATCAAATTATATTTACAAGACTAAAAAATAGTTTATTTTGAAAATAACCCGCTTTTTGTAATACGGTTCAAGTTCGGTGCTCCTTTATTGGTTATATAAAAAAATTAAACAATATCCTATTTTAGGGGAGTAGTAGATGGCTTTAAAATTTCAATATCTCTGTTCATATATATCTCTACCTAAAATTCCAGTCAAAGTCAAAAACCCCAATCACTAAATACCCAATAACCTTTGATTTTAGCTTACATTTCGGTTTGTTATCTGTTTGAATTTCATATTCAAATCATTTTTATCTGTATCAAACAACTATTGCGTTATATCCCGTACATAGATCGATTTATAAAGCATATGTGTTACCGATTTGTGTTCACCTTGATGTCGCATTCAAAGGTCTTTTCATCATATTTTAGGTCAGATTTCATTGTCTTCATTACTTTCCATTCTTCAAGGTATCATATGCTCATATCATTTACTTCGATTCGTTTTTTTTTGTCAGCTACATACTTCCGGTTTGTTTTGATTGTTTTCATTCTATTTCTTTTGGGTTAATTACTACTTATGGTTAGCTAATTATTTTGATTCTGGTTTGGTTTCTAATAGATTTGTTTTGATTTGCATTTCTGATTTGCCAAATATATTAATTTTGTTTGGTTTGATGGATTGATTGTATTGTTCTGTTACCTCTTAGGGCATGTTTGGATTGGCTTATTAGAGTTAAAAAGGACTTTTGGGAAAAGGACTTTTTGAAAAGGAGTTTTTAAAAAAAGTGTTTGGATTAGCTTATGGAGTGGGAAAAGCCAATAAGTCAATAAGTTGTTTTTTAAAAAGTGTTTGGCTTAGCTTATTGATGTAAAATGACTAAAATGGACATTCTTTCATAAGTCAATAAGTTGCTTTTTAAAAAAGTGTTTGGCTTAGCTTTTTTGTTTCTCTTCTCTTAATAAAAAGTTTAATTTAATAAAAAAACCTACAAAATAAAAAATATGTCTTTTACAAAAGTTAAAACACAATAATACCACCATAGTTCTCATATTACATTCATCCATACAATTGAAATGATGTCATGTTCATCTCCGCAATGCCATTATATCTCCCGCAATGCTATCTCGGATCGCTAACATATACATATCATCATTTGCACGACGTGTAGCCTGATCTTCTTCGCGAACTTCATCGCTAGTACGACCTCGTCTAGGATTGTACGATTCTTGTTGTGCCCTATCAAATGCTTTATCAAACTCACCGGTCTTTATAATATAGTTATGGATCGCCATCGACGCTATCACAATACTCACTTGGTGTTCGTACGTGAAATTAACATGCATATCTCTCAATAACGCCCACCTAGCTTTCCACACTCCAAAAGTACGTTCAATTATATTTCGCAATGATGAGTGGTAATAGTTATATGTCTCTTTTGGTCCGCGGGGAGCACGCATAGCACTAGTTTGTGCACGTCGAAAATCCGGTATATGATAACGAATGTTCGTACCTTTGTATGGAGCAAGATACCCTCTAGTATTTGGGTATCCGGCATCAACAACATAATATTTATCTGCCAAAAAAAAAAACAGCTGTTATTCGTTTTAAATAAGTATTAAAAGCATAAAAATATCATTAATAAAATTATACTAACCACCCGTGGGATGTGGAAATTGAAGTTCCGGTCTCTCTAACGCTTCATTGAAAATTCTCGTGTCATGTGCAGTCTCCTCCCATCCGGCCCACGCAAATGTAAAACACATGTTAAAATCACACACAGCCATTATATTTTGTGTAGCGTATCCCTTTCGACCAATGTACTTCGGTTGTTCGTTCAATGGAACCGATGCCCTCACGTGTGTCCCGTCTATAGCGCCAATGCAGTTCTACAAATACAAAACGATATCATATTTAAATCATTTATTAAAGTAATTGTAGCATTAGATACATCGAGCAATAGATAATACCTCGAACATTGGATAATACCGAGGATTGTTTAATATATGTGCAGGTACATCATCATTATAGTTTGCAGCTGACTTGATGATATCAACACTCATCCTAAGCACGGCCGCCAAAACTCTATAGAAATGTCTATGAATTGTTTCCCCGGAATGATTAAAAGATTCTTGCACGAACCTATTTGTACATCCATGAGCCAAAGTCATTAATAAGATTCCGACCGACTCCTCAATAGACACATTACGTGTTTGTTCCAATCCGTATTTAGTAACAAGATCAACGCATAACTGTCTAAAAACAGGTATGTTCAGCCGAAACATATCATAACACCGTCTCGGATGGCCATTAAGAATTTCATTAATAAACTGGTGCCCAGTGCGTTGCGAAGTGTGACATGGTGTTCGCGCGTTACGCAAATTACGAGCTATTATAATCCCTCTCACAACTTCGGCACATAACCTTTTAAATCCTATAACCTCATCATCCATATACTCTTCATCACTGTCATCTGAATCAGAGTAGTCACTATCCATCCTGTATAAATGTCAAACGATCACATATATTTAAATGTCAAACCATAGCATAAATTAAAATGTCAAACGATCACATATATTTAAAATGTCAAACACATAATGTCAAACGATCACAGAAATTTAAAATGTCAAACACATAATGTCAAACGATCACAGAATGTTCATGCAATCCGCTATTGTAGCCGAGGGACCACTTGGTGGAAAAGTTTGAGTGCTTTTTGTTGATAAGGCATCAAGTACAACATCTAGCTTTTCCTCAAAAGATGAAGTTTTACTCTTGGTTGAACGTTTGTTGGCAACATCCTTATTCTTCTTCCTTTTACTCGAACTACTTTCAACGAAACTGGTAAACATAGGCTCATCATCACCTGAATTAATTTCGTCACTGTCTCCTTTCCCCTCCACGATTTCCTCGGTCGAATTGTTATCGTTTAAAAACTGCATTGGCGTCTGAGTTTGATCCCCAACGGCAACACAATCCCGAAATAAAGGAGCATAATGCGACTCATATATTTCCAACTTTGCACCCTTAAATTTGACAAACTCTTTATTTACCTACGAGATAAGACGGTTGATTAATGGATTTTCAAGTTGCAATCACAAATTCATTAATTAATAACTTACCTTTATTTTCTCCTCCCACCACTCATCCGATGCCTCGATTAAGCTTCTTGTCCCACCGATCCCAGTTTCAAGCCTTATTAAGCGGTCATAAAGCTTCCAATCTTTTTTCATGGCGTCCCATTTGTTTTTAAGTTGTTTTCTATCAAAGACTTTGCCGGTTTTTTCGTTCATGGTTTTTTCTATATTCTCCCACCCCATCTTATTAAAGAAACCACAAGGTTTATTCCCTCTTAAAGTTTCAAGCTTGCAAGCTTCGACAAAGTCCATAAACGCATCATTTGTCCACAAGAATTTTGGTTTATTCTTTTTAGTTGACGTTTCACAATCAACAACATTTGTGTGATAAGCATCCATTATCTGATACATATACGCATAAAAATGGATCCTAATCTGATTAATCGAACCCATACAGCAAACAATACAACAAACAGATGCGTTAATTTTGTTTTTACACTACATATCCAGCAACAATCAACAATACAGCAAATCTGATGAACAACTGATTGCTATACAGTCCAACTAGAGAGAACACAACTTAAATCATCTACCAAATTAACGAAACTGCTATACAATCCAACTACAGTATGCCATAAATTCGCACACTAATATGAACAAACTGCTATACAATCCAACTACAGAGAACACAACCTACATCATCTGCCAAATTAACAATAACAAAACACTAAATCAAGTTGATTCTCTAACCCTAACGAGCTTCAGTCCTTCAATCCTACTAAATGAACATCTTGTAAACTATCCAAAATCAAATCTAAGCTACTTGTAAACAACAGTATGCCATAAATTCTCACACTAGTATGAACAATGTCAAACTCGTTCCAACATTCAATCACAAAATTCAACAAATTAAACGGATAAAAACTGCATATAGATACAGTTACAGGTGTATATGTATCGATGATACCTTAGAGGTGCCGCCGAAAAAGCAAGCCGGAGGTAGGAGAACAGATGTGTCGGTTGGCTGCTGTGTCGGCTTGCTGCTGTGTCGCCCGCCGGAGAAGGAACCGCCGGAGAAGGAACCGCTTGCTGCTGCTGTGTGTCGGCTGCTGCTGCTGTGTTTACGAGAGAGAGAGAACAGGGGTGATGAATGTATTAGGGCACACAGATATAAGGAAACAAATATAAAGGGTAATTTAGTAAATTCATTGTTGAAAAGTCATAACTGGGATCAAGAAGTCAGGAATTCTTGGCTTTTCAAAACCTCCAATTTCCTTCTTTCCATTAAGCTATTTCAAAAAGGCCTTCTTCTTTATCAAAACATTAAACCAGCTTATTGACTTATCAATAAGTCAATAAGGTAATAAGTTGGTTTGAGAAGCCAATCCAAACATGCCCTTAGTCAGAGGTTTTTTTTTTTTTTTTTTGAACGGCTATTGGTGATATTGTATTTTTTGTATTTTCTCTTTTTGGAATGTTTAATGTGGTTCAGATTTGCAGGCGGAAGTGTTTATTGATCATTGCCTTTTGGGTTTACCTTACCCACTGCATAAATTGAGGATTTAAACTGTGATATATATTTTTTTTCATTATTTAATATATAAAACCAACTATTTAACTACGTTTTAAAAATAAATTATTTTATTATTTAATATATAAATTACATTTATTCAACCCGTGTAATACACGGGGTTCTAACCTAGTATATATATATATATATAAGCTCTCCAAAATAACTATAATAAAACATGACGTTCTCGTTTTATTTGTCCGTAAGAAAAAATGAATAACAATTTAATTAAATTTATTATTTAACATATAGAATTCAAAAGTTTTAATTTCAACTTTTATTATAATCATGGTTAGGCTAACTCATTAGCATCCTTTGAAGCAAACATGGCGTTCTCGTTTTATTTGTCCGTAAGAAAAAATGAATAACAATTTAATTAAATTTATTATTTAACATACAGAATTCAAAAGTTTTAAATTCAACTTTTATAATAATCATTGTTAGGCTAACTCATTAGCATCCTTTGAAGCCTCGTAACATGCATAGAGCTTATCGATAGCCACTTGTAGATCCATTTGAGTATGACATATACTAGCCATCCTTTGTATGAGGTTGTCCAACCTTTGCGGCATCCTATGATCGGACATTGCCACCTCATCCAATGTTCTATGGAGTCGGTCGCCATGGATTAGTCATTCTGAACAACAACAAATAGAAATTTACATAAGTAATTACAAATATTATTATCCACTAAAAATGTAAAATGCCTCATAATTATTGACTTTGAAGGTGAAAAAGTAAAAAAAAAAAAAATCAAAACTGGGTTTTAAGATTGTAGACAATAACAGGTGAAGCTAAAAGTACAACAGATAGTCTCAAAACTCATAAATACAATATAAAGCTACCTTGTCATGAGTGTATGATCACCATTGCCCAAATTTTAAAGTTACTTATCAAATAAACACCAAGATAGACTCATAGATGCCCAAACCAAAGACAAATCAAATGTTACTTTTGACACATCAAATTATCAAAAGGATCTAAAAACCCTAACCAAGAAATAGTGAAATTCATTTAGATGGAAACATCCCATTCCTCATGTTAAGTAAATCCAAATCATGAAAATCGAACGCACGCAAACATAGCAAAGTACGAAACACCAACATATCAGTGAAGATTATTAAATATTTGTCCAAACCAAGAAAACCGAACGCATGCATATAGATCAAGGTATCAGACACCAACATCTCAGACGAGAGTTCGCTCATCTTCATAGACATGTTAAAAACCTAAATAAACAACAACAATAGATGAGCTCAAGACTCATGGATGCAATTTAAAGCTACCTCCCATGAGATACAGATCATCATTGCCCACATTCTAACGTCACCTATCAAATGAGTACCATGATAATCACATGGAATCCTAAGCCAAACACGACCAAAATGTAAAAACACAAAGAAACAACAACAGACGGGGTCAAGACTGATGGATGTAATATAAAACTGCCTCGCTATAAGTGAATAATCATTGTTGGCCACATTTCAAAATTACGTATCAAACAAGCACCAAGAGAGGCATATAAAATCACAAACCAACACAATCAAATTGTTAAAAACATAAAGAAATAACAACAAAAGAATAGATGGACTCAAGACTCATGGATGCAACTTAAAATCACAAACCAACACAATCAAACTTAAAGCTGCCTCGCCATGAGTGAATCATCAACTTTGCCCACATGTTAAGGTTACCTAACAAATAAACATCATGACAATCACATATAAGCCAAAACAAACATGACTAGAATGTTAAAAAACGTAAAGAAACAACAACAAAAATATGGGCTCAAGACTCATGGATGAAATTTAAAGCTGCTTCGTCATAAGTGAATGATCATTGGCCACATTTTAAAGTTACCTAACAAATAAGCACCATAACAACCACATAGAATCCCAAACCAAACACAACCAAAAGTTACTTTTAACGCATGAAATCATCAAAGCAGATGTTAGGGGTCTAAAAACCTTAACAAAGAAACTGTAAAATCCATTCAAATGAAATATCCCATTTCTAATGTTAAGTAAATATAAACCATTTCGTAATCTCCAGCTTGAATCAAATGGGGTTTCCTCCTAGGTGGTGCAGTTGGGTGTTGGGGATCCTTAAGTCCGCCAGGTCTTCTATTCTAGTGAACGGCTCTCCCACGTTCGAATTCAGATGTGCTAAAGGTATGAGGCAAGGAGATCCTCTGTCTCCCTTTCTTTTTCTAGTAGTAATGGAGGCTTTATCCTGTATGATTATGAAGGCTCAAAAAACAGGGGTGTTTAGAGGTATCCGGCTACCCAAAGATGGTCCAGTTTTAACTCATTTGTTCTTCGCGGACGATGCTATCATTTTGGGAGATTGGTCTTCCCAGGAAGTCGTTAATATGGTTAGAATTCTTCGGTGTTTTCACTTATGCTCTGGGCTCAAAATTAACATTGCAAAATCTAACCTGTTTGGTATTGGAGTCTCGGGATTGGAAATTGATGCGATGGCCAAGGTTGTGGGCTGCAATCCGGAGTCTCTTCCGTTCACCTACTTGGGATTAAAGGTCGGAGCCAACATGAACCGCATCAACAATTGGAAACCGGTCTACGATGTCTTTGAGAAACGACTTGCCACTTGGAAATCCCATTTACTTTCCATCGGGGGTAGGGTTACGGTCATAAAATCTGTGCTAGAAAGCTTGCCGAATTACTACTTTTCTTTATATAAGGCTCCCAAAAAAGTGATTCACGATTTGGAATGTATTATAAAGAAATTTTTATGGGGTGGATCGAGCAACGACAAGAAGATGCATTGGGTGGGTTGGGATCGGGTGGCGTCGGATAGGAATAAAGGGGGTCTCGGATTAAGCAAACTAGGAGACACTAATATTGCCTTACTGTCCAAATGGGGTTGGAAGTTCAAGTCTGAACCGTTGAACCTTTGGAGGAAAGTGATTTTTTCCATCCATTCGAGTAGGGCATCGTGGGAATGTATCCCGTTCAAGTCGTCTATAGGAGGAGTTTGGTGCAACATAGCGAAACTTTTTATTAAAACTAAGATCAACGGGCTGCCATTACGGAGTTGTATCAAAGGTAAAGTTGGTAACGGAGAAACGATTTCTTTTTGGCTCGACGCTTGGCTGACGGATGTCCCCTTACGCTTTGCTTTCCCGGCCTTGTTCTCCATCGAGAATAAGAAAAAGTGTTGCGTGGGTGACCGGGTGGATGTGTTAGATCCTTCGCGGCAGTGTATATGGGACTGGAAACAGCCACTTTCTTCTGATTCGGAACTGGCTGAGTTGGTTCAGCTTGTCGCCTTGATTCAAGGGGCTGTCTTTCATGCGGGGGTTGATAAATGGTGCTGGAACACTAATCCGAAAGGAGAGTTCTCAGTGTCGAATGTTAGGAAGCTTCTGAATTTCGAGATGGACGTAAGCAATAGGTTCGTTATGCAATGGTGTAAATGGGTTCCCTTGAAGTTTAATGTCTTTGCGTGGCGTGCGGAGATGGGCAAAATCCCCACTGTAACGGCTCTCAGGCAAAGGAACATTCAGATCGACGATTGCTCATGTACGCTATGTCACTGTGGGGAGGAAACGGTGGATCACATCTTTACTTCTTGCTCGCTGGCGGTAAGGTTATGGTCGTTAATCAGGAACTGGTGCAATGCTCCCTTGTTTCTAGTTTTTTCCTCTAGAGACCTCCTTGAGTGGCATAATCACGCGGGGATGTCGGGTTGGGGTAAAGAGGCTTTCAAAGGTATAATTATTGTGGCGTGTTGGAGTTTATGGAAGGCAAGGAATGAAGCTAGATTCTCGAACATTACGGCTAGAGTAGAAAACATTTTTAGTCAAGTCAAAGCCGTTAGCTTTCTTTGGTTCGTTAATAGGTCGAGACATAAAGGAGTTTCATGGGATGATTGGTGTAGATTTGTGAATATGTAATTGGTTGTGTTGTTGTGTTTCTGGCCTGCCCGGTTTGTGGGCAGGCTGGGGTTTTTCTTGTCTATGAAAGTTACCGTTCAAAAAAAAAAGTAAATATAAACCATGAAAACGAACATATGCAAACACATCAAACTATCAAACACCAACATGAGAACTGACGCATGCAGACAAATCAAAGTACCAAGCACCAACATCTCATATGACACTTGTCACATCTTCATCGACATGTTAAAAACCTAAAGAAATATAAAAAAAAAAAAAAAAACAAAGTTCAATCGCAAATCATTTTATCACAAACATTGACATCCTCATGTTGTGTAAATCAAAAGCATAAAACTCGGATGCATGAGGTAAATTCAAAGCATAAAATTCGAATGCATGCAAAGAAATCAAAGTATGAAACATAAACATCTTGGATTAGAGCAGTCTCATCTTCATTAACATTTTAACAACCTGAAAAAAAACATAATCAAGTCAAAGTTTTGGCGCATGCAGTTGCTTCGCCAGAGACAATGAGGCCAATGAAAACAATCAAATCAGAAAACGAAATCGAAAAGCAAAATTTTTTTTATGCCTTAACAGTTTGAAACACAAATATTAAGCATGCCTTACCTCCAACCTTAAAAGACTAATCTCCTGAATAGAAAAGAACCCACAAAGAGCATACATGCTACAATAATGGGGTTTAAAACCCCAACCGACAAAATATTGCAAAAGACCCACATTAACATGTATACGACAAAGATACAACTTACCATTGCATAATGTAAAACATAACATGGTAGTCAAACCAACGAAGTTGAAAGGCGTATACGTATTTTTTTGAAACTTAGGGGACCAAAACAAACCTATATAGTCAAAAGTGCAAATGTGTCTCACACTAAAGGAAAACACGTTTTGGTCAAAAGACGGAGAAACCACAGGTAACAAACCCACCAAACATCAAGAGTTTAAATGTAAACAACAAATGAGAGACCAAACGTGTTAAACAAAAAGTTGAAGGGCCAAAGTCGGGAGATGCTTTCACCACCGACTTTGATTTTTAATATATATGATAACTAGGTTAGTACCCCGTGTAATACACGGGTTGAATAAATATAATTTTATACATCAAATAATAAAAAATATGTCTTGAAAAACCTCATTTATTACACGGGATGAATAAATGTAATTTTAAATACAAATTAATAAAACAATATATCTTTAAAAATCTCGTTTATTACATGGGTTGCATAATGTAATTTTATATATTACATAATAAAAAAATTATATTTTTAAGAACCCTGTGTATTGTACGGGTTGAGTAAATTTAATTTTATATATTAAATAATGAAAAAGTTACATTTTTAAGAACCTCATTTATTGTATTGGTTGAGCACATGTAGTTTTATATACCAATCAATAAAATGTTATATCTTGTTATATCTTTATAAACCATGTGTATTATACGGATTGAATAAATCTAATTTTATATACCATATAATAAAAAAAATATATTTTAAAAAACCCGGTGTATTACTGCATAAATGTAATTTTGTATAGTAAATAATAAAAATATTATATCTTTAAAAAAACTAACGGATATACTTGATATATTATGGATGGGGTGATTGCGGTGATGGTTCTTATAAATGTCACCTAAATACCATATTTGAGCTGAGAGTATAGAACCAATAAACATTGATTAACGGATATACTTATATATGATGGATGGGAGATACTTGAACACGAAAATAAAAGTACAGAATCAATAAACATTGATTAATGTTTTTTTTACCCCTTATAAACATTTTTGAAATAGATTCTACTCTCAACTACTTTAGTTTAATAAAAATAAATAAATTATTTATATTATATTAATTTATATTACCGATACCCGTATTTGAAACATTGCTTATAAGTTATAACACACCAATAATAATCACAAATAAAAAACATTTACGCGCAATAGAAAACGCACCTTAACAGAAGAAATGAAGGGCATCCATTGAGGTATAGCTTCTCGCCTTCTCTATCAAGATAACAATTATAAGCTACATATATTGGCACATCTATTTCCAATTTAACCCCGCATAATAAATAAACCAACAATCAGAACCAGAATATTATTGAAATATTAAAATGAAAGCGTGAGAGGGTTAAATAAGTACGTGCACTCCTGCCATTCCATAAAAAACATTAGATTCAGGATAAATTATTTTGAAATATTTCAAAATATTATATTATCTTCTATACGAATTGTTTAAATTTATATTAAATTTAATTTTATATTTTAATTAATATTAATTATCTATAATTAAATAAGAGAGGGCTCCAATAAATGACATGTGTCCCCATATTTGTTTCTTTTATTATATAATATAGATGGTAATTGGATGGATTAAATATTTTTCAAAACTAATATTTTTTAGTCTAATACAAAAAAAGTCGTCATTCTAAAAAAACACTTTTTTTTCTTTAAATGTAAATACCGATATATATAACTATAGTTGGATTAAAAACATACTTTCCATCAAAAACCGAAGCATGTCTTATATTTCAAAAATAGTGTTTTTGCCACTTAAATTATGGCTTACTTTTTTAGTTATTACCACATTATTTAAATTATTTAACTTTATTGTTTGTTTTTGTTTTGATAAAGTGTCATGATTTTGCTTTAACTATTTTAATTTCATTATTAACACGACCGCCACCTTTAACTAATTGATTCCAAACACTATCATCACTCTATGCTAATTACATTATTAGAAAATTAGTTGTGATGATCCCATATATTACTTGAAAGAGTAAAATTCAAGAATAGTCTCTGTGGTTTGTAAAATAACACATGTCCTCAATTTTTAGAAATTACACTGGTGTTCCCTGTAGTTTGACAGTTCGTTACTCGGATTATCCTTGAAGTGGATATCCGTTAGTTTTCTTAGTTAGGTTGGTATGAAATGACTAAATTATCCTTTCTTCAATAAAATATTCAATTATGAGTGAAAATTCAAATAGACCCCACTCAACTACCCAATCATCCTCTCCTACAATCTTTGTAGGACCCACCCTCAATCACTATCATCTTGACTTCATCCATCTTCCACAATGTACGGCCAAAAACTCTTTCACCACCACCGCTCACCAACCCAACGCCACCGCAAAACCTGCAACCACTAACCACCGCCTACCACAACATCACAACATCACCGATTACTCCTCACCTTTAACCCCCACCTCCGACAACGACATCACCACCACGAACTCCGAAGACAACATCACTACCTCGACCTCCGACAAAACATAACCATTCACCATCGTGCCTCTACTATTCCTCACCTTCATTAAACCACCAGATTTGTTTCGAGATCACTCAACACCCTTGTTTATAACTATGATAACTAACTCAACCACTTGCCCAACTGATAAACCGTTGACTTAGTCGACTATTATACTACATATACAAAAGTAAGTTGGGGGAATAGTGCCAGGCAGCTGCCTGGCACTCCCCAATTGGACCAACCTTTTTTTAATTTAATTTTATTCACAGTTTAAAATTAGGCTTTCGTCCTTCGTTTAAAAATACGTTTTTGCCCCAGCTCAAAATAAAATTATAATTTTGACCCTAGCTCAAAATTACGCTTTTGCCCTCGGTTCAAAAACTCATTTTTAATTTTGTTCTCACTTTAAAATTACGGTTTCGCCCTTCGTTTAAAATTACGGTTTTGCCCCCAGTTCAAAATAAAATTTTGGTTTTCCCTCTACCTGAAAATTACGATTCTGCCCTCAGCTCAAAATTACGTTTTCGCCCACAGTTCAAAATAAAATTATGATCCCCCCCCCCCCCCCCAAGCTCAAAATTATGATTTTGCTCTCAATTTAAAATTATGATTTCGCCTCCAGCTCAAAATATAATTACGATTTTGCCCTCTATACAGACATACATGTTATGAGAGAGAAATATTCGGTTTATTGCCCGCAACGCGGGCGGGGCAAAAACTAGTTTCTAACATTGACCATCTAGTTAAACAGTGTTACCGATATGCAACTTTGATCTGAAAGACATGAATTTAATAGATTTCGACCTTTTGTGAGTCGTTTGAATTGACGGAAGTGAAAAAACACAGATCTGTATCGGACTGGATCCAGTTAACCGTCGGGTGAAGGCTCAATCACTTGCCGGAAAACCGGAGATGCGTGTCTGATTCTATCAGTTGGAAGGGGAAGTTGAGTTGTGTGGCGTTGGAGATGGTGGTGTTTCCCGAGACAGTGATTCGCCGGTATATCGGTGGGAATTATTGGTTGCCGGTGGTTTGGTGGTGACTGTAGAGGATGGGGGTGTAGGTGGTGGTGGGAGTTGCAGATGTTGGAAGGATAAGATGAGAGTATTTCTTTTTATATTTAAATTTATTGTTTTTTTATGGAGGGTATTTTAGTCAATTTATCTTCACTTAATATCAAAAACTAACCTCCATCCACTCCAGGGACCATCCGAGTAACAAAAAGTAAACCGCAGGGAGCACCGGTGTAATTTCCAAAAGTTAAGAACTATAGGTGTTATTTTACAAAAACATAAGGACTATCTGGGCATTTTACTCTACTTGAATTTTTTAATTTTATTTTACTATAATTGGATCATATGATCTAATCGAGATTGGAACATATTCTACTTAAATGTACTAAATACTAGTTGTATGATTAATTTTTAATGTTCAAAATATAGAAAATGTGAATAATTTTTTTAGTTAAGCTAGGAATTTACTTGTTAATTTTTAGTAAAATAACTAAATATTTCATCTGATTTATAGATAGTTTATTACTGCCTTCCAAAAAAAAGATAGTTTATTACTATCCGTTTAAAGGAAAGGATTTCGAAAATATGGATGATCTTTGCAATTCCGTATAAACGACAAAATCTGGAATTACCTATAAACCATACTAGGATTGCGACCCGCCGCAATGCGGCGGGGATTCTTTAGTTATAACTAAGTCGATCTAGGACCCGCACGTTATGTTAAACCTGTCAAACGGGGAAAAAATAGACGATGTAAAAACGTTGACCCACACACACGCACGTTGCGTCGTGTTAACTCGCAAAATTTAGAACGAAACGTAAGAACGTTAAACCAAAGACGCATGTTGCGATGTGTTAAGTCACAAAATTTAGAACCAAGCATAAAGCGAAAAATTTACGGAAAATAAAAACTATAAAGGACCAAAGTTGAAAGTAAAAAAAGTTATGAGTATAGATTGCAAAAGATAAAAAGTTTTGGGTTAAAAGTAAAAAAAAACAAATACTTTTAAGTTAAAAGTAATTTATGAAATACTTTTGGGTGAAAAGTAAAAAAAATCAATTTTTTTTGGAAAACCCCCAAAGCCAACATTACGACAACCATATATATATATATATATATATATTTTTACGACAACCATATGCATAACCATTTTTTCTTTTAAAACCCCCCAAAGCACACCACGCGTTGCAGTGGGGCGTATAACAGTGTCAAATAGTACTAATGTCACAATACCGTCATCGACCACCAACACTGACTCGACCTAGGATATGACTGTTGCGACGAACCTGTCAAATATGGAAAAATAGAGGTAAAAACGTTGAACACACATGCACGTTGCGTCGTATTAACTTGAAAAATTTAGAACTATACGTAAAACGAAAATTTGCGAAAGATGAAAAGTATAAGTGACAAAAGTTGTGAAGTTAAATTGCAAATAATGAAAAGTTTTGGGATAAAGTTAAAAAAACAAATTATGTAGTGTTAAAATTGTAAAAGGTATAAACCTTTGGGTTAAAAGTAAAAAATAAACTTTTTTTTTGAAAAACACACAAAGCACAATGTACAAGTGATGATGCACAAAAAAGTTGCAAAGTTATATATGGAATAATATCTCATACTTTAATATATTGCTAGACACAATTAAGGTTTAAATTGTTTTAGTTCTAATTAAGTTAGACTGAATCAAAAGTGGGCTAAGCCCATTTTCACGTATTAAGATCAGTATGTGGACCCATTTGATAGTTCAATATTTTTAATAAGAAATTAAACTAATAATATTTAGTTAGAGGGTTATCTATAATACAAAATATTAAACTAAATAATATTTAGTAGAAGGGTTATCTATAATTAATTATAAAAGATTAAACTAAAATAATAATTATCTATAAGAGATGGCCTAATATAATGACAAGTGTCCCTAAAGTGGTTTCTTTTATTATATAGTATAGATATGGATAGTTTGTATAATTTACTCTCCTTTAACAAAGCTAACACACTTTTGCCTTTTCAGTTCACTAATTCAAGTCAACAAAGTTAAGATTGGATTGAGATTTTATGATATTATTAATATTAATAGGATAGAATTCTTATCCTATGCTTCTAAAGATTCTTTTTATGTGTTAGGGGTGAAGATTGGGTAGAATGTTGAGGGAGTGATGGATAGCAGTGACAGAGATTTCTAACCGGAGGGGTCGAAAACGTATGCATCTAAAAAAAATTATAAAACCAAGGGGTCGAAAACGTATATAGCTAAAAGATTCTTTTTATGTGTTAGGGGTGAAGATTGGGTAGCATGTTGAGGGAGTGATGGAGAGCAGTGACAAAGATTGAGATTTCTAACCGGAGGGGTCGAAAACGTATGCATCTAAAAAAATTATAAAACCAGGGGGTCGAAAACGTATATAGCTAAAAGATTCTGTACGAAAACTACATACCGAACACTACTGAGCGAAAAGTACAGGGAGTCAAGCGCCCCCCCCCCCCAAACTAAGCTACGCCCTTGATCGAGAGGGTGAGATCGATATAACTATATGAAGACGAAGTTGTTACAAATGCCACACTCGTATGTTACAAATGTCACACTCGTACGGAAAAAGTCTGGTGATAGTGGATGTGAAGGATGAGTGACGACTAACCTTTGAAACTGATCGTTGGCGTAGGATACTAGTTTTACTTCGAATTTGTCACAAAAAATAAGGTCATTAAACTGGACGCAATAAATAACGGTGAAGGTATCCACACACCCCTCCAAAAGTATTTACACACCCTCTAACCCTAAATGACCCTCATTGCCCAATACGCCTCAAACTGTCCCCACCCATACGCCCTTCATTGCCCAATACGTTTGAAAATGGTCCACACCATCTAATTAATGCCAATCATTGGGTGTCAGCCAATGATTACCAATGATTGGGGTGTAAGGAACTTTATTTTGATAGAGTATTTGTATGGGGAAGTTGTGAAATATTAAGAAAATTAATTTTTTTTTTTATAAAATGTTGTTTTAAAAAATTGTGTTAGTATTATAAAAACTTCATATTTTTATGAAATGAATTGTGTATATTATTAAATGCCAATTTTTTATAAGTATTATTAAATGTCAATTTTTTTTATAAAACGAATTGTATATATTATAAAATGCCAATTTTTTATAAGTATTATTAAACGTTTTATTAAATGTCAACTTTTTTATTTATCAATTATTATTATGTGTTTAATTTTATTAAATGGGTATATTATAACATTTTATTAAATGTCAACTTTTTTATTTATCAATTATTATTATGTGTTTAATTGTTTCCATAACGCAATGTGTATTCTGAAAGTCTTTAATTGTCGTTTATTAACCATAACGCAACAAGAAACGTAATTCAAAATGTAATTAAACATCGTTTTATATTTTATATAATAACAAATGATGAAAGTTCTTAGGAACAGTTCAGGTTTCCAACTTTCTCATGACCGGCATCTGCCAGTTTGCACGACTTACTTACATCCCAATGCTGCCACGTATCAGAAAGAGTATAATTCTGACAGTCAAATTCGTATTAGAAAAAATGTATTGCTAGGTTTTAAAAGAACTTCAAACATAATTTGCTGAGTTCCAGAGTATGAGGTTGCCGGAATTGTCAACATCGGAGGTTGTGACGCCATGGCCGGAGCTGATGGCCTGCCAGACGACGGCTCCGGAGGAGCCCAGGTTGCCATCGGGGAGGAAGGTAATGGAAGCGGTAGAGTCGGATGTGGGGACGGAGTCAGATATGAAGCCGAAGAAGAAGGTGTTGTTAGGGGATTTTAGGTGACGGTGAATGATTGAACGGGGCATATGTCGGTGGTGGTGACGATGTTAAATCAACCCCACCACCTGTAACACCTCGAAAATTCACGTCCTATAATGTGTTGACACGTGTCATAAAGTTTGAACGTGTGAAAGAATGTTATAAAAGGACTAAAGTTGACAAACATGGAAAGTATGAGATTTTACGGATTCTAAGTGTCAACAGTGAATAAATATACTTCATAATAACCCTACATGATGTTCATAACATCAAACGAATAAATCATGGATCATACGAAGCTAAAAGTGAGAGATTACAAACTACAGGGGTTAAATGTGTCAACATGTTAAAGATATACCTCTGAGTGACCTTTTGACAAACCCGAAGCTTTGTAAATATAAATTATGCTCACTAGAATGCACGATTAAAATTTCATAAAGTTTCGTTATCGTATGAGAAAGTTTTGATCAAATTCGTGTGCGAGGGGTTAAAGTGTTAACGTTGAAAGTTAAGGCTTTTCGGGTTAACCGGAAGTGTTCAGGGACTTGGCAAAGTGGGTATAAGTCCTAAAGCCCTTGTGGGTAAATATAAGGGGGGTCAAAATACAAGAAATAACCCTAGTTGCCCCTTCGTGAAGCCAAAGGTCAACTTGGAAAACAAAGAAAAATAAAAAATCTGATTTCGCAGGCTAGGCGGCCCGCGTGAGAATTGTCAAAGTCGGAGGCGGCCCGCGTGGCGACGTCAGATGCAGAAAAACAGGTAACAGCCTGTTAAACGCGATTTTAACCAATAAGGCCGGTATTTCTCACTTGTGAACGACCCCTAGGCACCCCTAAGCACTAGGGAACAAGTGTTGATCAGTTGTGGTGGGTTGTAGACCCCAAGTGTCAAAGAATTGTGGTGATTAAGGTGCTATATAAGGACATTATGTGCAACATTGTTCTTCACACATTAATCTGCATTTGTGACCAATTCTGGAGCTCTCAAGCAGGTCCAACTGATCATATCTAGTGCATAGGACTCTTGTAAGTCTACTAGTCCTTCTTTAATTGAGTTTAGCTTGTTTAATTAGCTAAAAGTCAAACCGTCGTAATTACGGTTTGACTTCGAGATTAGTCTATAATGGCTCAGTTATATCTCGAATTAAAAGTAGTTATGAGTTGGTATTTATGTGGGTAATAAAACCTCAAAAGGGTTTCCCCTGATCACCACTCTAACCAGGTCAAAAGTCGGGTCAAACTTTTAAGTAAAAAGTCAACAGGATGCTTAAAATGTCATTTATGCATAATTAGCTATCTAGAACATATATAACCTGTTTGATCATTGTTATAACTTAGTAATAAGTGTAAGAACATGTCCGAACATGTTCAACCCAACTATTTCCTGTTTTGACCCGGTTCGGAACCGAAAGTCACATAGTTTGACTTCCACTTTGACTTTCAGTTCTGACCCGTTTAGGTATGTTTTAGAAATGACTCAGAGCTTAAATTGGATTAGGTTACATGTTAGAACAACCCTCTGTGATTATACACCTTGGTTCACTAGTTATCCAATTAATATGCAGATTTCCGTTAATTGCTCATATGTTGACCGTTATGCCCTTATTACCTTAAAACGTGATTTATGAAAATGTAAAAGTGTAGAAACCTTAGTTACTGATATATAAACTTGTATGCAAAGTTTGACATCAGTTTGACTTATAGATTAAGAGTTATGCTCAATATCGCAAATCTAATGCTTTATGTTAATAAAATGGCGTAATTAGCGTACAGCCTAGTTAAGCCTACTTTTTGGTATCAAACTTAATACCCACTGATATAATATATTATTTTGGGATTTTTAAAGATTTTTAATTAATTTTAGGCTGAGCATAACTAGTAGTCGTAGGCTTAATCCGGTAATTGTCGGTTTTGCCCTTACGGGCCATAAAATGAGTTTTACTTATCAAAACGACTCCAAACCTTTTGCTACTGATCACATATGATAAATAATTTATTTTAAGCCTTCTGGAAATATAAAAATATCAGATTTAAGTATCAAACCCGGAAATGGCCTTTAATCGCCTTATTTAGCGTTTTTAACGCATAGTATGTTTTAAAATCATATTGAGCATACCCGGGTTGATACCTACTGATATATGAGGCAAATTATGATATTTTAACAGTAAGCAAAGGTTGATAAACTCAGACTTCAGTTTTGAGCTTTTCAGCTTATGTGAAATTACCAAAACGCCCCTCCGGTGCATAGTTTGGTTATAAGTGATAAATTTCACATATATGCTTAAGCCTACTGATATAACTTATCAAATTGAGTATGTTTGCTGTTTACATCAGATCTGTAACTCAGTTAAACATTTAAACTCTTTTTCAACCTTTAAAATGACCAAACTACCCCTACGGGGCATAGTTTGTGTTTAAATTAGTTCGGGGCATAACGAAAGACATCCTACTGATGTCACAACATATTTGGAGCATATTAACTTAGGAAACCTGTATATGGCTCTTGCGGATACCCGTTACGCATGTTACGCGTTCGGTTCGGTTTATGTAACAAGTTTACATAAATTAGCCGACACGGGTCAAACCTTATCGGTTTTATCTCAAAATCCAGAATGTGAATAATAAACCCATATTAAACAAGTCTCCAAACTTGTCGGGTCTAAATCACATTCTATCCAGTCTTCGCTTAATCGTGCGTACGAACCGTATCCTGAAAACTAGCCGGTCTAAGCTTAAGCTTAATTAAAGACCCGTTAGGATTCTAATAGGTTATTAAAAACCTTCGTTCTAGATTAGGAGCCCAGTAAAAGCTATCTGTACTTGCTGATTTGATATACGGCTGGGATTGAATTTATATTTAGCTCAGGTAAATACTTTTAACTTACTTTCCCTATACGGGCTTGGGTTACGGTACATAGCGTACCGCTTGATCGAGCATCAAATCTCCACGCTTAGTGGGTAGTTGAATAATTTGATCGGCTCGTTTAAACAGTCTTGTTTACTTTACAGCCTTTGGGGGGTTAATGACCATGTCCCGGATATCCTTGGCATCATCTTACGAGATTGGCCACGACCTGAGCACGGGGTGTAGGCGTACACCTGGCTGTGTATAACTCAATAACGTGGTGTGTCTATTGATCTTTAACCCGGACTAGATCCGGGCTACTGAACGCATAAGTAACATGTAATTCGTTCACAAGATTATAATATTAAATAATTCTCCCAAGTTAAAAAGATTAATTTTGCCTCTGTGCATTTTAATCAATGTGTCAAGATATTTTGTGCCGTTTGCACTCAAATCACTTTTCAAATTCTTTTTCCAAAATGAGTCAGTTGAATGTATTTACCAGTGTAAACTGACGTATTTTCCAAAAAGGCTAAATGCAGGTACTATACGAAATTGGCTGGATATTTCTCCTTAGCATCAATAGAAGTCTCGCAAGCTTAAGATGCCTAATAGTCTGTTGAACTATTGTTTCCATTTTATGTTCGATCCTTCTGTGGATAAACTTCCGAATATTGTGACAATTGATATTACAATAATAAATTCGGTTGTATTATATTTTCAAATTGCTTCCGCTGTGCTTAATAATATTGTGTTGTTTGACTATTATATTGCCAACCATGACGTCACGATACTCCCCACCGGGCCCACCGGTGACACGTGGAAATCGGGGTGTGACATGTTGGTATCAGAGCCAACACTGAGTGAATTAAACACTAGACTTTTGTGTTTAATCTCAGTTACACAATTGCACATATCTAAACTCCTGAGTCTAGACTTAACTTAGGAATATTCTCAATCCTAATCTAGAAATTTTTACTTCCAAATTTTTATTGGATACGTCGCCAAGCGAAGAAGCCGTAATAGGAGTTCTCCACACCCGGAGCCCTGAGATGCTGAGCTTCGTACCGTGGCTAGAATGAAACAAACATCCGAGGGGAAAGCATTCAGAAATAAAATGAAGAAGAAACTTCTTTTACTGAAGATCGTTTCCTTATTAGTCCTTATAAGGACATAATTATCTTTCAGTCCCTCCGAGGAGAACATTATTTATTTCAAGTCCCGCTTAGGGCAACTTTATACTTTTATTTTTATAAAGTAGAATGATTAAGTTTAAACTTTCATTCTAAACTAGAAATATTAAATAAATGGAAAGTAACATTTCCTTTTGTAAGATCTACCATTATAATAAAATGGCAAAAAAATCTAAAAAGGGACAAGACCTAGCTTCGGGTCATATTAAGACCGGCCAAGATGGTAGTTCCATAATTAGATTCAGATCCATATTAACACCTCAATTTAAAATTTTTCTGCGTTATTTATAAATTAAGAATCTTAAGTGTGAAACCTAGCCTTCGGGTCAATTATAAGACCGGGCCAAGATGGTAAGACCTGTTAAAAGATTCAAATCATTAACTAAGAATCTTAAGAGTGAAACCTAGCCTACGGGTCAATTATAAGACCGGGCCAAGATGGTAAGACCTGTTTAAAAGATTCAAATTCCTGTTAACATCTTAAAACATGTTAACACTCCTGGCAGATGTGATTCATTTAAAATCACACACGTCCTTTTTATATGGGATTTTTGCAAAAGATTCCTAACCCAGTTTAATGATCCTTGAATCCTGGGTTTACGTCATCAATTAAGATGATCATATTTTAACCATACGTGGTAATATAGTGCCTACGGGCCTTGCTCATTTCTACATGAGCCAAAATACAGTGGTAGCTATGACTCCCTGTCAGATAAAGGTAACGAACTAGGTTCAAACCTCAAATGCTTTGATTCTCTAAAATCCTAGCATATGTTTTAAAAATTGTCC
Organism: Helianthus tuberosus; assembly: GCA_030545235.1. Taxonomy (NCBI): domain Eukaryota; kingdom Viridiplantae; phylum Streptophyta; class Magnoliopsida; order Asterales; family Asteraceae; genus Helianthus; species Helianthus tuberosus. The sequence continues at coordinate 50,368,201 of CM060388.1, read as the reverse complement.
TTGTGACTAGGCCTATTGTGCCAATATACCTTCATGCTTTGATTCTCTGAAATCATAGATTATAAATTATATATGTCTTTGTGACTAAGCCAGTTGTGCTAATATACTTAAAGACCTTGATTCTCTGAAATCATGACTTATAATTTAAAAATTTTCCTTGTGACTAGGCCTTTTGTGCTATTAAATAAAACTGTTATTGTTGCTTTGATTCTCTGAAATCATAAGCTTATAATTTAAAAATGTCCATGTGACCAGGCCATTGGGTGCCACTAATAAAACTGTTAATGTTTTATAATTAGGATAAATTATAATAGAAATCCTAAATAAATATGATTAATAAATTAACCAAATATGGTCTCTGTTTACCATGGTTAATGAATTTCCCTAAGGGGCAATTCCGTAATAAACATCTCTTATAAGGGAAGTGCCTACGGGCTATAGTTAATGTCCTCTGAGACTAAAGACAGTGGTAGCCTACAGCTCCCTGTCAGGAAAAGGTAATGAACTTAGATTCAAACCTTAATGTCACGATTCTCTTAAATCATGGCTTATAAATTTAACTTGTCTTCGCGACTGGGCCATTGGTGCTATTATTAACTTATGAATTAGGATTTATGAAAAAAAAATCCTGAATAGAATAAATATCCTCCCTTCTCTGTCCGTATGCAATTGAAAGGGAATCTTAAAGGTGAAACCTAGCCTACGCGGCCAAGATGGTGAAACCTACTCAAGGGATTCAGATCCTTGTTAACACCTAGGAATGTGTTAGCACTCTTGACAAATGTGATTCGAGAAAATCACAACAGTCATCCTTATATTGGATTCTTCCAATTCTCAAATCTAGCCTAGTGATCTAGAAATCATGGCTTATATCATCCTATAAGATGATCATATTATAAACATCCGTTAGTGATGAAGTGCCTACGGACTAAACTCGTTGTCCGATAAGACAACGACAGTGGTGGTCTTTGACCTCCTGTCTAAAATGTTGGACTATGTCCAAGCATAATAGTCTATATGATCAATGCGATCATGACTAATATCATCTAATACGATGATCATATTGTTTAACATCCTTAAGTGATGTCTTGCCTACGGGCTATAATATATTGTCCATTTGAGACATTGACATTGTTATCTTTATGATTCCTTGTTTAAGGTGGTGAGCTATGCTCAAGCCAAATAGTCAATATGATTAATACAATCATGACTTATAGCATCTAATAGGATGAACAAATTATAAACATCCATGAGTGATGTTTTCGCCTATGGGCCAAATTATACTGTCCATGTGTGACAAAGACATTGTGATCTTTACGATTCCCTGTCCAAGGTGGTGAGCTATGCTCAAGCCTAATAGTTCATATGATCAATACGATCATGACAAAAATCATCAATACGAAAAAAAAAAAAATTTTAACATCCGTAATGATGTTTTGCCTAAGGGCTATATTATATCGTCCAACTGAGACAAGGCAATTGTAATCTTTTGTGATTCTTTGCCAAGGGGGTGAACTATACTCAATTCCCATAGTCTATACTATCAGTGCGATCCTGACTAGTACCCTCAGTATGATGATCATAATATTAACATCCCTCGTGATGAAATGCCTACGGGCTATACTTTATTCTAGTGTCGGTAAGACAAAGATAGTAGTGATCTTTATGATCCCCTGTTCAAAATGGTGTGATTATACCCAAACCTAATAGTCAATATGATCGATGTGATCATGACTAATATCATTAGATACGATGGTTATATATAAACATCCATTAGTGATGTTGATTGGCTTATTTTCTGCCAAAAGAATCGTCTTTCAAGACGATGACAGTTGTAGTCTATGACTCCCTGTCCAAAGGTGAAGAACCACGTTCAAACCTTGAAGCCCTAATCTAATAAGATTGCGGCTTATAAATTAAGGTCCTTGGTGATAGACCATCAAGTTATGTTTTAAAGTCATTCATGACAAGCCTATGTGCTATAATTGGTCATTCGTGACAAGTTAACATATTAAATGTTAACATTCCTGGTGACATGCCTTTGTACCAGATTTGATGAATGTCCTTATAACAAGGCCGTTTGTGCCATATCTAAATGTCCTTTCTGACAAGGCCTTCGTGCCGTATAATCATTTATGTCCTTCATGACTGGGCTTTATGCCATATTTTCTACGTCCATCGCCGCAGGATTCTATGCCATATATGTATATATATAATAAAAGTCTTGTAAGGATAGCCTTTGAGCTATTCATGATCGTCCTTGTGACAAAGACAGTTGTGACATTATGGTCCCCTGTCAAGCAAGTATTGGACTCGCTCCAAACTTTGAATGCCATTGATGGTCCTGTTGTGACCTAGGCTAAATATAATGGAATACGTTCAAAATAACATTAACTATGAATGTTCGGAACAGAATAGCCCATACGGTTTATGAATGCCGTGGCTAATCTAAGTCAGGTCATCAGGATGATGACTAATAATGGTTAAATCTTGGCGATTTGTACCAAGTTTCGAGTATGGAAAACTCGGATGAGGTAGACGACGGTCGCAACACTATTAAGGCGACGAAAGTTAATAAAACTACAAACGTAAACCTCAATATTAATGGAGTTAATCTTCAGGCTGTGGTTGACACAGCAGTTGGAAGGACCATGGAAAAGGTCATGAGACAATACAAAGAGCTGAATACTTCTCGCTCTAAATCTCATTCAAAACCATGTTGAAATTGCTCATGAGAAGATTTTGTTCACACTTCGTATATGAAGGATGAACCAAAGAAGGAGGATAACTCCCAGAAATCTGAGAAAGAGAGCGAGTACAGGCTTAATAAAAAGCAACGAAAGTTCGGTAAGAAGCCTGTATACCTCTGAGACTGCTTCAGCATTATTAGATGGATGTTTTATATCCATAAGGAATCATTTTTCCGATGTCCTAGTTTCGTTAAATATAAGGACTCCAAATATTGATAAAAAAAAAATCGATGGTTGCCTTAAAAAAAAAAAATCAAACCCATATTGTGGGTGATAAGGAGCAATTAATTATCAAGACTCCTTATGAGACAACCCTCGTAATTACACGTATCCGTACGATTAATAAATATTAAACAAAAAAAAATGGTGGAATTGGCCGTCCCCGGAATCGAACCTGGGTCTAGGCCGCACCCTTTCGCGCGCCTAGCCAACTGAGCTAGGTGCCTAGTTTGTGAAACTTCCATTATTAATTAAATATAAGCACTTGTACAATAAACTTCCTTATCATTTATCAATGATAATTTCTGCTAAGTGTCCTGTTTTTAATACAGGCAATAATAAATCTTCATGAACCATAAACTTAGCAAATTTTTTTTTTATCATCCACAAGGTATAACTACCAAGGAAACCATAGTAACCGATTCTTCTAGTATCGGCAAGGAATTCTTCCGAAAAATCTAAGAGTACTCTTTCTTCGCATAGAGTACGACAACATATGTTATTTTAATTATATTTCTCATTGTTTTTCTATCGCCTGCGAATGCCAAACTATGTTTGATAAAAGTGTCATATGAAGATTGGCGTATCCTAGTGTGTCCCATGGACTAATTCCATGTCTGATCAGCATGGAGGTTTAATACATGGAACCCCTAAGATATCCCAATGATCATATTGTACTAAAGTCGACTAGTAGTATTCAAAGAAGATATCAAAAATGGAATTTTTTTTTTCTCCAAGTAAATGTTCCCGATTAAGGAATTCGTGGACTTATAACATAAGGTGTCACTCATTTGACACGAACAATGATGAATGAACTGGAGCCTGAGATATGGAAAATCTCTATAGCCTCCTTGTATCTTAATTATCTTCTCATAAGTTTTCCCTGCTTACCTCCTGGAAGGCAGGTAGAATTAAGATTTGTATCCCGCCGTGGGCTGGAGTATTATGAAAACTCCATATCGAATATGGAAAAATCGAAACCCTGATTTAGTAAGTTTTAAGATATAGGCACATATAGCCTGACTCAATCTTCTGAGGGTTTTATATTGTTAAATAAGAAAGACGGTTCATATTACTTACGTATTAAATGCCGCAACCCTAATTAGGCAACGATTAAGAATTTGCCATCAGCTACCCAGGATCTAAGGGCAAATTATTGGTGGATAGGCTTGAACAAGTCTGTAGCCACCCATGTAGCTAAATGCTTGACATGTGCGCAAGTCAAAGCCGAGCATCAAAAGCCGTCAGGCTTGCTACGACAGCCTGAACTTCCTACGTGGAAGTGGGAAATGGTAACTATGGATTTTATTACCAAGTTACCCAAGACAAGGAAAGGAAATGATACGATAAGAGTTACAGTTGACAGACTGACTAAGTCCGCACATTTCCTACCCATCAAGGAGACTTATAGCTCCGATATGTTAGCCCAGTTATACGTGGATAAGATTGTAGCCCTACATGGCATACCTGTAGCTATTATCTCTGACAGAGATACTAGGTACACGACACATTTTTGGAAGAGTTTCCAACAATTTTTGGGCACACGTTTGAACTTTAGTACGGCTTACCATCCTCAGACAGACGGTCAGAGTGAGCGTACTATTCAAACGTTGGAAGACATGCTACGTGCATGTGCGATCGATTTAGGTGGTAGTTGGGATAAGAACCTACCATTAATCGAATTCTCCTACAACAATAGCTACCATACCAGCATTAAGGCTGCGCCTTTTCAGGCATTATACGGTAGAAAGTGTAGAACGTCAGTTTGTTGGGCGGAAGTTGGAGATGTCCAGTTATCAGGACCAGAGATCGTGTTCGAACGACGGAAAAGATAGTCCAGATTCGTGACCGACTCAAAGCTGCCCGGGATAGGCAGAAGAGTTACGCTGATCCTAAGCGTAAGGATCTTCACTTCGAAGTAGGTGACAAAGTCCTACTTAAGGTGTCACCCTGGAAGGGGGTGATGCGGTTTGGTAAGAAAGGCAAGCTAAGTCCGAGATACATAGGACCTTTCGAGGTTATCGAACGAGTTGGGTCAGTTGCCTATAAGTTAAACTTACTTGAAGAGCTCAGTGGAATTCACAATGTGTTCCACATCTGCAATCTGAAGAAGTGCTTCGCTGATGAATCACTGGTTATACCGCATACAAATGTGCATATAGATGAGAGCTTGAAGTTTGTGGAAAAACCCTTGTCGATTGAGGATCGACGGGTTAAGAATCTTCGAAGGAAGCATGTACCTATTGTTAAGGTCAAATGGGATGCCCGTAGTGGTCCCGAATTCACGTGGGAGGTTAAATCCATGACGAAAGAAAAGTACCCTTACTTATTTCAGTAAATCTCGGGTCGAGATTTATTTTAAGGGGGTGAGGATGTAACACCTCGAAAATTCACGTCCTATAATGTGTTGACACGTGTCATAAAGTTTGAACGTGTGAAAGAATGTTATAAAAGGACTAAAGTTGACAAACATGGAAAGTATGAGATTTTACGGATTCTAAGTGTCAACAGTGAATAAATATACTTCATAATAACCCTACATGATGTTCATAACATCAAACGAATAAATCATGGATCATACGAAGCTAAAAGTGATAGATTACAAACTACAGGGGTTAAATGTGTCAACATGCTAAAGATATACCTCTGAGTGACCTTTTGACAAACCCGAAGCTTTGTAAATATAAATTATGCTCACTAGAATGCACGATTAAAATTTCATAAAGTTTCGTTATCGTATGAGAAAGTTATGATCAAATTCGTGTGCGAGGGGTTAAAGTGTTAACGTTGAAAGTTAAGGCTTTTCGGGTTAACCGGAAGTGTTCAGGGACTTGGCAAAGTGGGTATAAGTCCTAAAGCCCTTGTGGGTAAATATAAGGGGGGTCAAAATACAAGAAATAACCCTAGTTGCCCCTTCGTGAAGCCAAAGGTCAACTTGGAAAACAAAGAAAAATAAAAAATCTGATTTCGCAGGCTAGGCGGCCCGCGTGAGAATTGTCAAAGTCGGAGGCGGCCCGCGTGGCGACGTCAGATGCAGAAAAACAGGTAACAGCCTGTTAAACGCGATTTTAACCAATAAGGCCGGTATTTCTCACTTGTGAACGACCCCTAGGCACCCCTAAGCACTAGGGAACAAGTGTTGATCAGTTGTGGTGGGTTGTAGACCCCAAGTGTCAAAGAATTGTGGTGATTAAGGTGCTATATAAGGACATTATGTGCAACATTGTTCTTCACACATTAATCTGCATTTGTGACCAATTCTGGAGCTCTCAAGCAGGTCCAACTGATCATATCTAGTGCATAGGACTCTTGTAAGTCTACTAGTCCTTCTTTAATTGAGTTTAGCTTGTTTAATTAGCTAAAAGTCAAACCGTCGTAATTACGGTTTGACTTCGAGATTAGTCTATAATGGCTCAGTTATATCTCGAATTAAAAGTAGTTATGAGTTGGTATTTATGTGGGTAATAAAACCTCAAAAGGGTTTCCCCTGATCACCACTCTAACCAGGTCAAAAGTCGGGTCAAACTTTTAAGTAAAAAGTCAACAGGATGCTTAAAATGTCATTTATGCATAATTAGCTATCTAGAACATATATAACCTGTTTGATCATTGTTATAACTTAGTAATAAGTGTAAGAACATGTCCGAACATGTTCAACCCAACTATTTCCTGTTTTGACCCGGTTCGGAACCGAAAGTCACATAGTTTGACTTTCACTTTGACTTTCAGTTCTGACCCATTTAGGTATGTTTTAGAAATGACTCAGAGCTTAAATTGGATTAGGTTACATGTTAGAACAACCCTCTGTGATTATACACCTTGGTTCACTAGTTATCCAATTAATATGCAGATTTCCGTTAATTGCTCATATGTTGACCGTTATGCCCTTATTACCTTAAAACGTGATTTATGAAAATGTAAAAGTGTAGAAACCTTAGTTACTGATATATAAACTTGTATGCAAAGTTTGACATCAGTTTGACTTATAGATTAAGAGTTATGCTCAATATCGCAAATCTAATGCTTTATGTTAATAAAATGGCGTAATTAGCGTACAGCCTAGTTAAGCCTACTTTTTGGTATCAAACTTAATACCCACTGATATAATATATTATTTTGGGATTTTTAAAGATTTTTAATTAATTTTAGGCTGAGCATAACTAGTAGTCGTAGGCTTAATCCGGTAATTGTCGGTTTTGCCCTTACGGGCCATAAAATGAGTTTTACTTATCAAAACGACTCCAAACCTTTTGCTACTGATCACATATGATAAATAATTTATTTTAAGCCTTCTGGAAATATAAAAATATCAGATTTAAGTATCAAACCCGGAAATGGCCTTTAATCGCCTTATTTAGCGTTTTTAACGCATAGTATGTTTTAAAATCATATTGAGCATACCCGGGTTGATACCTACTGATATATGAGGCAAATTATGATATTTTAACAGTAAGCAAAGGTTGATAAACTCAGACTTCAGTTTTGAGCTTTTCAGCTTATGTGAAATTACCAAAATGCCCCTCCGGTGCATAGTTTGGTTATAAGTGATAAATTTCACATATATGCTTAAGCCTACTGATATAACTCATCAAATTGAGTATGTTTGCTGTTTACATCAGATCTGTAACTCAGTTAAACATTTAAACTCTTTTTCAACCTTTAAAATGACCAAACTACCCCTACGGGGCATAGTTTGTGTTTAAATTAGTTCGGGGCATAACGAAAGACATCCTACTGATGTCACAACATATTTGGAGCATATTAACTTAGGAAACCTGTATATGGCTCTTGCGGATACCCGTTACGCATGTTACGCGTTCGGTTCGGTTTATGTAACAAGTTTACATAAATTAGCCGACACGGGTCAAACCTTATCGGTTTTATCTCAAAATCCAGAATGTGAATAATAAACCCATATTAAACAAGTCTCCAAACTTGTCGGGTCTAAATCACATTCTATCCAGTCTTTGCTTAATCATGAGTACGAACCGTATCCTGAAAACTAGCCGGTCTAAGCTTAAGCTTAACTAAAGACCCGTTAGGATTCTAATAGGTTATTAAAAACCTTCGTTCCAGATTAGGAGCCCAGTAAAAGCTATCTGTACTTGCTGATTTGATATACGGCTGGGATTGAATTTATATTTAGCTCAGGTAAATACTTTTAACTTACTTTCCCTATACGGGCTTGGGTTACGGTACATAGCGTACCGCTTGATCGAGCATCAAATCTCCACGCTTAGTGGGTAGTTGAATAATTTGATCGGCTCGTTTAAACAGTCTTGTTTACTTTACAGCCTTTGGGGGGTTAATGACCATGTCCCGGATATCCTTGGCATCATCTTACGAGATTGGCCACGACCTGAGCACGGGGTGTAGGCGTACACCTGGCTGTGTATAACTCAATAACGTGGTGTGTCTATTGATCTTTAACTCGGACTAGATCCGGGCTACTGAACGCATAAGTAACATGTAATTCGTTCACAAGATTATAATATTAAATAATTCTCCCAAGTTAAAAAGATTAATTTTGCCTCTGTGCATTTTAATCAATGTGTCAAGATATTTTGTGCCGTTTGCACTCAAATCACTTTTCAAACTCTTTTTCCAAAATGAGTCAGTTGAATGTATTTACCAGTGTAAACTGACGTATTTTCCAAAAAGGCTAAATGCAGGTACTATACGAAATTGGCTGGATATTTCTCCTTAGCATCAATAGAAGTCTCGCAAGCTTAAGATGCCTAATAGTCTGTTGAACTATTGTTTCCATTTTATGTTCGATCCTTCTGTGGATAAACTTCCGAATATTGTGACAATTGATATTACAATAATAAATTCGGTTGTATTATATTTTCAAATTGCTTCCGCTGTGCTTAATAATATTGTGTTGTTTGACTATTATATTGCCAACCATGACGTCACGATACTCCCCACCGGGCCCACCGGTGACACGTGGAAATCGGGGTGTGACACCACCTGCAGTGTCCGTATGCCCCCCGGACTGCTCGGTTCTGCAATTGAAACGTTAGTCTCAACTCGATTACCACCCACCAGTCTACTGGGGAAGAAAACGTACAAGATTATCAAGGTTGTGAAATGTTGTTCATATATGATTTGGGTTCTAGGTTTTATAGAAAGATGGTTTAAACCATCAATGAAGATGAGAGAACACAGTGAGAGATCTGAGAGGGATGTGTTATATGGCAGCATAAAAGTGTTTGGTTAACCTATTAACTCAGTGATAATATATTTTTTTGGCAGTACAAATTCTAAATATCGAAGTTCCTCATAGTTCTTCTTCATGTTCCTTTAGCTTTGTTAGGCATTTTAAGCCATTTAGATTACCAAAGGTTCCCCCGTTGTAGGTGAAGTGGTTTAGAAAGTTAGAATGGCTCTTTAAAGAAATGGTTAAATTTCAACTGGTTTTTTTGTCTTTTTGTGTTTTCGTTAAATTTCAACTGGTTTCGTAAACGTAACAAACCGGACCGGCGTCGATCAAACGTTAGTACTGCTGCCACGTAATACCGGTGTAACGTGTTTTTTTAAAACTTCAACCGCTATTGTGTAGGTAACGAAAGGGTACCGTCGCCACGTAACGTAGTATGTAACTATTTATGTTTTTGTTGTTTTTATGGTGTTTTTTTAAGTTCATCAGGTATTGTAAATGAAACAAACCGAACCCACACCGACCAAACGTCAGTACCGCCGTCGCGTAGCGCGCGGGTAACGTGTTTTTATTTAAGTTTCAACTGGTAATGTACAGGTCACGAAAGGAACACGACTTTACCGCCGTCGCGTAGCGCGGATGTTATTCACTAGTTAATACAGAAAACATGTCACTTTGATACAGAATGCGACTAAACCCTAAACCCTAGATCGCTAATTGTTACATATTTTTGAATTCCTGTACAGGAAAACGATGGGTGCAGCATACACAATACAAAGACAGCCCGACTGTCTTGAAATTGCATACCGAACCCTACCTTCCAACGGGATTCTGCTTCACATCTACCACACTGAAATGGCACAAGGGATCAGGAGGTTGGAGCGGTGGAGTCGGCATTTCGTTTATCAACCACCGTCCAGTCTTCCGCCTCTTGTTAGGATGGTGAGCGAAGTGGCATTCCCGTTGGTGGAAGGCTCGTGAGAACACTAATGAACTCCTCTCTTGGAAGGACATGTCACAGGGCAGACCGCGTTCGCTAGCGTCACTTGGAGCTGACGAGTCAACAGGCTACTCCGATAACACGTAATCCTAGATCGGCGTTCTAGTGCATGAATCTGAAATACGAACGTAGTTTCTCCACAAGGATTACGCTACCACCACCGTCAAAACACTGACTTTCGATATCCTGTTAATAAAAAAATACAATTTAGCATTAGACTCGGCATTCGAAAATATATTGTAAAAAAAACAAAAAACAAAACACCACCACAGCCGACCCACCACCGCCTCCACCACAGCCGACCCACCACCACCACCACCACCCCTGTAACACCCCCAAAATACCACCTGCGGGAACTCCGCGAGGCGTGTTACTCATCAGAGTTCGAGCCACCAATCACATTGAACTAATGATAAATATTTAAATAAAACATGTCATGAATTACCAATAGAAAATATCAAACATAGGGTTACTCCCAAAGAGTTGTGTAGCGGAAGCATATAGTAAATCGTTTAACAATTGTTTCATAGTAAATGTTCAAAACCAACGTTTCACTTATAAGTTAATCCAAGAGCCTCGATCCATGACCACTCCAGCACTCCCAGATAGCAAGTCCACGTCACGAATTTTAGCGACCTGCAAGCATGCAGACAAGTGTGTCAGACGACGCTGGTGAGTTCAAGGTTTTGTTAACGTGTGTAGTTACCAGATATCTGTTAAGTCAACTCATCGTTTCGTTTTGGGATTTTTATTAACGTAGAAGAGTCTTATATACTGGAAGTGTGTCCAATATATACCATGGGAGTGTGCCCAATATAACCTGGGAGTGTGCCCAACCCCAATGCCCCTAACCAAGCATTGGTAATGATGTCCAGGTAACTAGATCACGCCCGTCCTTACGGCCCGGTTTGAGGGTGTCAAACCTAATGGCGCTATCAACTAGTTACCCCATTGCCTTACAGGCAACACGGTAGATGATCGATTCTGTGTTCAATAACCAACATCCCAAATATCATTTTACCCAGTATTCCCTTTAGAAACGTTTACCAGATGTCCCAAACCACCGGGACGCATGCTTAGAAAAGTGCAGTGAACTCACCTTGGTTTGCTCGGTAAGATTAACTACTTGTTCACACTTAATCAGTCAACCCTAAAGTAGGCACGTGTACCAAAATCAGTTTGCATTCACGAAGTTCACGTATAGATACAATCAATGATCACCAAGTAGTGCATATCACATAATCGACATTGTACAAGTCATGCATAGCATTTAACAGCAGTTAACTAACTGGGTTAACTCTAACAGAAATAAACTAAGTTACTGTGCAAAGTATTCAAGTCGGCGAAACACAGGTTGACGAAACATACTCTGTTTCGTCAATCACCCTTTGGCGAAACAAAAATTCTTTTTCGTTGATAACCCTTGGCGAAACACAATTCTATTTCATCGAGAGTTCTGTTTCGCCAAACAAGTCAGTTACGTCAAACATCAGTTACGCAGAAACCCTAATCAAACATGTGTTCCACTCAAAAACTCACGACATACATGGCAGCATACTGTACCCCTAATGCAATTGATATGTAAATTCATTATGTGTGAGGGCATCAAAGGTCACGTGTGGTGTGGGTAATTATGCAGCCCAATTTACAACACAATCAACAATACCTACTTTTTATAAATACACTATCATCACGGCAGCCAAGAAAGGTCAACAACCATCTTATCAACATACATTATCATATATTTTAAGTCTCAAAATATTAATAACAGATTCGTTAATCTGACAACACACATGACACCTTTCAAATAATATGAATCATCACATACTTCAAGATCATGGATAATATTCTTAATAGTTTTCTGGATCACCACCACAGTTTGTCATCACAAGCTATTGCAAAACAGTTTTAGGGTTCTTGTTTACCATCACTATTTAACGTATCCCTAGAACACTTATTAATACCATCGTTCCATCAATCATACAAAATCATGCTGAATTACAATTAGTTCTACGCTAACAAGTATCAATCAGATTATCACTTACACGATCCAATCTAAATAGTTTCTAACATGCTTCCTAACAATCATAGATTCATTATTATAATATAATAGTCAAGTAGATCATCAAACAATTATGAGTGCTGCCATGTACCGAAATGATTGGTGGTAGTGAACTTACCAGAAGATGAAATGCAAAAGGATTTGTGTATAACCGAGAAGGGAAAAAGCTTTGTTGGAGGGGGAAAGTCTTCGTCCAGGGCATAATAAATTAGGGTTTGCCCTACTTGTGTGTTTTAGATAAATGGGATCCCCTCACAACCATATATCCATATCTATTCGAACCACATGGGCCGAACCCAACTTTTAATTCATGGATGCTGGGCCGAGGATACTCAATGGCAAGAGAAAAGGTGATTGGCCCGAGTAAGGAGTGTGCGACTCGGCTGGAATGTGCGACTGACTTGCACTTTATTTTACTAAACTTATGATCATTCAATCATAAGACACCCAATTACGTTTAACAAGATTCTAGTATACATACATCCACCAATAATATTCGCAGCCATTCACTTAACATTAAGCCTAGTTATCACTCAAATAACGTACACGTAAGTTATAACAAAATATAAAGCGTGACAGGGGAAATGAACAAGGAAAAAGGCTCTTGAAATTACGAGTTGTCACATTATCCCCAACTTGAAAGAAATTTCGTCCCGAAATTTGCTAAGCAGTCTCGGAGAAAAGGAGCGATGGCTCAGGATGACTGTGGATTTTCCTCGGGTGCCACATCATCCCCAACTTGAAAGGGAATTTCGTCCCGAAATTCACTAGTGACAGCAAAAATTGATTCAACCACCTGAACAATTGAGGATATTAGAGTTTCATCAAGTCCTTATGTTCTCGCGTGAACTCCGGTCCACGTCTTGAGTTTCAACGAACTCTCACGATTGTCATACGACTTATGCTAACGAACCTTGACTTCTTGGTCCATGTTCTTGATAGATTCCCTGATAATTACAACTGGTCAGATAACCTTAGACTCTGGCAAAGATATCACAAGTGTTTCATCGAACAACACTGCCTTAAATTCTAGGCATAAATGATATCATACACGTTGTCCAATTCGTCGGGTAACTCGAGTTTGTAGGCGGCGTGCCCAATTCTTTCCAGAATTCCGATTGACTCAGCGTAACGTAAATCACGCTTGCCACGCTTCCCAAACGTACTACACCCTCCTAGGGTGAGACTTTCAACATGATACGATCGCCTACAGCGAACTCACAGTGCTTTCTAAGCCTATCAACTTTTCTGACAGTCGCACGTTGTCGCCCAACAATTTCCGATCCAAGCAATCTTCCCAAGAGTTTTGAGTACAAATCCTGGACCCATGATTAGGTTGTCACCCACCTTAATCCAACAAAAAGATTGGTATTATCATCCAGACAATGCCCCAAACAGAGTTGTCTGAATACTAGAATAATAACTGCTACGACAGAACTCAGCCAAAGGTATGTGTCCTTCCAGTTTTCACTGAGTCAATCACACACATGCTCGCAGCATGTCTTCGAGTGTCAGGGGGGTTCATTTACTCAAACCGTTGTCCTATGATGATAAGTAATGCTCATATCTATACATGAGCCCATGGTATCATGTATTGCCTGTCATAAATTAGGTATATCTCAAAATCATAAGTAACGGGAGCTGGCACCTGGTGCCCAAAAGCCGCCTCTCTCAGAGGAACATTCACAAATGTGAAGACTCGTCAGTTCTCTTGATTGCAAGAAAGTGTGCTGGTAGCGTGAGACAATCAACGATCACCCAAGTGATACTGTTTCCGTTCTGAGTTGTAGGTAGACTAGTGACAGAATCCATGGCAGTCCATTCTCATTTCCATATACGTGTTTCTGGTTGCTGATACCCACCTTAACCTTCCCACCAGTCAAACATCGTTCACTCACACAACTAGGTGGGCCCTCTTGCCCGATTACCAGCACCAGATTTATAGATCCTACTACCTCTCATCAAAACCCAAACTAATAGAATATCAAGGCGGGTGTGTTTTACTCAACACAAGTTCCATTGGATTGCCGTATAGCGAGACCCATACTTGTTCCATGACGTGGCGAATATCGTCCCAACTTGCAAGAAGCTGCTCTTCCATACCCCGCATGGACCTAACTTGAAACTTTTCTTCCTTCAGTGATTCGGTTTGAACAGGGCGAATCTAATCAGATAAGTTAGAATCGATGGTGAGCTGCATGCTCATACGTTTGTAGGTTCCATAGTCGTAATCGTTCGGGAGTTCCATCCAGCGATGCCATCACATGTTTAGCTCTCTTTCGAAACAATGGTACACGGGAGGTTCTTGTGATCGGTTTAAGTTGTGTATCTGGTACCGTCCAAGTAATGCCTCCAGCTCAAACCCGAGATCGTGGATTCCACCCCAGGTTGTGAATCGTGCTATTCTTCCTGTTACTCCCCCACGTAAGCCATTTCCCTCTCGTGTTACACCGGGGTGTAGATGAGACTCTGATTCGAACCATCATGATATACCATTAAATCACCCGCACCTTCGGTTAGAGACGATGCTCAGTGTATTGCAGAGTTGGGATTCGAAATCTGAAAAGACGTCCTCCTGTTTTGTCTCCCACTAACACAGTACTCTGTTGTGCTATAGAGATTTAAGCTGCGTGATCTTCGAAAATCCTGTGATGAATCTGCGGTAGCATCTAGTGAGACCAAGAAATTGTTGTATCCTCGAAGGGATCTTGGTGCCGATCAGTTTCTAGCAAAATGGACCCTAGCAAGATCCACGCGTGTTCCCATTTCGTTGGTTACATGATCAGAATGCATCTCTCGAATTTAGATGTTACACTAAACAAGACTTCGCACGTAATGGCTCCTCCCTCAGGAGCCCTAAAATGAGATACAGATGTCATCTATGGTGTTCCTTTCTCCTGGAAATGATTCAACACGTTGTCCAAAGCATAGTCGATTCATGTAATCCATACAGCTGTTGGTGTGATGATTAGCCCGAAGGTCTTGGAATACAACGTCGAAATGGCTACACTGCGGTTGGTATGCCGTTGCAGGCACATTCTCCCCTTAGACTACCTTCTGACAATAGCTCGTTTGTTATTCAATCCTCGAATGGAAGCTCGACCCCCGCAACTAGTCGTCATGTTGTCAATATATGGTCATGGCAAACGGTTCTCAACTGTCACCTTATTGAGTTCTTGAATATCAGTACATATACGGAAAGACTTATCTTCACGAATATAACCGGGGCTTCCCTAAAGAGAAAAGCTAGGTCCGACAAAACTCTTGTCCAACGGTTCCTGCAGTTGTTTAGACAGCTCTTGCAACCTTCCTGGCGCAAGACGGTAAGAGTGCGTGTAGTCAGGGCTGCCTATGGCGCGAGATCAAACTGAGATTTCGCCTAACGGTTGTGGAAGTAAACCCGAAAGTTCCTTGGGTAGCACATCAAAAGGAATCACGAATGATTGGTGGATCCTCGATCCTCTGTTTCCTTAGCCCTAACGTCAGTAACGATTGCTAGTATAGCAGAGTAATCCCTCCGTAGACACTTCCGGCCTTCATAGCTGAAATGGCGCTAACCTTTGCACCACTCTGATGCTTTAGAATAATAACGATTCTCCACAGAAAATTTTCTCCTCACTGGTGTTTCTGCGCGATTCCCTGGATAACCAATCCACACTAACTACTGTATTGCAACCATCAAGGGTGGTGGAAGGAAGGTCTATATCGAACACCTGTTCCCCAAGGTCGAAGTTTCACCCCAGCGAACATATAAGGCTTCAATTGACTTGCATCAGGGTTAAACAGAATCGAGACGAAGCGAATAGCTACCCATACAAGCTATCGTGTTGTTATTACGCCTGGTATAGCCTATGCCAATACTAAATGTCCTTCCATGAGCTTCATTTCCAGTGTTGTTTTCGTCACGAGAATTTCCAGTACTGTCGTCGTTCCCTTGGTTGTCGTCGCCTTGACTGAACACAGTCGACCCTTGTCGAGGTCACCTTCGTTCCCATACTGTAAGCTACGATCACGAGTACCTTGATGTTGCCGCGACTGTTGCCTCTAATATTGTTGCCCGTAACGGTGTCCTACGTCCTTTCACCAACAAGGTCCATCTTTCCACATTCCGTGCCACGTCCTTAGGCACTACTCATGGTGCGGGCGGTTACATAGTCCGCTCTATAGCCAATCGTCATCGATTTTGTCCCGATTGGTTCGTAAGAGTCGACTCCCATGAGTTGTTGGCTGGGGTTAAGGATTCGATTGGATTCAAATCGCTGTTGTCCGTTGCCGGTAACTAGGTTCGTTCAAATGCTGAAGTCGGTAAGGTACTACGTTTACCCTCTTGTCCATCGTTCTTGCAAGTTGACTGAGTAATGCACGGTATGTCAACACGCTTTGTTCCAGCAAACAAAGATAAGTGAGGAAACTATAGTCTAATCATTTGACGCTGAGCCATCCAACTCAGGGACGTTCGTACTAGCACCTAACATTCTACACAGTTCGCTAGGCGTTCAGAGGTGTTTTCAAGTGATACTCGTTAGCATCGAGATTCATAAGGATTCAGAAAGGAGTGAGAATATCACGTTCAAGTAGGAGACAATCACTGTTATGATTCCTATAAATTTATTACGTTTCACACTGATCAAAATATCAGAGCGGAACCCCTTCTTCACTTGTTAAGCCTCACTGGGACTCACATGCACCCCACATTATTATTATGTGTGCACCCACAATAATATTGTGATTCGCATGTTCATCTCAGCTCCTCCTAACTCATGTCGAATGGTTCCTCAAACTCGAGTAGCAACAAAGAGCATCACAAAACGTGAGTCACGAATGTTTAGGGAAATACCACCCTATCAGTCACATAACACGTGCAAGTAATACGTAAATTCATACTGTTGTGTTAAGCGTGCAATCACATGTACTATCCTATGTAACTGTTCACTAGTTATGCAGTACAATGAGTATACGAGAGACGAACCTTGCAGTCTGGAGCTGAGTGTCATGATCGATTCTTCGAAGGTATTCGGTTATAGTCTGGTTTTATAAAACGTTTTAAAACCTAGTTCGCTATAACCAGTGGCTCTGATACCAAACTGTAACACCCCCAAAATACCACCTGCGGGAACTCCGCGAGGCGTGTTACTCATCAGAGTTCGAGCCACCAATCACATTGAACCAATGATAAATATTTAAATAAAACATGTCATGAATTACCAATAGAAAATATCAAACATAGGGTTACTCCCAAAGAGTTGTGTAGCGGAAGCATATAGTAAATCGTTTAACAATTGTTTCATAGTAAATGTTCAAAACCAACGTTTCACTTATAAGTTAATCCAAGAGCCTCGATCCATGACCACTCCAGCACTCCCAGATAGCAAGTCCACGTCACGAATTCTAGCGACCTGCAAGCATGCAGACAAGTGTGTCAGACGACGCTGGTGAGTTCAAGGTTTTGTTAACGTGTGTAGTTACCAGATATCTGTTAAGTCAACTCATCGTTTCGTTTTGGGATTTTTATTAACGTAGGAGAGTCTTATATACTGGAAGTGTGTCCAATATATACCATGGGAGTGTGCCCAATATAACCTGGGAGTGTGCCCAACCCCAATGCCCCTAACCAAGCATTGGTAATGATGTCCAGGTAACTAGATCACGCCCGTCCTTACGGCCCGGTGTGAGGGTGTCAAACCTAATAGCGCTATCAACTAGTTACCCCATTGCCTTACAGGCAACACGGTAGATGATCGATTCTGTGTTCAATAACCAACATCCCAAATATCAGTTTACCCAGTATTCCCTTTAGAAACGTTTACCAGATGTCCCAAACCACCGGGACGCATGCTTAGAAAAGTGCAGTGAACTCACCTTGGTTTGCTCGGTAAGATTAACTACTTGTTCACACTTAATCAGTCAACCCTAAAGTAGGCACGTGTACCAAAATCAGTTTGCATTCACGAAGTTCACGTATAGATACAATCAATGATCACCAAGTAGTGCATATCACATAATCGACATTGTACAAGTCATGCATAGCATTTAACAGCAGTTAACTAACTGGGTTAACTCTAACAGAAATAAACTAAGTTACTGTGCAAAGTATTCAAGTCGGCGAAACACAGGTTGACGAAACATACTCTGTTTCGTCAATCACCCTTTGGCGAAACAAAAATTCTTTTTCGTTGATAACCCTTGGCGAAACACAATTCTATTTCATCGAGAGTTCTGTTTCGCCAAACAAGTCAGTTACGTCAAACATCAGTTACGCAGAAACCCTAATCAAACATGTGTTCCACTAAAAAACTCACGACATACATGGCAGCATACTGTACCCCTAATGCAATTGATATGTAAATTCATTATGTGTGAGGGCATCAAAGGTCACGTGTGGTGTGGGTAATTATGCAGCCCAATTTACAACACAATCAACAATACCTACTTTTTATAAATACACTATCATCACGGCAGCCAAGAAAGGTCAACAACCATCTTATCAACATACATTATCATATCTTTTAAGTCTCAAAATATTAATAATAGATTCGTTAATCTGACAACACACATGACACCTTTCAAATAATATGAATCATCACATACTTCAAGATCATGGATAATATTCTTAATAGTTTTCTGGATCACCACCACAGTTTGTCATCACAAGCTATTGCAAAACAGTTTTAGGGTTCTTGTTTACCATCACTATTTAACGTATCCCTAGAACACTTATTAATACCATCGTTCCATCAATCATACAAAATCATGCTGAATTACAATTAGTTCTACGCTAACAAGTATCAATCAGATTATCACTTACACGATCCAATCTAAATAGTTTCTAACATGCTTCCTAACAATCATAGATTCATTATTATAATATAACAGTCAAGTAGATCATCAAACAATTATGAGTGCTGCCATGTACCGAAATGATTGGTGGTAGTGAACTTACCAGAAGATGAAATGCAAAAGGATTTGTGTATAACCGAGAAGGGAAAGAGCTTTGTTGGAGGGGGAAAGTCTTCGTCCAGGGCATAGGAAATTAGGGTTTGCCCTACTTGTGTGTTTTAGATAAATGGGATCCCCTCACAACCATATATCCATATCTATTCGAACCACATGGGCCGAACCCAACTTTTAATTCATGGATGCTGGGCCGAGGATACTCAATGGCAAGAGAAAAAGTGATTGGCCCGAGTAAGGAGTGTGCGACTCGGCTGGAATGTGCGACTGACTTGCACTTTATTTTACTAAACTTATGATCATTCAATCATAAGACACCCAATTACGTTTAACAAGATTCTAGTATACATACATCCACCAATAATATTCGCAGCCATTCACTTAACATTAAGCCTAGTTATCACTCAAATAACGTACACGTAAGTTATAACAAAATACAAAGCGTGACAGGGGAAATGAACAAGGAAAAAGGCTCTTGAAATTACGAGTTGTCACAACCCCAGCCGACCCACCACCACCACCACCACCACAGCCTACCCACCACCACCACCACCCCAGCCGACCCACCCCCACCACCACCACCACCACAACCACAACCCCAACACCACCACCACCACTACCACAACCCCAAGAAGGTCAACTGGTGCATCAGCAATAAGTGGGGGATCAACAAGATCAGCAGCAATGACATGATCGCCCTCCAACAACGGAGCATCTATAGGGTGATCATCAATAGGTGGGTCAGCAATGACAGGCTCAATAATAGGTGCGTCAGCATGAACTGGGTCATGCTCAAGCACTGGGCCAGGAGCAGCCACTGGCTCAAGGGCCATGGCAGGCTCGGGATCATCAAAAGCCATCTCAAAATCGAACTCAGGGTCGATGGGATCAACTGGGTCAACTGGGTCGACTGGATCCTCCATAGGCTGATCCATGGGTATAAACTCTATATCCTGATCTGAGTCGAATCCTGGGGGAAAGACAGGATCGGAATCCTCCACATCATCGTGGTCGAAAGCAAAACTAGGAATAGGGGCAACAGAGGATGCCTGGTCGGGATCAGATCCATGTGAGAAGTGCTGCGCACTCTGGGTGTGTGAAGGTGCGGAGGCCACAGACTCGAAAGAGTCTGGGACCGGAGAGTGAGCAGGTGACTCCTCGGCGGGAGCATCTGCGATCATCAAAAGATCACCAGCAGCAAGAAGGGCCTCGCCCTGAACATCGTCCTCCAGGGGCTCATCATCAACCAGATCGACGTCGTCGTCAGCGTCAGCGTCGGGGAGCAAATCGTAAGCAGGATATGAAGCAAGTGGTATGGGAGCAGGGATCTCTACCAGTGGTAGGTCCCCGGCCAAAGGGCCATCAGCGAGCTCATCAGTACCATCAGGTAAAGTAAAGGGCTGAAAGTCATCCTCGTCCGTGCTAGTAACGTCGGATGTGTGGACCTCGTGCTCTGAAGACTCTAGGTCATCTGATACTATAGGTCTAGGTCCTGTGGTTTCTGAGTCACCAGTGCCGGTCGAGTCCATGTGTCTGTAACATAAACACAAACATGCACAAACAGTCAATCATACAATCAAGTAATCACATAAGTCACCAAGTAAGCATTCAAATAATTCTCCTAGTCCCACTAGCCTCCCAGCCTCTCAGACTGCTCTTCCTAGTCTCACTAGCCAATTCTCCTAGTCCCACTAGCCAATTCTCCTAGTCCCACTAGCCAATTCTCCTAGTCCCACTAGCCAACTACCTCGATCTCCCAGACCGAGCCTCGGCCTCCAAGACCGAGCCTCAGCCTCCAAGACTGAGCCTATAAATAGTAAATAAATGTGCTCAACATTTGTTTGTAAAAAGTTTTGGATCTGGACTTAAGTGGTATGCAGTAAAAATGTTTTCGTGAGAGCCCTAGTGATCATAGTCTAGACTCGAGAAGGAATCCTAGTTCGCTATGATCAGAGCTCTGATACCAAGCTGTCACACCCTGGCTTTGCGGAAGCGTGGTTAATTTGGTGTGACTTCTTAATACCATAGCTTAACCATAACAAAGCTATATGAAATAAAATCATGCAAGATCATCCATTCGATTAAGTTTTAAAAACCAAATACAACAACATTGTCTTAACGGAAACACATCCTAACGACATTGTTCAACAAACACAAACATTAACACGACATAAACATAGTTTAAGGTCTGTGACTTGTCCAGGAAAGAGTCACATTCCCTAAACCCGGATGACCTCGTAACTAGTGCAGCGGGAAAACGTGCCATACCGCGCCAGATCTTTTAATTCCCTGAAATACATGTAAGTTGAAAAATCAACAATAATGTTGAGCGAGTTCATGTGTAAGTGAGTAAATAAACCTTTGTATGTATAAAAATCCTGGTATGTAGCAAATAAGGAAAAAGAGATCACCAATGGTTTGCAAGGCCATTGATATGTGTGAAGTGCAAGTAGGAAGACTCAAACCTAGCAGATTTCGCGTTTGGGCACAAAGTCACCCCAAGGTCCGCAATGTTGGACCTGGAGTTGGGCTCGCTACACCCAGATAGATCTACCGCTTACGTCCCTCGATCCTACAATGAGGATTAATGGCCTCCAGTTCCCGCCTACCCACTCACATGATCTAAGTAGTAACCCTCCTTACGCTAATCATACCATGTGTAAAGTACTTGTAATCAAAGTAACATGTATTTCACCCCCGCAGTTAAAAACTGAAAACAGTTAAGAGAAAAGGGGGACATGAACTCACAGTGGTGCGTCTCTACCAAGTATGTCTCCCGATCAAGCAGCTGTGTGACGACCTACACGTACTAATTCTATTAGACGGACGGCCGTGCCTTAGCTTTAAGGTTTAAGTTTTTGGGAAATAGTTAGGCAACTATTTCGTGTTTATATTTTTGTATACTTGGTAATCATTTTCCTTCCCAAGGATGGGGGATTTAATACATGTGCGTTCGTAATATATTATTAAGTCTCACTTAAAGTATATTTTATTTCTAACTCAAAAATATAAATATTCTTCTCAAAAATATTATATTTTCTATTACATAAACTTTCCCAAAATAATACCTTGACAAAAATACGTGTTAAGTCATATTTTCTTACAATGCGTAAGTTACGTTTTAACGATCGAGTGGTAATAATAATTACCGGTGTAACTTATATATTTATCGTAGAGGCGTTCGTATTATTTTGGATCCGTTAACATTCGATAGTATTATTTTTACCCTAAAAATAATACTAGTATTTTCACAAAATAATCATAAACACATATCAAGTGACTTTATGAAAAATATATACTAAATATATATTTACCAAGTTTTATTTTGTGAAATCCCACCTCCGATGTTTTGTAAATAAAGTCGTGGCGAAATCTATAATTTGAAAACAAGTCGAAAAGTAGTCCTAACACTTATAGTGGAAATATTTCTAAGTGTTAGGTTTTTAGAAAATTTCGCCAGAGTTCCCTCTGTAACTGGAGGTGGCCACGCTTTCAAGCGTATCATTTTCTTTTATAAATCAAATCAACAATTTTCTCATTCAATCAATAAACATTATTCAAACCATCAATCTAGTCAAAATAGATGTAAATCACAAAAATTCATGAACTTGTGCTTTATCCAAGAATATAAAGTAAATTCCATTACTTTTAGCGGATCTCTATATAAATCCATCCGATTTTGTAAAAACCTTGTTTTTAGAGAAATTCTATCTTTACAACTTCTTGTTAACATTTAAAAATAGTTATTTTGTCGAAAGTGTGTGCTACGCAAGTGTTTACACACTTGTGTGTTCTAAAAATCATTCGTGTTCGTGTAAGATCCGTCTTTAGAAAACATGATTTCTTTGACACTCGGTCCTTTGAAAATACCGCTTGTAGATCCGTAGATCTACTAGTTTTAAACACTATTTCACAAGCTAAATCGCTTTTACACAAGTTCATGATTCGTGTGTGGTAGAGTTTCATCCTTTAACCCTTGTTACTTCTAAAGCAACCTTATGTCATGATCCAAGGTCATGACTAACCCGGGTTAAATGACGATCCGAGCTACCACAACATAGATCGGGTCCAAATAACTACACAAATCAAATACTACAAGATTTACACAACATATGAGCTTTTAACCATCACTTTTAGTGTTTTTAGAAGACTTTTAAGCTTCAACTTGTATGTTCATGACTTTTAATCGTTACAAATCATTTTAACCACTTTAAAATAGTTCGAGAAGGTGATTTAAGCAACTTACTACTAGCTCGAGGCTAGGGAAGAATCTAAGCGAAAAACGCGTGGATAAAAGCAATAGAGTGAGGACCTTCGCCTTCCGTTTGCACCAAGCTTCCTTATACGAGATCCTTAACACTTGTATGAACTTGGAATAGCTCGAAATAAAATCGAAAAATTGATGGAGGGTGGTGGGGTGTTCGGCCGTGAGTGATAGAGAGGGAGAGAAGAGTGTGAGTTGTGTTGTGAGTGTTGTTATGATCATGTTGTGCTAAACTTGGATCTTATAGACAATTCTTAAGGTTAATACTCAAGGGTTAATGTGTCTAGATGATATTAGACAAGTGAGATTATTTAAATCAACAAGGACAAGAGGTGTCCCCCTCTTGGGGACGGTTTGGTTAAGGGGGGGGGGGGGGTAATCCGGTTCAAATCCAACTAAACACCAATTACTAGTTAAGTTAAGTTAAGTGTTAACTCGGTTACTAGTGTGTAGTGTGTTATGACGGGTGTTAGGGTATTCAGGGACCCTAACTGGCTCAGAAAAAGATAAACTATGAAGATGACAATATTTTCATGTTCCGGGTATAGTCCGGTTGTTCGGTTGGATAGTAATCCGTTAAAGTGCTTAACAAAGCTTTAAAGTGTCGTTATTACCCTTTTTAGTGACACAGCTCATTTCTGACACTTTGGAAAGTGTCTAGTAATATTTTTCTCATGTTTTTGGCACTTTATTAGTTAGCTAAAAGCTGAATTATTATGTAAAGTGCTGAATTTTGTGCTTAGAACACGTTTTAGGCACATCCAGTCATTGTAACTTATTCCTAGAGACGCAGTTCTACAACCCTTGTATCCCAACACTCACCACTAGTGTAGTAAAATATTTCTGGCTCATACAGGCCTTAGAGACAGTGTCTGCCTGATGCTGGCTTATCAGCATGTTCAATAGGTTATCCGTTTATAGTGCTACTGTGCTTTTGTGCATCATGTTTGTCACTAAGGTTCAGCATGTAAATAATGTAGTGACGGTAAGTAAAGTATGATGCAGGTATATGCATGTATCAGAAATCAAGTAGCAGTTCATCAGTAATTTCAAACAAGCACAGTAATTAAGCAGTAATTAATTATTAATTAAGTCGTACGGATACCTGGTTTAGTGAGGGTTGTCACATTCTCCCCCCGTTAGAAAAATTTCGTCCCGAAATTTTAAGTTCTGCTTGTAGATGCAGGGTTCTTAGGAAATAGGTGGGGGTATTTCTCTTTCATCCGGTCCTCACGCTCCCAGGTGTATTCAGGACCATGTCTGGCATTCCAACGAACCTTGACGAGCTTGACACTGCCCCGGCGGGTCTTGTTTACTTTCCAATCCGTAACCTCAACCGGTTCTTCAACGAAATGGAGCGTGTCGTCAACATGAATCTCGTCGATGGGAATGGCAATGGTATCTTGAGTTGGACTTTTCTTCAGGTTGGATACATGAAATGTATCGTAAACTGAGTGGAGTTCAGTAGGTAAGTCCAGCTTGTATGCTACTAGTCCTATTCTTTCCAAAATTCTGAAAGGACCAATGTAGCGCGGATTTAACTTTCCACGCTTTCCGAAGCGTGCCACACCCTTCCAGGGTGAAACTTTCAATAAAACCATTTCTCCAACTTGAAATTCCAAGTGTTTCCGGTTTGGATCTGCATAGGCTTTCTGTCTGCGGCGAGCTGCTTCGATGCGTTTTCGAATCTGCGCAATCTTGTCTGTCGTCTCTTGGACGATTTCGGGACCAGCAAGCTGTCTATCACCTGCGTCAGCCCAACATAGGGGTGATCGACACTTGCGTCCGTACAGAGCTTCGAATGGCGCGGCACCAATACTGGTGTGACAGCTGTTGTTGTATGAAAATTCGACCAAAGGCAAATGCTTATCCCAGCTACCGCCCAAATCCATAACACACGCTCTCAGCATGTCTTCCAAAGTCTGTATCGTCCGTTCGCTTTGACCGTCGGTCTGAGGGTGAAATGCGGTGCTCATATTCAATTGCGAGCCAAAAGCTTCTTGGAAGGATTGCCAAATCCTTGATATGAACCTTCCGTCTCTATCAGAGATGATTGAGAGGGGCACTCCATGACTTGCGACGATCTCTCTCATGTATATTTCGGCCAACTTGCTCGTATTATCCTTCTCTCTAATAGGTAAGAAGTGTGCTGACTTCGTTAATCGGTCCACTATTACCCAAATAGTGTCATGGCCTCTTGGCGTTCTTGGCAACTTTGTAATAAAATCCATTGAGATTTGTTCCCATTTCCACTTGGGAATCTCAGGTTGTTGCAGAAGTCCTGAAGGCTTCTGGTATTCCGCTTTAACCTTAGCGCATGTTAAACATTTGCTCACATAAACAGCAACATCGCCTTTCATCCTAGGCCACCAATAATAATCCTTGAGATCCTGGTACATCTTATACGCTCCTGGGTGGATAGAGTACCGCGACTTGTGAGCTTCATCAAAAATAACCTTCCTTATATCACCAAACAGAGGAACCCAAATCCTTTTCTCAAAACATGACGTTCCTTCCTCGTTTGGTACCAGTAGCTTCTCCATCCCACGGAGATATTCTTCTTCAAGGTTTCCTTCCTTGAGAGCTTCTTTCTGCGCGGCACGAATGCGCAAGGAAAGATCGGTTCGGATAATCATTTCTAAAGCCCTAACCCTTATGGGCTTGATCCTCTCCTTTCGACTTAGGGCATCGGCGACCACATTCGCCTTCCCTGGATGATACTTTATCTCGCAGTCGTAATCGTTCAGCAACTCAACCCATCGTCTCTGCCTCATATTCAGCTCCTTCTGGTTGAATATGTGTTATAGGCTCTTGTGATCTGTAAAGATTGTACACTTTGTACCATAAAGGTAGTGTCTCTAGATCTTTAATGCAAATACCACTGCGCCAAGTTCCAAATCATGTGTGGTATAGTTCTTTTCGTGCACTTTCAGTTGACGTGATGCGTAAGCAATAACCTTTTGGCGTTGCATCAACACACAACCCAATCCTTGACGTGAGGCGTCACAGTATACCACAAAATCATCTATACCTTCCGGTAGTGCTAAGATTGGCGCATTGCAGAGCTTATCCTTCAATATCTGGAACGCTTCTTCCTGTTTGATTCCCCAATCAAACTTCTTATCTTTTTGTGTAAGGAGCGTCAATGGTTGAGCGATTTTTGAAAAATCCTCAATGAATCTTCGATAATAGCCAGCCAAACCCAAGAATTGTCGAATCTCGGTTGGCGTCTTTGGCGTTTCCCAATTCTTAATCGCTTCGATCTTGGTGGGATCCACGTGGATTCCATCTCCATTTACCACGTGCCCAAGGAATTGTACTTCGCGTAGCCAAAACTCGCACTTAGAGGATTTGGCATACAACCGTTCTTTCTTCAGCAGCTCCAAGATAGCTCTTAGATGTTGCTCGTGCTCGGCCTTTGTCCTTGAATAAATCAAGATGTCGTCGATGAACACAATCACGAACTTGTCCAAGTATGGCTTGCATACTCTATTCATCAAATCCATGAAGACTGCAGGTGCGTTTGTCAAACCAAACGGCATAACAAGGAACTCGTAGTGTCCATAACGAGTCCTGAAGGCTATCTTCGGGATACTTTCCTCTTGTATCCTTAACTGATGGTATCCAGAGCGAAGATCGATCTTTGAATAAAAGCTTGAACCTTGCAGTTGATCAAACAGATCATCAATTCTTGGCAGAGGGTATCTATTCTTGATCGTCAGCTTGTTCAACTCCCGGTAGTCAATACACATACGAAAACTACCGTCCTTCTTCTTGACAAACAAAACTGGAGCTCCCCAAGGCGAGAAACTTGGTCGGATAAATCCCTTGTCTAACAACTCTTGAAGTTGTGTCGACAGTTCCTGCATCTCAGACGGAGCAAGTCTATAAGGTGCCTTAGCCACAGGCGCGGCGCCTGGAACTAAGTCAATGCGGAACTCTACTTGTCTCTCAGGTGGCAGTCCAGGTAAGTCCTCTGGGAAGACTTCTGGATATTCTCTCACGACAGGGATGTCTTCTATTCTCGGCTCAGCAGCCTTCTTATCCACAATGTGTGCCAGGAAGGCAACACATCCCTTCTGCAAACACTTTCGCGCTTTCAGGCAGCTGATAATTCTTAACGGCGTATCACGCTTTTCCCCGTGAACCACAATTGTTTCGCCATCTTCGGTTGGGATACGAACGACCTTTTCGTGACAAACTATTTTTGCCTTGTTGCCTGATAACCAATCCATTCCTACCACCACGTCGAAGCTTCCCAACTGGACTGGTAGTAGATCCAAAGCAAACTCACGCTCTCCCAATTCGATCACACAACCTCTGATAACTTCATTGGCTTCTACTAACTTCCCAATAGCCAATTCGATTGAGTACGGAATATCTAATTTACTAGCGGCTAAACCAAGCGTGTTCTTAAATTCTAACGATACGAAGCTATAATCGGCACCAGTATCAAATAAAACGGATGCATAGCGTTGGTTTACAGGGAACGTACCAGTAACGACATTGGGGTCCTGGCGCGCTTCCCTTGCTTCGATATGGAACACTCTTCCACGGGCTTGGTTCAACTCTGGGCAGTTCCTCTTAAAGTGCCCGATATCACCACAGTTAAAGCATCCAGGTCTTTGCTCGTTTCCACCTCCATTTCCAGCTTGGTTGTTGTTTTGTTTCGCATTGTTGCCTCGATTCCCGTTTCCTCCATTGTTCCCCTGTGGGCGATTTCCAATACCACCACGATTATTAATTCTATTCCCAAATCCTCCTTGGCCTCCCCGGCCAGCACTAGCCCAACAAGAATCCTTTAAGTGACCAGTCTTTCCACAAGCTTCACATACTTTTGGCCTGCATCGGCCAGAATGGTGACGCTGGCAGGTGTTGCACTTGGGCTGGGTGCCCATATATCCTTTTCCTTTCTTCCCACTACCAGCTGTAACCTGAGCTGGCGCATTTGGCTCTCCTTTCTTAACAACCACACTGGCGCCCTGCTTGAAGTTCGAGAACTTCCGTTTGTTACCTCCTGATGACTCGACGTGAGTCTCTTTCTTCTTAGTCTCAGCATCACCAAACTTGTTCAGGCGAATAGCCTCCTCTGTGAGAGCCACGCTCAAATCGATTGCCTCAGTAATTGTCGCAGGCTTGGATGAGGTCACCATGCTTATGATTTGAGGAGCTAATCCCCAAATGAAACGTTCAATCCGCTTGAACTCCGGAGTGACCATGTAGGGTACCACATGCGATAAGTCATGGAACCTTTGAACGTATTCTGTGATCTTTGGACCTTCCATTTTCAAATGCCAGAACTCGGTTTCCAATCTTTGGATTTCCGCGCGAGAGCAGTACTTTTTTGCGCATAAGTTCCTTCAGCTCGGTCCAGGTTAACGCGTAGGCAGCAGCTTCACCAAGTGTCTGTACTTGCAAGTTCCACCAAGAGAGGGCTCCATCCAAGAATAGCCCCGAGATATAGGTGACTTGCTGATCTAGTGCGCATTTTCTCATGTGAAGAACAGATTCAGTTTTCTCAGCCCAACGAACAAAGGCGACAGCACCTCCTGTGCCATCAAAGTTGACCGGTTTGCAGTCCAGAAACTGCTTGTAGGTGCACCCATGAGGTGGATTGTTGTTGCCATTGTTGTTTGTGCTGCTTCCGCTGGGTCCTCCTTGCGAGGCGGCGTATTGTGCGATGGCAGCAGCGATAACTTGTTGGAGTTCTTCCTCATTGGTAGGCATCGGCGTTTGACGTCTCGGCGGCATCTTCTAAAAGATGTGTTTACGTCGGTCAGGCCATAGTAAAAATCCCATGTTATAATACGTATGCTTTATTATGATAGTAATAGTACATAACATCTCATGTTATAATCATATCAATCACACAACATCCCATGTTACAAACATTAATCACACAATATCAATCACACAACATCAATCACACAACATCCCATGTCATAGAATATAAATAACCAAATCAAGCATCAAATATGATGAGAATACTGTGATTGCCATATATTGAGACCACATAGTAAGCGTACAAGTACATCACAGCGTCATACAACATCAGTCGACTAAGGGCTACATCACCCTAGTCCAAAAACTATATCAAATCAGTGTCAATACATCCCATATACATGATCAACAAAAGTCAAAATCATAATGTAGTCTCCAAAAATGCTGTGCAGTCAAAAGCAATCGCCGTCTTCTCACCAGCGTCTACCCATACGGTACTGAAGAGCTCTACACGGATGGTGGTGGAGGAGGGGGAAAGTGAGTGTAAAACAAGCGACGCAAATGGAGCCAGTCCTCCTCCATGGCTCTCTGGGTACGCAACCAAGAAGCAACCTGCTGCTCAAGTGCCAAAAGGCGTGCAGCATAGTCTGGTGGTAAAGGTCGAGGGTGCTGCGAAGAAACAGGGTGGGTCTGACCCTGACACTGACACGGCGGTGGATGAGCTCTCTCAAGCTCCTGAATGCGTTGCGTGTGTGCGTCGTGCTGGGCGACAAAAGACATCAGAACGTCCTCAATAGTACACCCCATATGGAAAGAATGGTAGGGGTCGGTCGGTGGCATAACAGAAGGTGACGCCCAGAGAAACGGCTCACTGGTGGGATCAAAAGGTGCGTTCGTAATATATTATTAAGTCTCACTTAAAGTATATTTTATTTCTAACTCAAAAATATAAATATTCTTCTCAAAAATATTATATTTTCTATTACATAAACTTTCCCAAAATAATACCTTGACAAAAATACGTGTTAAGTCATATTTTCTTACAATGTGTAAGTTACGTTTTAACGATCGAGTGGTAATAATAATTACCGGTGTAACTTATATATTTATCGTAGAGGCGTTCGTATTATTTTGGATCCGTTAACATTCGATAGTATTATTTTTACCCTAAAAATAATACTAGTATTTTCACAAAATAATCATAAACACATATCAAGTGACTTTATGAAAAATATATACTAAATATATATTTACCAAGTTTTATTTTGTGAAATCCCACCTCCGATGTTTTGTAAATAAAGTCGTGGCGAAATCTATAATTTGAAAACAAGTCGAAAAGTAGTCCTAACACTTATAGTGGAAATATTTCTAAGTGTTAGGTTTTTAGAAAATTTCGCCAGAGTTCCCTCTGTAACTGGAGGTGGCCACGCTTTCAAGCGTATCATTTTCTTTTATAAATCAAATCAACAATTTTCTCATTCAATCAATAAACATTATTCAAACCATCAATCTAGTCAAAATAGATGTAAATCACAAAAATTCATGAACTTGTGCTTTATCCAAGAATATAAAGTAAATTCCATTACTTTTAGCGGATCTCTATATAAATCCATCCGATTTTGTAAAAACCTCGTTTTTAGAGAAATTCTATCTTTACAACTTCTTGTTAACATTTAAAAATAGTTATTTTGTCGAAAGTGTGTGCTACGCAAGTGTTTACACACTTGTGTGTTCTAAAAATCATTCGTGTTAGTGTAAGATCCGTCTTTAGAAAACATGATTTCTTTGACACTCGGTCCTTTGAAAATACCGCTTGTAGATCCGTAGATCTACTAGTTTTAAACACTATTTCACAAGCTAAATCGCTTTTACACAAGTTCATGATTCGTGTGTGGTAGAGTTTCATCCTTTAACCCTTGTTACTTCTAAAGCAACCTTATGTCATGATCCAAGGTCATGACTAACCCGGGTTAAATGACGATCCGAGCTACCACAACATAGATCGGGTCCAAATAACTACACAAATCAAATACTACAAGATTTACACAACATATGAGCTTTTAACCATCACTTTTAGTGTTTTTAGAAGACTTTTAAGCTTCAACTTGTATGTTCATGACTTTTAATCGTTACAAATCATTTTAACCACTTTAAAATAGTTCGAGAAGGTGATTTAAGCAACTTACTACTAGCTCGAGGCTAGGGAAGAATCTAAGCGAAAAACGCGTGGATAAAAGCAATAGAGTGAGGACCTTCGCCTTCCGTTTGCACCAAGCTTCCTTATACGAGATCCTTAACACTTGTATGAACTTGGAATAGCTCGAAATAAAATCGAAAAATTGATGGAGGGTGGTGGGGTGTTCGGCCGTGAGTGATAGAGAGGGAGAGAAGAGTGTGAGTTGTGTTGTGAGTGTTGTTATGATCATGTTGTGCTAAACTTGGATCTTATAGACAATTCTTAAGGTTAATACTCAAGGGTTAATGTGTCTAGATGATATTAGACAAGTGAGATTATTTAAATCAACAAGGACAAGAGGTGTCCCCCTCTTGGGGACGGTTTGGTTAAGGGGGGGGGGGGTAATCCGGTTCAAATCCAACTAAACACCAATTACTAGTTAAGTTAAGTTAAGTGTTAACTCGGTTACTAGTGTGTAGTGTGTTATGACGGGTGTTAGGGTATTCAGGGACCCTAACTGGCTCAGAAAAAGATAAACTATGAAGATGACAATATTTTCATGTTCCGGGTATAGTCCGGTTGTTCGGTTGGATAGTAATCCGTTAAAGTGCTTAACAAAGCTTTAAAGTGTCGTTATTACCCTTTTTAGTGACACAGCTCATTTCTGACACTTTGGAAAGTGTCTAGTAATATTTTTCTCATGTTTTTGGCACTTTATTAGTTAGCTAAAAGCTGAATTATTATGTAAAGTGCTGAATTTTGTACTTAGAACACGTTTTAGGCACATCCAGTCATTGTAACTTATTCCTAGAGACGCAGTTCTACAACCCTTGTATCCCTACACTCACCACTAGTGTAGTAAAATATTTCTGGCTCATACAGGCCTTAGAGGCAGTGTCTGCCTGATGCTGGCTTATCAGCAT